>JACRUU010000011.1:22365409-22457909 GCA_030449085.1 Kryptopterus vitreolus
GTGTGTGTGTGTATGTATGTATATATATATGTATGTATCTATATATATATATATATATATATATATATATATATATATATATATATATATCTATATAATTTTTTTTTTTTTTTTATTATATATATATATGTGTGTGTGTGTGTGTATGTATGTATGAATGCTTACACATATATGCACACACGCGCAGGTGTGTGCGTGAGTGTGTATATAATCACCCAGGCCTAATTAATATCAGTGTCAATGAGTGAGATCAGCCACTGGTGATGAGAGATTGAGAACAGTGTTGTTGAGTGATCAGGATCAGTGATAATCAGTGATTGAGATCTGTAGAAAAAGATTGTGATCAGTGGTGAGTGATTGCGGTCTGTGGAACGGAGTGATTGAGTGATTGCTGTCCCTGGTGACTGATGATTGGTTGTTTGGTGATAAATCTGTGTAACACACAGGATTTATGCTGATGGAGAGTTGCGTATGTCTACTCATCTACCAGGTCTATCGACAGCCATGCCGTCACCTGGAAAACTGTATCCTGGGTATCTTTAGTCTCTTTAGCGTCTGGCCAGAAAGTTTGATCTAAACCAGATTTCGAATCTATCAATTTTCTGTCATCTTTTTTTTATTGCCATCATTCACTTTCTTTCTCTCTTACTCCAGAGCTCCAGCCCCAGAGAAACACAGGATCCTGATAAGTCAAGAAGAAGCTCCAGCTCTTCGGATGACAGTGACGGAGGCGAGCGCACGAAGAGCCAGGGTAAGAACCTTTATAGACCAGAGGATACAGGTTCAGCAGGTGTAGAGATCCGCCTCTACTGAGAGTTACAATGCACAATACAGTACAGGAATGATGCACGTTACACAAATATTGTGAGGCGGAATATTCAGTGAATTGTGTGTGTGTGTGTGTGTGTGTGTGTGTGTGTGTGTGTTTATTTACTCAACGCAAAATGACGCTTAAAACTTGTGAAGGGAAGCAATTACCTTTTTTGTTATTTTGCAAAATGTTATGGATGTTGTGTAGACGTTATTGTGCAGGATGTCGTGTGAACATTATTGTGCAGTACATTATGGTTGTTGTGTAGACGGTCATATTGCAGGATGTTGTGTATTGTAAGCATGTATGATGCATGCAGTATATATGGTTTGTGTGTGTTTGTATATATGCATATATTTATACATGCATACACACACAAATATATATTAACAAATATTAATATTATTAGAGCTGGTCGATTAATCGTTTTTATCGAAATACAACATGGCGCTCTGTCGAATCCCAAGAGCTCGTTCTCAAGATGGCGGCAGGGTTTCATCAGCCGTGCTGAAATGGTTCAGATGTTCAACAAACCAAAACCCCGCTGTTAAATTTGTGGCGACTCAAACAGAAGCCCGGTGTTGAATGGGGAGGTGTGTGTGGCGCTGCGGGAGAAACATGACCGCAGCAAACCCCAAAACACCGACTACAAATAGCGGACCCCTTTTACCCCCACTGTCTCCCAAATGGCTACGTCACATGCAGACCCTCGAGGTCGTCTTGCACCACAGGAAGTGATGTATGATGAAATGGGTTTTCAGACACTCAAGCTCGTTCGTTGCTCACACAGTCATCCTGACAGCCTGCTGCTGATTCACGCCATCTGCCATGCTGTTCTTCATCTGCGATGGAGTTCTTTCTCTGTACAAACAGCAAACACCTGTTTTGTATTTATTCATGTTTATTTCCACACGTTACCCATCTACTTTGAACAACTTCTACAGCAGGTGCGTTTATTAACGCATAGAAAAACAACAGCTGAAAACACGGGTGGGGAATTTGACACAAGCGATAGTGAAAATAAAATGTCCTGTTCACGACTTTGGCCTTGGTCTCCTCTGATCCTCTCAGGATACCAGTGACGTTGCCCTTTGTCTGGGGTTTTTTTTTTAATTATTTGAACAAAATAAAAATAAATAACAAACAAAAATCTTTGTGTTGTAGACATTAAACCTTTGTTCCTTTATTGAGAGATGCACACCAATGTTTTCTTTGAACAAACCTCGTGCCTCATAAAAAAAGGTGATCTTTGATATGTCCTATCGTCCTCTGTAGAAATGTTCCCCAGTCAAAATTCATAGTAATCTAAATGTCGTTAATGTTGTTGCACTCGGCCTACCCTGTGCCTTATGATTTATAAAATAGCTCCTTAAATATCAGCTGTTCAGGGAGATACCGGCTCCACCGTCCATTAAACCTTTGATTCATTGCTCATTATTCTCTCGCACACGCACGATATACAGCCAAGTCTGTCCCAAAAGACCAGGGAAGCCTATAAATATGTTATAAAACAGTCTGAGTGCCTTAGGTGTGTGTGAGAGAGTGTGTCTGTGTGTTTGGGTATTCCTTCCCATCAGAAACATTTTGCTCTTTATGATTATTTCATGGGTCTCTTTGTGCTCAGAGTAACTGACCTTTCATTGCTCCTCCGGCAATCCTTCCTGCTGTTTCAGCTTCAAGTCCATCTTACGCAGCCTCGCAGCCTCCCGTCGAGCTTTCCTTCTCTTCGTCAGCAGCGTGCATCTTTAAATTAATCCCACACACTCCAGGAAGGTGGATAGACTTAAGAAGCTGTTTGTGCTGCTCAGTAAACATCCCCTGTGGTGTTATGTTCATAATTCTGAAGTCGGTTGTAAATCCAAACGCATGCTTATTTTACATGTACGGATATATCTCTGATGCGGGGGCACCTTCTGGAATGGTGAACAGGCACCAGGTTCTCGGGCAGTAAAACTGTCTGAGGGAAATGGGAGCTCATTGTTAAAGCACTACACTAGTTATGGATATTCTCATCTCTATCAAGTATAAATACATACATACGCTGCTTGTCTTTTATCTTTTTATCATCTCTGTTGCTTATTGTAACAGAATGTTTATTAAGTAAAAGTATGTGATCCTTATCTCTCACTTCCTCCTGCTCCACCCTCCATTTACAAACCAGTTCTCTGCAGCGCCACCAGTACTGCCATGTTATTGAGACTTCTGTCAATGCTTAGACCTAATATACAAGCTATGATGCTATCATAATTGAGCCTTTTGATGTTAAAAAAAATGTATATTATGGGAACTAAGGAGGTAAACTAAAGAGGAGAATGAAAGTCGCATTTTTTCCTCCCAATATTGCTTTATAAGAAATTTCATAACTACAGAACAGTCATGTGATCGCGTGAATGTATTAACCAGTCAAAAACAGTGGCTAGCGGAGGAGAAGTTATTGAAAAAAATGGCTTTTTTATTTATTTATTCCAAAATGGATTTCAAACGACTTTATAAATGTGAACCGTACAGTACAGTGTTTTTTGTCTTAGTGTGAAGTGATCGAAAACCTTCCTCCTTATTTTCATTTGTAGACCCCTCAGATACCTGTGCATTCATCTTTAGCGAGTGATGCAGCAGTAATAATTGTGCTCCATGTTTAGTTAAATGGACTAAATAAGTCATCGAGGCATGTCAGTTTGCCACAATGAATTTTTTATAATTGAGTTATTAGAGGAATCAAACAGCCCCAGCCTGGGGTTCATTCTGTTTTCTAGTTTATCTGTGTGTGTAAGACACTCAAGTTCTATAACATGGCATGTCTTCATGAGGTGTACTTTGAGGACAGGGGTATTGTCCTTTAATTCAGACCTTAAATTAAAGGTTGCTATATCGCCATCATGTAACCTCTAAATCAGACTGCTTGCTATTTTGCAGATGAAGAGCATCGTAGCCCTTCTCCAGAGAAAAAAGGTGGTGAACCAGCGGATCAGGATGCACCGCTGAGACGCTCCTCCAGCGGCTCAGACAGTGACAGCAGCAGCGAGGAGGATAGTGATGATGGAGTGATGCACCGGATGAAGAGCAGTGTGGCACACATCAGGGTCGGCGAATGTCCATCTTACACACAGACGCACACAAACACACCTCTTGTGTCATATTCCTCTATAATGTGTGCTCTGTATTTTGCAGCGTGATGCTCAGGACGAGAGCAGCAGACCCAGACGCAGGAGCTCTTCTGCAGACAGGTAGACGTTTGAACATATCTGCATACTTGTGTGTGTGTGTGTGTGTGTGTGTGTGTGTGTGTGTGTGTGTGTGTGTGTGTGTGTGTGTGTACACACAGATATATATAAAAAGGTGAGAAAGTAAAAGTTATTCTGTCTTCCCTGCTTTCTCAGGAACGGCAGCGGAAGGTCGTACTCGCGCTCGAGATCTCGGTCTCCACAGAGACACACAGACCGATCTCGCAGGTGAGGGTGAATGAGCAGTTCGACACAGTGCTGTTCTCCGATCTGCTCTACTTCCTGTTTCTCTTTTGGGAGAGGGGGAATGGGACGTGGGTGAAGGGCAGATTGGTTCTGGGGTAATGGGGTGTTTCAGACTGAGACCATACCTGGCCTATATATATATATATATATATATATATATATATATATATATATATATATATATATATATATATATATATATATATATATATATATATATATATATATATATATATATATGTATATATGTATAGTGTGTGTGTGTGTGTGTATATATATATATATATATTATATATATATATATATATATATATATATATATATATATATATATATATATATATATATATATATATATATATATATCTATATATATCTATATGTGTTGTGGTGTGTGTGTGTGTGGTTTGTGGGTGTCTCTCTATCTATGTCTCTCTCTCTCTCTCTCATACTATGTGTGTGTATGTATGTATATCTATATATGTGTGTGTGTGTGTGTAGATGGGAGAGAGAGAGAGAGAGAGAGAGAGAGAGAGAGAGAGAGAGAGAGAGAGAGAGAGGGGGTCAGATTGAGATAGACAGAGGGCATATTTTGGATATGGGGTGTGTCTGGGAGAGGGCATACTTAAATGTAATGGGTTTGTTTATTTAAGGGTGTGTTTGTTCACATGAGTGGGGTGTATCTGGTTTCAGTTTGGAATTAAGTGTATCTAAGAGAAAGCCTGTTTGGGGGTGGAGTGTATATATATATATATGGGAAGAGGTCGTGTTTAGAGAAATTGCGTATGTTGGGGCTACATGAGGCTATTTGTACAGGGGTCACCAAAGTTTTGGAAACAGAGCTTTTGCCTTTAGTTATATATTATTAATAGTGATTAATAATGCTCGTTATGTGAATACACTGATCACGTTAAGGATTTCTAACAATATTTGTCAACAATGACTTAATAAAATTTTTACCTGTTAGATGCATTTCACTGATGAGGTGTGCAATTTTTAGAACAGGCCTGTGGGAAATATCACGTATTAGTGACCCCCTGGTTTATAGTGAGTAGTACTGTTCTCTCCACAGCACTGAACCCTTCCTCCACTCTTCCTTGTCAGGTCTCGAGATCGCGATGGAGACCGGCGCTACGATCGGCGCTCCAGCCGCGAGCGAGACGGAGGACGAGAGCGCTTCATCCCCAGGAGGGGAAGATCTGCCTCTCCTTCACAGAAAGACAAACCCCCTGCTGACGAGCCTCCAGTCAAGAAGAGGAAGGAGGATCTGGACCCCATCTTGACCCGTACTGGAGGAGCGTACATCCCCCCGGCCAAGTTGCGCATGATGCAGGCCCAAATCACTGACAAGAGCAGGTCAGGAATTAACAGTTAATGTGTATGTAGACTGGTGTAAGAGTAATCCCAATCTGACCCATTTAAGACGAGTTGTTCCATGTGTCCTTGTTGCCAAACCAAACCGCCCCCCCCCTCCCCCCTCCCAGCCCTCCTCGTCCACTTGACATTGAACTAAGTATAATGTGGCCGAAATGAATTCTCTACCCTTAGGTTGAAATGTATAAAAAAAAAAATACATTTCTAACCTCACTTTTATGACATGCAGCTTCAAACTTTCATCTCTCATTCATTTCTGCTCCTTCGGGGCAAGAAAATGTATTAAAATTCATAACGAGAGTCAAACCTGTCCTTTTAAACTGTCATTTAATCAGAAAAAAAAGCAGGAAGAAAAAAAACTCAACATTTTAGACAGAACTCTATCAGATGACGATCCGTAGGCATTTGAGAGCCTGGGGAAATGGAGTGTGATGTCCGCACCGAAGGTGTTATTAGGAGTTCATTGAAGGGGTTGATTGGATCCGGGACTGGGTGGGTTTTTATAGCTGAAGCGGTGTCCTCCTGCCTGAAGACTCCTTGGTGGTAATTAGCTACAGACGGTTTCAATCCCTCGAGCGGCGAAGGCCTCCGACAACATGGAATGAGCCGGAGCTCTTTTTATACTGCAGAGGCTGTCTGATAGGTCCAGGGTTGGGAAACGTGACTTTGTTGTATGACCAGGGTTTATAGTAATTATTGGAGAAGTTTTAATTGGAGCGATAAACTTCATGCAAAACCAAATTACGAGCTTTGGTAAAGATTGCATTTAATTTTACTAGTGTTCTAGCTCTTCGAAAAAAAGAAATGCTGGAAGGTTAGTTGCTATAGCAACTGGGGGGATGGGGGGGGTGGTACATGACATGATGAGGTGAATCATCTGATTTGTTTCTGCTGACTAATCTAGACTAATCTGTCTTGTAAATATTGACCTATGTTGTGTGTGTGTGTGTGTGTGTGTGTGTATATATATATATATATATATATATATATATATATGTATGTATGTGTGTGTGTGTGTGGTGGGTTGTGTGTATTGTGGTGTGGTGTGTGTGTGTGTGTGTGTGTGTGTGTATGTGTATGTGTGTCCTATATATATATATATATATATATATATATATATATATATATATATATATATATATACACATATACACACACACACACACATACATACATACATAAATGTATACATATACAGGTGTGTTTGTGTGTGTGTGTGGGTTTTTTTTTTGTTTTTTTTTTTTTTTTTCGTTCTGATTCAATCGTTCTGTTCAAAAGATTTTTCGGGAAACAAATGACACTTTTTTCCCCTTATCCCTTATATATTTCATGAGGGAAAAAATGTATTTAGAAGTGTTAAATTGTGCGTGTAAATTTTATCATAGCATTATCCATAGCATTTATAGACATAGCTTTAGCTTTAGTTTAGTTCTCTTGTTTGGGGGAAATGTCTATTGTTTTATACACACACACACACACACACACACACATATATATATATATATATAAAAAGAGAAATACTTTATTTTGCCAACAGCCTTCTATTTTATTCAAAGAAATCGCTTGGCTAATTGTCTTGGTGAGAGGAATGATGTACGATCTCTAAACAATAATGTTGTTGGTTCATATATGAGGAAGAGGGTATATTCATTGTTTTCTCTACCTTCACTGAGCTGTAACTTGTGTTTGAACTTGGGATTTGATGATGTCAGCCAAATGACGACCGGTTCTTCTCAAGGTTTCGTCCTCATTCCATCCATCCAGTTTTTTCATTATGCAGTTTCCCCACACTTGGCCATAATGGATGAATAAACACACACATATATAAAAATGTTTTTGTTCAAAAAGTTCTATTCTGTAAAGCTGCTTTAAGACTATCACCATTGAGAAAAGCACTATAGATATACGTTTGAACTTGACCTTCTTCTTCATGGTTACCTTACATTTCTTAACCAACATATTATTAGAGTATGACTTTAAAAAAGCATTAGACGTACTCTTTTTCTCTTCCATGTAGTCTGGCTTATCAGAGGATGAGCTGGGAAGCTCTCAAGAAGTCCATCAACGGTCTCATCAACAAAGTGAACGTGTCCAACATCGGCAACATCATCCAGGAGCTACTGCAGGAGAACGTCGTCCGTGGCAGGTGACAAAAAGCAAATTTCTCATGCTGCTAACAAGTAAATGTTTATGCTACAGTCAGTGTTTATATTCTAATCAGGTTTGGGGGCCCTAAAAGTTTTGCGGTCGCATTTATACCCCCCCCCACCACCCTGCGACGCATGTCCCAATACTTTTGTCATGGTTTTTATTTGTGCGTGTTGCTGGTTTTACATTGTGTCTTTTTATTTATTTATTTTTTCATTTTAACAGAGGTCTGATGGCGAGGTCCGTGCTTCAGGCTCAGAGCGCCTCGCCTATCTTTACCCATGTCTACGCTGCTGTGGTGGCCATCATCAACTCCAAATTCCCTCAGATCGGAGAGCTGATCCTCAAGAGGCTCATCCTCAATTTCCGCAAAGGCTACAGAAGAAACGACAAAGTAAATTTTACGTTTACTGTGTTTTATTTCCCCTCCCAAAGCCCCATAATGCATTATGCACTCCTAAATGGTTGTACTCGTAATTATAGATTTAACCCACGTTCATTGTAAATGTCACAAAAGTCTTCGATGTGCTGAACTTATCTTTATAGCCTGAAGCCTGTAGTTCTAATACAATGTAATAGTAGTAAATGTCGCGTGTCTTCTCGAGAATCTGAACACCAGCTGAGAGTCGCGTGTGAATGAATTCCTCTGAAACAAAAGTTACATTTTCCTTCTTTTTCTCTCCTTCTTTTGTTACAGCAACAATGCCTGACTGCGTCTAAGTTTGTGGCTCATCTCATCAATCAGAACGTGGTACGTGTCATCGACTACAACATCTCGCACGAACTTGATCGGGGCGGACAAGGATGCAGACGTGGACGGGGACAGACTGGGGGTTAAGGGTGGCAGACACGGACGCAGGCATGGATGGGAACATACGGGGGGGGCGCAGAGAGGGATGCAAGCTTAGATGACGAGGGGGGGACTGAAGGACAGGGACGCAGGCTTGTATGGGGCAGGCAGGGATACAAGCATGGACGATGGGGGGGTACAGGAGCGGAGGTGTGGACGGTGCAGATAGGGATGTGGTCATGGATGAAAACAGATGTGGGCTGGGCGGACCGAGACGCAAGTGTGTGTACGTGGACGGGCGTTAAGGGAGCTTGCGAGGACAGGGACGGAGGCATGGATGGGAACAGACAGGCGGACATGGACGTTAACGTGGACAGACAGAAGGGGGCAAGGAGGCGACATGGTCTCAGTATTGGATGAGGACAGATGGGGGCGGGCGCGAGGACAGGGACGCAAGCGTGGACGGGAACAAACTAATAGGGGGCAGGGGAGACGGACAGGGATGTAGGAGTGGATGGGGACGGGCGGTCTGGGACGTAGGCGGGGGCAGATGGGGATGGACAAGCACAAGGGCGCAGGCGTGGATGGGGACAGATGGTGGAGGGGACAGGGTCATGGACAGTGACGGAGGTGTGGTAAGGGACAGAGAGGTTGGGTTCAGATTCGTGGACAGGGACAGGAACGCAGGCATGGACAGATCAACAAGTAGCCATAGTCTTAGATAGACTCCGACCCAGACAGTCAAATAGCCATGAAAAGACGACATACTATTATTATTATTATTATTATTATTATTATTATTATTTTTTTTTTTTTAGTGGAGAGGGTTTGGCAGATACAGAATAATTCTCCAAAACGGACAGATGGTTGCCCAGCGAGTCAGACCTAGTCAATGGTGGCTGTATAGAGAAAGCATACGTCTAGACGGGACTGATTAGTTTGACTGTGTGCCGTCTGTGTGTTAAAAGGCTCATGAAGTGCTGTGTTTGGAGATGCTGACGCTGCTCCTGGAGCGACCCACCGATGACAGCGTCGAGGTGGCCATCAGCTTCCTGAAGGAGTGTGGTCTCAAGCTCACAGAGGTTTCCCCCCGTGGCATTAATGGTACAATCCTGCATTCATTTCTGCATAGTAATATCGTTAATGATACACTCCTGAGCATCACCGGGACCCGGATACCGAAAAACATATGGTAAAAAAAAAAGAAAAGAAACGTATTTTATTGCCGAACAGATGCGCCGGTTACATTATTGTCTAATTGGGACGACTTGAAAGAAACGAGTCCTGCTACAAGTTTGAAAAGTAGGACAATTATGCGTTTGACCTTCATTTGAGGCGCTGATCGCGGTGACAGAGCGAACGTGAATAATTTATTGCATAATTTACAGGCTGCGAGCTCTGCTGCGAAACCTCATTAATCTCTCTGATGTAAGAGCTTTCAGACGTGTTGATTGTGAGCTTAATGAGATGTAACTCTACTTAGACTTTCATAAAGGGAAGAGGGGGAAAAAAAAAAAACAATCTGCTGGCGTATATTTGTTGCCTGTGATGGACCAGTCTGCCTCAGTTTCACTTCATAACGGACGATTGAAGACGAGTTCAGATTAGCGTTTTAGAGAAAGCTCACGCAGCGCATGTCTCCCTCTTGAGAACAGCTTCTGAGAACGTATTATCCCCCCTCCCCCATAGCCATCTTCGAGCGTCTGAGGAACGTCCTGCACGAGTCCGAGGTCGATAAGCGCGTGCAGTACATGATCGAGGTGATGTTCGCCATCAGGAAGGACGGTTTTAAGGATCATCCGGTCATTCCAGAAGGTCTGGACCTGGTGGAGGAAGAGGACCAGTTTACGCACATGCTTCCTCTCGAGGACGAGTACAACACCGAGGACATTCTCAGTAAGAGCGCTTACACTCAGACCAGGAAAATGAACTGTAATCAGTCGGGCCGCACTCGTACCACAGTTTCTGAATATCAGTGCACCTGTAGCCAATCAGATAACAGTCTCTGCTTAAAAATTCCCCTGTAGCCAATCAGATAGCGGCCCCTGCCCAAAAATGCCCCTGTAGCCAATCAGAAAACAGATCTCTGCCCAAAAATTGCCCATGTATCCAATCTGAGAACAGTCTCTGACCAAAAATGCGCCTGTAGCCAATCAAACTACAGCCTCTGTCCAAAAATACCCCTGTATCCAATCAGAAAACAAAAAATGCACACGCAGCCAATCCAGACCACAGTCTCTGCTCAAATGCCCATGTAGCCAATCAGAAAACAGTCTCTCTCCCCAGAAATGCCCCTGTAGCCAATCAGACTACACTATCTGCCCAAAAATGCCCATGTAGCCAATCAGAAAACAGTCTCTCTCCAGAAATGCCACTGTAGCCAATCAGACCACACTATCTGCCCAAAAATGCCCATGTAGCCAATCAGAAAACAGTCTCTCTACAGAAATGCCACTGTAGCCAATCAAAACAGATCTCTGACCAAAAATGCCCCTGTAGCCAATCAGAAAACAATCTTGGCCCAAAAAATGCTCGCGTAGCCAATCCAGACCACAGTCTCTGCTCAAATGTTCATGTAGCCAATCAGAAAACAGTCTCCCCAGAAATGCCCCTATAGCCAATCAGAAAACAGTCTCCCCAGAAATGCCCCTATAGCCAATCAGAAAACAATCTCCCCAGAAATGCCCAGGTAGCCAATCAGAAAACAGTCTCTCTCCAGAAATGCCCATGTAGCCAATCAGAAAACGGTCTCTCCAGAAATGCCCCTATAGCCAATCAGAAAACGGTCTCTCCAGAAATGCCCCTATAGCCAATCAGAAAACGGTCTCTCCAGAAATGCTTCTATAGGCAATCAGAAAACAGTCTCCCCAGAAATGCCAATGTAGCCAATCAGAAAACAGTCTCTCTCCAGAAATGCCCATGTAGCCAATCAGAAAACAGTCTCTCTCCAGAAATGCCTCTATAGCCAATCAGAAAACAGTCTCCCCAGAAATGTCTCTATAGCCAATCAGAAAACAGTCTCCCCAGAAATGCCCATGTAGCCAATCAGAAAACAGTCTCTCTCCAGAAATGCCCATGTAGCCAATCAGAAAACAGTCTCTCTCCAGAAATGCTTCTATAGGCAATCAGAAAACAGTCTCCCCAGAAATGCCAATGTAGCCAATCAGAAAACAGTCTCTCTCCAGAAATGCCCATGTAGCCAATCAGAAAACAGTCTCTACCCAAAATTGCACCTGTACACAATCACACCACAGATCCTGCACACCTTGGCTACTGATCCCAACTGTTCATATCCCTTTATTAATTAGCGCTTTATTCAGTAAACTTTAGTGTGCTAACCCATAGATACCCCTGTAACCTGTCAGTCCACACTCTTTACCCCAAAAATACCCCATGACCAATCTGCCTGCACTTTCTGCTCAAATCTTTCCCTTGTAACAAATCTGACACACTTACCCACCCAAAGGATGTCACTGTAAATGTAAAGAAAGCCATGTTGGATTGTTTTGTTGACAGACTTTTGTTTTTAATCAGTTTTATTTTACATTTAAAAATCCATAAGCTTTATAATATATAATTCTGTTTGGTAAAACCTGGACAGGGTGCATTCAGTCGCTGCTCTCCATTCTGAGTAAAAATTTCTGCTTCATGTGACGCTCTGACATTTTCACTTCTGACCTTTTTATCCTCTCTCACTCTCTCTCTCTCTCCCTCTTGCTCTCTCGCTCTCTCTGCCTTTTTCCTCTCGGCTCGCATCAGCGCATTGTTTTCCTACAGAGACAATAAAGTGTAATTGAAAGGGTGTCGAATTATGGCCTTCAGGGTGCAGAAACTGCCATTATCACATTAAGGTCTTTTTTTATGAATCACGCCTCACACACACACACACACACACACACACTTCTTTGTGGGTAATTGCCTCTGATTACATCGAGCTGGCAGTGAGATTTAATCTTTTTAAAACGTGAAATTGCAAATGTATTGCGTTAAAATGCAACTTGCTGTGTTTGTCGCTTCACAGATGTCTTCAAGATGGATCCTGACTTCCTGGAGAATGAAGAGAAGTACAAGGCGATCAAGAAGGGTAAGTCGGGGACACGGCGCTCGTAAAACGCCCTGAATTTACGGCTTTTATTAGAACTTGGTGGCGTTTTTCGGGACAGTGTTTCAATTTTTAATTGGATAGTAATATTAGTGCAGTATATTTTGACCATTGGTCATTCAAAGTGCTCTGCACAGAAATTATTAATATGTATGATCTATTCAGGAGAGCCGTTACAAAATAGAAATAAGGGATGCACCGAATTTTTGCCCATCGAAAATGGGTTTTTTGTGGGGTTTTTTTTTTTTTTTTTTTGGCCGAAAGAAAAATAAAGACCGAAGATATGCCTCACCCCCTACCCTGCATATGAATCATACAAAAAGTACTTATTACTTCTTATAATATTATTATTATTATTTTAAAATAAGATACAAAAAATATATTATTAAAAAAATATATTATTTTAAAACAAGATATTTTTGGTTTGGTTTTTTGCCTGCGTGCATCCAGAAGTGTGTGTGTGTGTATATATGTGTGTGTGTGTGTGTGTGTGTGTGTTATGTGTGTGTGTGTGTGTGTGTGTGTATGTATTATACCGTATAGTATATATCTATATATATATATATATATATATATATATATATATATATATATATATATATATATATATATATATATATATATATATATATATATATATAATATATATCCTATATATATGGAAAGGGGCTCGGTGGCCTTAGTGGTTAGCACGTTCGCCTCACACCGCCAGGGTCGGGGTTCGATTCACGTCTCGACCATGTGTGTGTGGAGTTTGTGCATGTGCTCCCCGTGTCTCAGGGGGTTTTCTTCTTCGGGTTCTCCGGTTTCCCCCCGCTCCAAAAACATGCACGGTAGGTTGATTGGCACCTTGGAAAATTGTCCCTAGTGTATGAATGTGTGTGTGTGTGTGTGTGTGTGTGTCCTGTGATGGGTTGGCATTCCATCCAGGGTGTATCCTGCCTTAATGTCCATAGACGCCTGAGATGGGTACAGACTCCCCGTGACCCGAGGGAAGATCGGATATAGTGGTAGAAAATGAATGTATATATATATATACACGCACACACACACACACACACACGTTATTGTGATAATAGTATATGCGATATTCATATCACTGAGAGATGCGATAAATTAAAGTGTTAAGCATTTGTGTGTTGCATGCTTAGGTTGTCCAAATTTGACCAATCAAATGGGACCTTACTGTCTTTATACCCGCCCCCAAGTAGGTGCTATTATACTATTGGCTAAACCGGATCAGTGCAGATAGAGGATATAAACATGGCATGAGTAGAGACGAGTGACAGCCACGAACTTGTGCCAAAAAAAAAATGGTACTGTGCAAGTCGTGCCGTAAAACTGTGGTCACGTCGAGAGGAAATACAACTAATCTACACAGTCATTTGGAACACAGCCACAGGGAGACTTCCGAAAGCTGCACACACACTCGCTATCTGGACAGTCGCTTTCTCCAAACTTTCAGCCTCGTGGAAAACTCACCGCTGCTGCTGTTCTCTGGTTAGAGATTTCTTTCTCGTGATCTGGTTCATCCCAGATCAGTGCAGTAGGATTTAGTTGCAGTGACTGGTCAGACTGCTCCATGATAGATACCACACCAGGCCACTTAGAGCTTCGGCCCTTTGTCAGACGGTGAAGTCGGATCTAACGATCCACAGTCCAGATGGAATAGCTTTGTGATGAACTGTGGGACGGGAGCCACGCTGGTCCAGTTTGTCTTTCACTTTCTGGTGTAAGTCTCCAATATTCCCTCCTTCAAGAATATGGGGGAATATTTTTACCAGTTCTTTCTCACGAGCTCCTGGTTCAACTTCAGCAGACTGTCTGTTAAAGAGTGTCGACAGAGCAGCACTCTAAATCACATGTTCACACTTTATCCTGTTCCGCTGAAGGGTTTTGTTCCTTATTCCATGTGAGGGAGTTTTTATGGTATAAATACACAATTCACTTCTATGTTAAAAGAAATCATTCCTACATTCTGCTCTATGGCAGAATTGATTAAGAATTAAAATTACAAATGTCCAATTTGGTCCAGGTAAAATTCCCCCACCCCCTACCCTCAGTCTTTCAAAAAATACATTTATTTATTTATTTTTCCTTTTATAAACTTTGGTTCATGGAAAGGATTTCTAACTTTTTTTTTTTCCCCAAATAAATATAAACAGAAATTTTGGACGAGGTGAGCAGCGATTCTGGGGACGACGCAGACGGCAGCGATGAAGACGACGAGGATGACGCAGACGACGACGCTGAAGCCGGAGAAGGTATGTACAGGTCACAACCGGTTATGTGCAGGGACTTGAAAACATACCTGCTGTTTATAATGTGTATGTGTGAACATATTTATAGGTTTAAGAATAATTGTTGGTACTGCAGTGTAGTTGGATTGTGATTAGATGTGTGTACATGTTTACGAAAAGTGTTTTATTTAGGCACATTTCTTCTTTTTGACGAAAAAAAAAACAAGCTAAAAAAGGCACGGATTTTAAATTATCGAGGAAAACAATTCGAAGCGTTTTTGACAGCACAGAAGCCAAATAGACGCCAAATACATCCACACAGATGTCTACCGTGTTCCTGTCTGTGTCGAGTGGGCTAATGGACCCCTAAAGCAGGTCTGGCTGCGTGAACTTGGCCTCGTTATTCGCTTCAGTGAGGAAAATCGACCTTGCCAGAGGTCGCATGTGGTGTTAAAAAAAAAAAGCCCTCCGAGTTCGGTTGACCTCTTCCAAGCAGAAAGCGTCATGTGACCGCCACCACTTTGTAGTTATTGACCTCGCACCTCCCTCTTGATTTTTGCGTCCGCAGATCAAGAAAAAGTCACCATTTTCGACCAGACGGAGGTGAACCTGGTCTCGTTTCGCCGCACCATCTATCTGGCCATTCAGTCAAGGTGAGTACACACACTCGATCACACGCGTGTACAAACATTTAACCCTCCATTGCTTAGTCGTTTTTCAGCAACCTTCGATTTTATTCGGCCCGTTTTTCTGCTTCCGTTCTCATTCTGGGATCACTGGCCTGATTTTAGCTCCCGTTCTGAAGGGCAATTCGCATGTGTCAAGCCTTTGAAACGGGCACTGGGCTGCGGCTCAGCGATCACATGATCAGCACCGGTAGACCAGTGAAGGAGTAAATCTTTAAGCGGTCTGCACTTTGATTTCTGTAGTCATCTAGAACCTTCCATCCATGCTGAGATGTGCTACTTCTTCCACTCCATAAGGGAGGGAGGTGTGCAGTGTAGTGGTTAAGGAGCTGGGCTACTGAACGGAAGGTCGGCATCACCTGGCTACCACTGTTGGGTGCTTGAGCAAGGCCCTTAACCCTCTGCGCTCCAGGGGGCACTGTATCACGGCTCTGACCCCAACTTCCATACACAAGCTGGGATATGCGAAAAAACAATTTCACTGTGCTTGTAATGTATATGTGACTAATAAAGGCTCTTCTATTCTATATGTTTTATAGACGCTCTGACCCAAATTTGTCATACCCGCCCAATCCTTATACATTTTACGTGCTGCATAATAACAAAAAATCCCACCCACTTACAGCTGCCATAAATGAACATATGACACCAGGGCTGCACGATATATCGGAAGAAATATCATTATCATGATAATAGTATAAACGATATTCATATCGCAGAGTTGCGATAAATTTATTTTGTGTGCGGGTTGTGGGAGAAATATTCGCGGGACTCCCGTAAAGTACGGACACTACGGAAGCTAACTGTCAAATCAAGGTGGAATCGTAATAGCAGTTTACTTATAATTACACTATATTTATATACTCATATTCTTATACTATACTATACTTATGCGATATTCTTATACATATATATATATATATATATATACAGACGTGGACAAAATTGTTGGTACCCTTTGGTCAATTAAAGAAAAAGTCACAATGGTCACAGAAATAACTTTAATCTGACAAAAGTTAATAATAAATAAAAATTCTATAAATGTTAACCAATGAAAGTCAGACATTGTTTTTCAACCATGCTTCAACAGAATTATGTAAAAAAATAAACTCATGAAACAGGCATGGACAAAAATGATGGTACCCCTAGAAAACACAGAAAATAATGTGACCAAAGGGACATGTTAATTGAAGGTGTGTCCACTAATTAGCATCACAGGTGTCTACAACCTTGTAATCAGCCATTGGGCCTATATATATGGCTCCAGGTAATCACTGTGTTGTATTGGTGATATGGTGTGTACCACACTCGACATGGACCAGAGGAAGCAAAGGAAAGAGCTGTCTCAAGAGATCAGAAAGAAAATTATAGACAAGCATGTTAAAGGTAAAGGCTATAAGACCATCTCCAAGCAACTAGATGTTCCTGTGAGTACAGTTGCACATATTATTCAGAAGTTCCATGGGACTGTAGCCAACCTCCCTGGACGTGGCCGCAGGAGGAAAATTGATGACAAATCTAAGAGACGGATAATCCGAATGGTAACAAAAGAGCCTAGAAAGACTTCTAAAGAGATTCAAGGTGAACTTCATGCTCAAGGAACATCAGTGTCAGATCGCACCATCCGTCGTTGTTTGAGCCAAAGTGGACTACATGGGAGACGACCAAGGAGGACACCATTGTTGAAAACGAATCATAAAAAAGCAAGACTGGAATATGCCAAACTACATGTTGACAAGCCACAAAGCTTCTGGGAGAATGTCCTGTGGACAATGAGACAAAAATCGAAGTTTTTGCCAAGGCACATCAGCTGTATGTTCACAGACGAAAAAAATGAAGCATATCAAGAAAAGAACACTGTCCCTACTGTGAAACATGGAGGAGGCTCTGTTATGTTCTGGGGCTGCTTTGCTGCGTCTGGCACAGGGTGTCTTGAATCTGTGCAGGGTACAATGAAATCTCAAGACTATCAAGGAATTCTAGAGAGAAATGTACTAGCCAGTGTCAGAAAGCTTGGTCTCAGTCGCAGGTCATGGGTCTTGCAACAGGACAATGACCCAAAACACACAGCTAAAAACACCCAAGAATGGCTAAGAGGAAAAAATTGGACTATTCTAAAGTGGCCGTCTATGAGCCCTGACCTCAATCCTATTGAGCATCTTTGGAAGGAGCTGAAACATGCAGTCTGGAAAAGGCACCTTTCAAACCGGACACAACTGGAGCAGTTTGCTCATGAGGAGTGGGCCAAAATACCTGCTGAGAGGTGCAGATGTCTCATTGACAGTTACAGGAAGCGTTTGATTGCAGTGATTGCCTCAAAAGGTTGCGCAACAAAATATTAAGTTAGGGGTACCATCATTTTTGTCCATGCCTGTTCATGAGTTTATTTTTTTACATAATTCTGTTGAAGCATGGTTGAAAAACAATGTCTGACTTTCATTGGTTAACATTTATAGAATTTTTATTTATTATTACTTTTGTCAGATTAAAGTTATTTCTGTGACCATTGTGACTTTTTCTTTCATTGACCAAAGGGTACCAACAATTTTGTCCACGTCTGTATATTATATATATATATATATTATATATATAGATATATATATATATATATATATATATCTATATATATATATATATATATAGATATATATATATATATATATATATATGTATGTATATATTTATTTCGTAATTATTAATTACATATTACTAATTACTATTAACTATAATAATGACGATTAATTAATGATAATTGCATATATAATAGTTTTTGAAACCTTAAGAAAAATTCACAAACAATATCATTATCGCAATATTCAACAGCAATATCGTGTTTTTTTTCCCCCCCAATATCGTGCAGCCCTACTAGAAGCATGATTTAACACACACACGTCGAACCTTAAAGGGTGCTCTCTAATCAGTTAAGTCGATAAAAGGTTCCCGGCCATATTTTGTTTAGTGAAAGCCAGAGTATGTCTGTGTGACTTGTAATATACACCCTGGACGGATCTTAATGAGTTAAAAAATGGCTCGCCCGCCCACGTTTTGTGTTTGAGAGGCAAAGCGTTTTTTTTTTCCGATTGCCCTGCCGTGACCACGGAGAGTCGGCGCGGCAGGGTTAAAGGAGAGCCTTTGTGTCCTAATGTCCCGCAGCACGAAGCGGCTCCGTTGCCAAAACCGGCGAAACATCTGTTCTCTCTTCAGCAGCCTCTCACTCGTAAGCCTTGCACACCAAGGAGCTTATTTTCACCATACGGCGACCGAAATAATCTAATGAATATGGATGTTATGAAAATGAGGGGAGTTTCAAAATAGCTGCAGGTTATAAAGTCACTAAAGCTAAATTTATTGTCTTATAAAGATGCAACCGAATTGTCACGTATGTCTGGTGCACAAAAGCCATGTGCAGATCAAAAATAAAATCAACAATTCACATGTTTTTATTATTATTATGTAAAGGGAATAGGAAGTAGGGAACTGGAGATGAAGCAATTATGACATTAAGCCATAATCCTGCCTTTAAAAAAGAAAGGATGTTTCCAGTGGCAATAAAAAAAAGGGATATTATGGGCTGTTTTTTTTTTTTTTTTTTTTTTTTAAAGAAGGCTTGTTCTTTTATAATGGGGTTTAGTACGGAGCTGCAGCCTGTAATAAGCTCAATAAGGCTTGATTATGCTCGCTTGGGGCTACGTGTATGTGACATGGTCTCCCAAACCGAATCAGCAAAGTAAAGTTATGTTTTCTCTAGAAGGCTATCGGGTACTTTTCTGGGTTCTCGAGTTTCTCGCCAGTTTTGAACCGTTTTTTTTGGGGGGGGTTTCGTCGGATCATGGCGAAACTCAAGACGACGGCAGACAAAATTGTTTGGAATTGACTGTATGTAGACTACTTATGCATTAAACTTTGACTTGGAATTTAAACACTAATATATTTTCCAATATCCCTCCCTCTAATGCTCATTGAAATGCATCTGCAGAACTTTTCAAATTTTTCTTTCCACTATGTTGTGGTTCTGGAGTGCGCATTTCCATATATAATTCACTGTATTATGAGTGTAAATGAGACCAACATGCCACAGCCAAATGGCTTCCGATTTATTATTGGATAGAATCTATATGCATAATATGCATGCTTCATTTTGTCATATAGATATTAAAAATGGGAATTTTGGGGTGTGTATATGTGTTTTATTTTGGGGTGTGTGTATATATAGTATATATATATATGTTAATTATTTATTTTCATCAGTGTATGTATGTGTGTGTGTGTGTGTGTGTGTGTATGTGTTGTGTGTATATATATATATATATATATATATATATATATATATATATATATATATATGTGCAAAAGTATATTATAGGCAGGCAAAGATGCTTTCCACACATCTTTAAAAAATGGATGTTAATATTTATTTTCATATGTATGTATGTGTGTGTGGGTGTGTGTGTGTGTGTGTGTGTGTGTGTGTATATAGATATATATATATATATATATATATATATATATATATATATATATATATATATATATATATATATATATATATATATATATATATATATATATATATATATATCACATATATATACATATATATATACATATACATAGTGCTTCATGGGGTATTAACCATTCTCTTTTCTTTTTCCAGTTTGGACTTTGAAGAATGTGCTCACAAGCTGATCAAGATGAATTTCCCCGACAGCCAGACGGTACGTTCATTTGATTCTCGAATCCTTTATAGCTTTGGGGAATTTAGAAATTTCTGATAAATCGGTTTGAGGCTGGAGTGTAACACCATCAGTTTTTCAGCACTTTTGATCGGAGGCCTCAGAATCGACATCACGGCCCGGTGTTAAAATATACTCTCATCTCCTCTATATACAATGTCGCTTTAAAGCAGGGGTGGGCAAACTACGGCCCGGGGGCCACATCCGGCCCCTTGGTCCCCTTTGGTCCTTTTAATCCCCTCCGGCCCGCTGAACTGCTTCGGCTTCTTTGCCGCCCCAGAAGAAAGTATAACCGCACAGCAGCGCTGACATTGTTGGTTTATTTTTGTTTGTTTCTTTTCCCTAAATAGAATATCCTTATTCTTTTGAATATCCTTATTCTTTTGGTAGCATAATGAACATGATATCATTTACCGCTCTTTACAAGTGGAAAAAATTAATATTGAACATAAGTTATGTTCAACGTTATCGTTGGTTCGGCCCACGAACACACCACAGGTCAGGTTTCTCATGTGGCCCTTTGGAAAATATAATTGCCCACCCCTGCTTTAAAGTCTTTGCTTATGGGCCCAGCATGGGCAGCATTGCAGTGCTGAAACCTTAGAATCTATACTTAGGCTTAACCCTTGACCTCGATTGGTCACACACCTTCACAGGAATGAAATTCACCGGTCAGGGTTCTCTGGTCATAGTGAAAAATCTCTAATGTGTATGAAATGCCTGTAAGGACATCTTTACTGTCTTTACAGCGTTAGTCTTAATACACTTTAGACAAAAGCATCAGGACGACTCCATTCAATTCAATTATTTGTAGAGCGCTTTTTACAATTTCTCATCGTCTCAAAGCAACTTTACATAATGATATAATAATAACAACGTAATATGTAATGAAAAATGAAAATCATTGTTTCTTGTTGAGCAAGCCGAAGCAACGGGGCAAGGAAAAACTCCCAGAGGGGGAAGAAACCTTGAGAGGAACCTCATCCTCATTTGGGTTGTTGTTGGGTGGGGGGGGGGGGGGGGGGGTATTCACCATGAGTATCCATCACTTTTTTTTTCCCCCTTCTCCAAACCGTTTCCACACTGTTTGACGACCAAAACTGTATAGGATGTTTTGGAATCTGGACGGATGACATTTTCCCTACACTTGACCAGACCTTTTCTTGCATGACAATACCCCTGTTCACAAAGCAGATCTTCCCTTATACGGGACGGAGTGGAAAATCTGCTGCTGTAAAGCGCTGTAACTGGACATATTGAAAAGGAGGAAAAAACATGGCCTGACCACAGGTTTTGTCTCAAACCTCTTTGTGTCTGTGTGTGTGGACATGCTTTTCACATAGACGCACATTATGGGTTGTCAGGAAGGAATCAGGCCAGGATTCTGCATTTGGAGGAATACAGCTCCAATCTGAGTGCACTTGAATGTAACAGTGACTTGTTTGTTTGTGTGCGCTTACTTGAATATTTATTTATTTCTTCTTTTTTTATATATATATATATATATAATGCGAGTTCGAGAAAAAAAATCTAATTTCTTTAGCCTGGAATTTTCGTATTTTCTTATTTTCCTTATCCAGGCTTAAAATCAAGTTTAACTCTCACGTCACAAAGAAATAATAAAAAGAGCGAGCAAATAAAATTTACCAGCACCTTCCGCCAAAAGAAAGAGTTTCCTTCAAACCAAACAAAGAAAAATAATAACCCGTCTCCATTCCTGTACCTCATGCGTGTCACTTTGTGTTTGTTTGTTGTTTTTTCATATTGAAAGCAGGAAAAAGTAGGACACACTTTTATTGTTCATGAGAACACTGAGGAGGAAAAAAAGAGCAAGACATTAAATACACTAAGGAAAGATTCCTGGACTTTGGATGTGTTTGGCCAAAGCATTAGGTCGTCGTTTTTCTCATCCGGAAGAGATTTCCTTTTTCTTTCTCCTTTCCGAGGCAGATTCCCTCGTTTTACTTCCACATGCCTGCAGTTTTGTCGAGACGGATGGAGCATTAGGGCGTAAAATGAGCGAATCAGTGACCTGTTCCGAGGCAGAGAAAAGCCCAGCGTTTTAATATCACTCTCTCTCACACACACACAGTCTTCAGTGTGTTCAGGGATGATTTAATTAGGCAGCTGTCTCGCCGAGCGCGCTAGAGGAACGGGTAAAATAATGTAAGCTGCCATGCTTTAGTAATTATCATGTCGTACTTCAGAAGACTTGGAAGCTCTATGAGCCTTGGATTTCAGTATTTTGTAAATACGATTAAAAAAAAAAAACGCTTTAAATCCGCAGCATTCCTGCCTGTGCCACCCTCGAATGGTTTTCCACAGTGGTGTCTCACAAGGGCTGGATCTTCAGGGATGAGGGTGATGCTTGCGGGTGCCATATCTGGCGGAAGTGAGATTATGTTGAGATTATATTCTGCCAGAAACAAACATGTGAGGAGCCTTCAGTGATGAGTTGCTGTGCATGAGGAAATTGCCGACTCGGGCAGAATGTAGCAATGTAGCTCGGCAGCTTCATTTTTGATTTTTGAAGTTTCTTTGCGCCGCCTTTTTTCAACGCGCGTCTCGTGACCCTGTTTGCTCTTTGCTATGAAATGCTTGATTGTTCTGTGATCCCGCTTCAAAAGCTTCAAGGCTGCTGTATCTCTCTGCAAGACATCTCACAATTTTACACTTTTCAGAGTCCGTCAACTCTCTCTTCTGACCCATTTTACCAAAGGAAAGGAAGTTGCCTAATAATTGTGCACACCTGATAAAGGGTGGTGATGTCATTAGACCACGCCCCCTTCTCATTACACACATGCACATCAACTGATATACTTCATTGGTAGTAGAGCCTATACAGCCTAGAGTACGACAACATGCATAAAAAGGATGATGTGGTTGTCTAGCGTTGTCATGCTAGAACAGTTTTGGGATAACTATATGTTATAGTATGCAGGGGATGTATATGAGGGAGAATGGGGGGGGGGGTCTTTCCACATTAAGATGATCTGAAATCTCGCATCATGGGCCACCACGGTGACATTTCATGCTACAATCAATAACATCATCAGCACCGCTGCCAAGCCGAGGCCATATCTCCAACGCTCTTTTAACATTAACATAAACTGACACGTATTCTCTCTGCAAAATATTCTGTAGCTTCTACAACCTTCCCAACCCACAATTCCATGTTATATTAACACTAAGTCATGTTTGTGTTTACAATTGTTTCATTTCTCAGCAAATTTGCATTAATACATTTCCACCACACACACACAATACTAGAAGTCGATCCAGGTCATTAAATGTGACGGGTATAAAAATAGACACTAGTACTGATAGGGACGCACATGTTCCGGACCAGAGGCCGTTAAACATGATGGTGTTTTGTGATGATGAAGTTTCTTGTGAATGAACCCGTGGATTTCCACAGAAGACCTCGGTGACGATGCGCAGCTCCAGTAAGACATTTGAATGGTGTAAAGGTTTCAAAGATGGCCGTCAGTGATGGTATTATGGCTGAATATTGTCGGTTTAATCGTTGAATGTTTTCAAAGCACGACGACGTCCGTGCGGAATCTCGAATGCTCTTAATTTATGAGTTGCTCACGAGTTCCCGGTTCTAACTGACCGTTTAAGACTGTATAAAGGACATTACTCATAATTTCACACATTCCAGTGCTCATGATGTTTCTCACTCTGTGGTGTGTTTACTGTTTGAATGATTTATCACACGCTTGGTTCCCACGAAATGAGGATGGCTTCCTTTTATAAGGCCGTTTCCTCTCAAGGTTTCTTCCCCATGCAGTTTAAGGTTGTTTTTTATTTCTCTGCCTGTTCATGTGGGATATATTCACATGCATTTAAATAGGGTTTCGAAGGGGTTTCAAAGGGTCCGCAGGACCTTTATCTTAAGAATTTTTGGAAGTTGAAAACTGGGAAGTTGGGATTTATGGGAATTAAATAAAGTAATTGGAAATTTTATCAACAAATATAAACATTTTCTTTGGTCATAAGATTTTTCAATTTTTTAGTTGCATTTTTAATATTTAATAGAATTTTGCTGCACAACAGATGACACATTTTACACACACACACACGTTATTTACGTGAATATTTTCCAAGATGGATAATATATATATTGCATTGGCCTGGACCAGAAGATTTCCGTTTCATATCCCACAACCACCAAGCTACCACTAGTGGGCCCTTGAGCAAGGCCCTTAACCCTCAATTTCTCTGGATAAGCATGGCTGCCAAATCCCATAAATGTATTCAAGCGTAGTTGAAGTAGAACCTCATCGCCCAAACAGTATTTTTAGGCGTAGAGTCTAGCCTCATGGTGGCTTTTATCAGCAGGATTGGGCAAAAAAACAAAACAGTCCTGGCAAACTCGGGAGCTTTTTGTCTTCCTGTCACAGTGCATAATGAGTTTGGAGGGCTTTTTATACAGGGGCGTAAGATTTATTTAATACATTTCTAACACAAAGGGGCGGGTGGGGGTTGGGGCGTAAAGAGGGGACGGGGCCAAGGCATTGCTCCGGCCTTTCTACTGAAGTATGCAGAATAAAAAAATCGATAACAAACATGTGAACGAAATGTTTTGCTCTATACCTTTATAGATTCAAAGATGAAAGAATTGCTAATTGTTTACTTTCTCCCTTTAACAAAAAAAAAACAACACCACGTATGATTAAAGTTTTACTCCATAAGAAGAAAGTAAGCAGGAAGGCATCCATAAGGTTCTCTCACTGGGAATGATGGGATGTTTTCAGAAGCCCCTCAGGAGATCTGTATGTAAATGTCTAATGGTACTGGGGTGTGTGTGTGTGTGTGTGTGTGTGTGGTGTGTGTGTGTGTGTGTGTGTGTGTGTGTGTGTGCGTGTTTACAGAAGGAGCTGTGTAACATGATCCTGGACTGCTGCGCCCAACAGAGAACCTACGAGAAGTTCTTTGGTCTTCTGGCTGGGGTGAGGCTCATATCTCCATACTCACTTGTTTATTTGTTTACCTCCCATTGTATAGTATATTTACAAAAATGCCCTTATAGTGTGGCCTGGGGTCTTCCCTCTTTCACTCTGTGTCTGGTTTATATTTGTATTGTAGGCCCTTTACTGTCATTTACTTTTTCCTTTCTTCATCGTCTGTGCATTCTTTTTCCCTTCTATCCTTCCTTCCACCCTTCTGCTCATCCTTTATACCCGTTCTTGCTGCATTATTTCTGTTCATTATTTCCTCTTTTCATTCTTTCTTTCTTTCCTTTTTTCCTTTCTTAATGTCTGCTGCTTATTCCTTCTTCCTTCCTTCTTTCTTCCTTTCTAGCTTATACTCATCCACCCTTCTATTATTTGTTCCTTTTCTTTCTTTCTTGTTGCTTATCCTTCCTTCCTTCCTTTTACTCCTCTATTCTTCTTTACTTCCTTCTACTCCTTCATTCCTTCCTTCTCCTCCCTCCTTCCGGGCCTTTCCTTCCTTCCTTTTCCTTCTTCCTTCTACTCCTTCATTCCTTCCTTCCTTTCTTTCTTTCTTCCTTCTACTCTTCTTTCCCTTCCTTTTTTTCCCTCCTTCATTCCCTCCTTTCTTCCTTCTTCTTTCCGTCCTTTTTTCTTCTCTTCCTAATTCCTGCTGCTTATTCTTCCTTCCTTCCTTCCTTCCTTATACTCATCCATCATTCCCCTTCCTTCCTTCTTTCTCCTCATTATTTCCCTCCTTCCTTATACTCATCCATTCTTTCCTTCCTTCTTTCTAATCATTATTTCCCTCCCTCCTACCTTCTTTCCTTTCTTCTTTCTACTCAATCTTCTTTCCTTACTTCTTCCCTAACCCTTCATTCTTTCCTTCCTTCTACTCATTTATCGATTCATTTCCCTCCCTCCCTCCTTCTTTCCTTCCCCCTTTTTCTTTCCTTACTTCTTTCTACTCAATCTTCTTTTATTCTCTTCCTTCCTTCGTCCATTCCTTTCTTCCTTGCTTCTACTCATTCTTTTTTTCCCTTACTTTCGTCCTTCCTTCCTTTCTTTCTTTTACGGTTTTTCATGTCCGTTCATTATATATGTCCTTAAACACTTCAACACACAGGGGAGTAAAAGCTATATTTCGTTGTTCTTTTATTTTCCTTACAGATTCCACATTTATTTATTTATTTATTTAATATCTCTATCCAGATCTGCAATAGCGCACTTATTTCAGTTCTAAAGGCTTTTCCTTTTCCTCTCCTCTGCTGCCTCTAGACAATTTTAACCACTTTTGAAAACAAAGCCACCAGAATCTCAGTGCCTGGGGACGAGTGTTTTATCACACGGGGGACATGCAGATTTTTATATCACAGACGTCACACTGAGACACAACACTTTTCACTTTTTTTTTCCATCTCTCCTTTCTGTGTCTGCATCTTGCAGTCTATGAGTCTATTCACTCTCTGTCCTTTCCTGCGCTTCATCTCATTATGCGTTTTCCTGCCTCCCTGATGATTCTGTTCTCTCCGTCTCTGTAACTCTGCCAGAGGTTCTGCTTGTTGAAGAAGGAGTACATGGAGAGCTTTGAGGCCATCTTCCAAGAGCAGTACGACACCATTCACAGGCTGGAGACCAACAAGCTGCGCAACGTGGCCAGAATGTTTGCTCACCTCCTTTATACCGACTCCATCCCATGGAGTGTGAGTGGCTTTAAAACCCAACTTGTACGCTTATTACTTACACACTGCAATAGTGTATCATATCAAACGTAGGAGCCTAAAACACCTTCTTTTTAATTATAATTACTTTGACTTGAAGGAGAAATGAATTTTTGATTGCAATACTCAGGCATATGCTGCTTCTCTTCAACCTCCCCCCTTTTTTTTTAATTCTTTGAACTTCTTTTCAATTCCCTGCAGGTCCTCGAGTGCATGCGAATGAGCGAAGAGGCGACGACATCCTCCAGCCGTATTTTCGTCAAGATCCTCTTCCAGGAGCTGTGCGCCTACATGGGCCTTCCCAAGCTCAACGAGAGACTGAAGGACACGTGAGTTTAAGTTTTGTTTGTTTGTTGTGAGCGCTCTGCTCACGTTGTGTACCATGTATATAAAAATGCTAATTGTGTAACTGTTTCCATGTCAGGACTCTGCAGCCATTCTTCGAAGGCCTGTTTCCTCGCGACAATCCCCGGAACACCAGATTCGCCATCAATTTCTTCACCTCCATCGGCCTCGGTGGTCTCACGTAAGACCTGCTTGTTTTCTCTGCAGGGCATGAGATTAACTTTGTATAGAGCAGTAGCAATCCTACACACATGTGCGTGTGTGTGTGTGTGTGTATGTGTGTGTATGTGTGTGTGGTGGATGTGTGTATATATATATATATATATATATATATATATATATATATATATATATCTAAATATATATACACACACACGTGTGTGTGTATGTATACCCATCCAATCATGTCTAAACTGCTGGCCACGAAAGTAAGTACACCCCTAAGTGATGACTTTCGTTGCTCTCTCTTACAGAGACGAGTTAAGAGAGCATTTAAAGAACGCCCCTAAGATGATCATGACCCAGAACCAGGACGTCGAGTCATCTGACTCTTCATCCTCCTCCTCATCAGACTCTTCATCCTCAAGCAGTGACAGCAATGACTCTGATTCCTCCAGTGACTCCGATGACTCATCTAGCAGCTCCGGCTCATCAGGTACACACTGTTCCCACTCAAACTAAATAAGCCCTCTAGTCATTCCTTAATTCTTCTAGTTCATTCCTCAGTATACTACATCATCTTTTTATTAGACACTTCCATCCCTCAGTACACTAACCCCTCTCTCAGTACACCAACTCATCCCTCGGTATATTAATCCCTCTCGCAGTACACTCACTCATCCCTCAGTATACTACATGTTTTTTTATTAGACACTTTCATCCCTCAGTATATTATTTCCTCTCTCCCTCTCAACTCAGTACACTAACTCATCCCTCAGTATACTAATCCCTCTCTCAGTACACCAACTCATCCCTCGGTATATTAATCCCTCTCGTATATTAATCCCTCTCTCAGTACACTCACTCATCCCTCAGTATACTAATCCCTCTCTCAGTACACTAACTCATCCCTCAGTATACTAATCCCTCTCTCAGTACACCAACTCATCCCTCGGTATATTATCCCTCTCTCAGTACACTAACTCATCCCTCAGTATATTAATCCCTCTCTCAGCACACTCACTCATCCCTCAGTATACTAATCCCTCTCTCAGTACACTAACTCATCCCTCAGTATACTAATCCCTCTCTCAGTACACTAACTCATCCCTCAGTATATTAATCCCTCTCTCAGCACACTCACTCATCCCTCAGTATATTAACCTCTCTCTCAGTACACTAACCCCTCTCTCAGTACACCAACTCATCCCTCGGTATATTAATCCCTCTCGCAGTACACTCACTCATCCCTCAGTATACTACATGTTTTTTTATTAGACACTTTCATCCCTCAGTATATTATTTCCTCTCTCAGTACACTAACTCATCCCTCAGTATACTAATCCCTCTCTCAGTACACCAACTCATCCCTCGGTATATTATCCCTCTCTCAGTACACTAACTCATCCCTCAGTATATTAATCCCTCTCTCAGCACACTCACTCATCCCTCAGTATACTACATGTTCTTTTTATTAGACACTTTCATCCCTCAGTATATTATTTCCTCTCTCTCAGTACACTAACTCAATCCCTCAGTATACTAATCCCTCTCTCATCCCGCTATATAATAAAAAGAACATGTAGTATACTGAGAGAGGGATTAATAGACACTTTCATCCCTCAGTATATTATCTCCTGTCTCTCAGTACACTAACTCATCCCTCAGTATACTAATCCCTCTCAGTACACCAACTCATCCCTCAGTATACTAATCCCACTCTCAGTACACCAACTCATCCCTCGGTATATTAATCCTTCTTTCAGTACACTAACTCATCCCTCAGTATATTAATCCCTCTCTCAGCACCCTCACTCATCCCTCAGTATATTACATGTTCTTTTTATTAGACACTTTCATTACACTCCCAGTACACTCTCAGTACTCTAACTCATCCCTCAGTATGACTTAAAACATGATTTATAATACATTAGTGGGATCAGTATACTAAACCCACTAAATAGACATCAGTTTCCAAAGAAACAGAAAAAATAAGAGTGTATTATTTCCTTGTGTTTAGAGTTATTTATGAAAAGTAGAAAGATGTATATAAATAAACATGGCAGTAAATGTACTGTTTCTGAATCAGGTGTGTGATGCTCTCTGCATTTGCTGTATCTTCATGCCAGACCAGATGTAGATGTTGGCTATACTGCAGTCTTGCTAATTTTCACTCACACTTTTCCACACACACACACACACACACACACACACACACACACACACACACAGACACTTGAAAGACTAACTGTGGTGACCTGGTTTGAGGCTGTCAGAGCTCCCTGGGGTAGTTCTTAATACCTCCCCTCCACATGCACAGACCCTGAAACTGGTTCCAGTCATGTCCTAAATCAGAATGTTCGATGAGTGACCTTGTTTCCTCCACTTGTCTTTCCCTCAGTTCCTCCCAAAATAATTTATAATATATGAGTGATTGACGGCTCCCTTCAGATTCCTTCCAATGCAGCATAAGTTGCATCAGTGCAAATCAGGGAGTGTAAAGTTCCTGTAAGACTTGCTTTCACAAATTCTAAATGAAAGACTTTGATTGCAGGAGGAGCGTTTTACTGTTAAAACCTTGAAACTGTTTAGAATTCGTGGCATTTCGCTCTATATAAGTATGGTACAAAGTAAACTACATCATTTGCATTGATTCTAAATTCACTCTGCTTTCAGAATTCCCTAATTTGGTTTTGTTATTTCTGCTCCTTCACAGATTCGAACTCCAATGCGAAGCGCAAAAAGGCGTCCCAGCGTGGAAAGAAGCATAAGGAGAAGAACTCTAAGCGCGGATCTCCGAAAGAAGGACGCGGCAAAAGGAACCCGAGACTTGACAGTGAGGAGGGCCACAAAAGACGGAAATCACATAAGGACTCCCCGGAAAAGCAAGAGGGCGGGAGAAGGGGCTCACCAGAGGTGCCAGAGCGCAGGAGACGAAATTTGCCAGAATTGAGAGAGCGACAGGAATCGCCAGAAACGCGAGGACGTGGCAGAAATGAATCTCCAGAAGTGCCACAGCGGAGGCGGAAGGACTCGCCAGAACCACGGGGGCGAAGAGACTCGCCAGAAGCACCAGCGCGCAGACGAGGGGGTTCTCCTGATGCGCGAGAGAGCAGGAAAAGGAAGTCGCCACATGTGCGAGATCGGGAAAGAGATTCTCCCAATGTCGTAGATCGCAGACGAAAGGACTCCCCTGATGATCAAGGTCACAGGCGAAAGGACTCCCCCGACGTGCAAGGGCGCAGGCGGAAGGACTCCCCCGACGTGCAAGGGCGCAGGCGGAAGGACTCCCCCGACGTGCAAGGGCGCAGGCGGAAGGACTCCCCCGACGTGCAAGGGCGCAGGCGGAAGGACTCCCCCGACGTGCAAGGGCGCAGGCGGAAGGACTCCCCCGACGCAAGGGCGCAGGCGGAAGGACTCCCCCGATGCGCAAGGGCGCAGGCGTAGGGATTCCCCCGATACGCAAGACCGCAGGCGTAGGGATTCCCCCGACGGACGCAGGCGTCAAGGGCGCAGACGGAAGGACTCCCCCGACGCAGGGACTCCCCCGACGCGCAGGACCGCAGGCGCAGGGACTCCCCCGACGCGCAAGGGCGCAGGCGCAGGGACTCCCCCGACGCGCAAGACCGCAGGCGCAGGGACTCCCCCGACGCGCAAGACCGCAGGCGCAGGGACTCCCCCGACGCGCAAGACCGCAGGCGCAGGGACTCCCCCGACGCGCAAGGCCGCACCGCTCCCCCGAGGCGCCGCAGGGAGGGACTCCCCCGACGCGCAGGACCGCAGGCGCAGGGACTCCCCCGACGCGCAGACCGAGGCCAGGGACTCTCCCCGAGGCAGGACCGCAGGCGCAGGGACTCCCCCGACGCGCAGGACCGCAGGCGCAAAGGGTCTCCTGTGCGAGATTCACATAACGACTCGCCTGATCTGCAATACAAAAGCAAAGAGAATGACGAACCGCGTAAAAACCAGGAGAAGAAAAGTGAGCGAGGGCGCCGACGCAGCCCTGATAGGTCACGGTCAAACTCCCGAGAGAGGAGCGGCAAAGACTCGTCCGCCAAAGAGTCCTACAGGAACCGGGAGGAGCGTGAGGACAAAGAGAACCGGTACAGAGAGTCCCGGAGGAGAGAGGACAGGAGTGTAGAGAGATCGCCCAGAAGACGCAGATAGCCCGCGAGAAGACTTTCTATCACAGCATAATTGTGTAGTGCATTGTGGGGGAAACACGGACGGTTTTAGATTTCCATCGGACTGTAGGAATGTGAGAGGGAAAAAAAAGTAACCTGGAGGATATTTTGTATTTTTCCTGATGTTTTTTTGTTTTTGTTTATATGACCATTAAAATACCTAAACAGTGTTAAATTTGAAGAGTCGATTTATTAATATTTTGCATCTCATCAGTCACATGCATCACTTCTTTCTTATAGCCATTGTGAATGGTCAGTTATGGGGGCGGGGCCTAGCGTGTCTACCTCGAGAGATGAACCAGGGCCACCGAATGTCCGTTAATTTACAGCGCATTATTGTTGTTGTGTTTATGCGGTGATTGGTGATTTAATTGGTTAATTTAATCTGTGATCCTGAGTCAGTTTAGCAGACGGTCAATATTAACTGCAGTCCCAAAACCAGCCTCAAAGCCTCCCCGTGTTGCTCTGTAATTTTATGGATCCCCGGGCTGTCGATACCAAACCATCAACAGCTGCACAAAGTGTGACCAGAACCCCATTCGAAGACCGGATGTAGAGATCCGTGTAGAGCAATGGGAGCACTGGATGCTGGAAAGTACAGGTACGCGAGTAATTCATTCATTCATCTTCTAGCGCTTTATCCGATCTTTCCTCGGGTCACGGGGAGTCTGTGTCTCTCTCAGGCGTCTATGGGCATTAAGGCAGGATACACCCTGGATGGAATGCCAACCAATCACACACACATTCACACACTAGGGACAATTTTACAAGGTGCCAATCAACCTACCGTGCATGTTTTTGGACCGGGGGAGGAAACCGGAGAAAACCCCCCTGAGGCACGGGGAGAACATGCACAAACTCCACACACACATGGCCGAGACGGGAATCAAACCCGGACCCTGGAGGTGTGAGGCGAACGTGCTAACCACTAAACCACGCGAGTAATTAATTTTACGACAAAAAAAAAGGTTTTGTCATATAAGTGGATTTTGGGGAAGTGTTTGTTTTTGTCACACATTTTTGCACTGCTCATCATCTAAAATGTCATATAGTGGATCTTCAAAGGCAAAATGTACAATAAACAATTGTCTCCTTATAATTCATTATTCATGTTCTAGTCAGGGGACACGGTGGCTTAATGGTTAGCACGTTCGCCTCACACCGCCAGGGTCCGAGTTTGATTCCCGTCTCGGCCATGTGTGTGTAGTTTGTGCATGTTCTCCCCGTGTCTCAGGGGGTTTTTCTCCGGGTTCTCCGGTTTCCTCCTCCGGTCCAAAAACATGCACTGTAGGTTGATTGGCACCTTGGAAAATTGTCCCTAGTGTGTGAATGTGTGTGTGATTGGTTGGCATTCCATCCAGGGTGTATCATGCCTTAATGCCTATAGACGCCTGAGATAGACACAGACTCCCCGTGACCCGAGGGAAGATCGGATATAGCGGTAGAAGATAAATGAATGAATGAATGTTCTAGTCACTCAAAAGTACTTTACATTATAAGAAGGGAATCTCCTCATCCACGACCAGTGTACAGCATCCATCCGGTAGTGGAATGACTAGTCTATGGTAATGAAAGTCTATATGGATAGTACCAGTAGTCATATCAACCAGGTTACTGCTGGAAGAGGTTTTAGTGAGCAGCAGGGGGCGCTGTGGGCCCTGTGGTCTTTGTGGGTCCAACTGATTGGCAGCCATAGTGTCTGACATAGTCTGAACGTCCACCACACACACTGGCTTACTGGTGGACAGGAAACCAGATGATGAAGCTAATCATCGGCCTCGGTTCCGATGGTCCGAGGGTGAATTTGTCCGGGATGCCGAGGGTCATTAAAAATCCCGGGACCTTGGTTTAACCTCTCATCCGTAAGACCTCCATGTCTCCGGGTCTCATCCGCTTTTTGGCATTATAGTGTCCACCGTCGCTATACTGGGTATACCCCACACAGGGTAAGCGCCCCCTGCTGGTTACACCTCTTTAAGAATGGCGAATAGCTTTTATTTGTCCCGTATACGTTACAGCACAGTGAAATAGTTTTCTTCGCAGCTTCAGCCATGATACGGCGCCCCTGGAGCAAAGAGGGTTGTTAAGGGCCTTGCTCAAGGACCCAAGGGCGGCAGCTTGGCCATACTGGGTCTTCCGATCAGCAGCCCAGCGCCTTAAACCACTGAGCTACATCTCCTCTTTCTAGGTTTTTGCTTATTCCAGGGGTCAGAGCGCAGTCAAACCATCGGACGGTGCCCCGGGAGCAAACATGGTTAAGGGCCTCGGTCAAGGGCTCAACAGTGGCAGTTTAGTGGTGTTGGGCCTCGAACAGCCAATCTTGTGATCAGAAACCCAACGCTTTAACCACTAGACCACCACGGCCCTATTTTTTTCCCCAGGAGGTTATCCATCCTAACCGGGCTCAAGCAACCAGTGGGCAACCAGGCTACAGGGCTACAGGGTGCTACGAATACTGGTACTGGTACTATCCATATAGACTTTCTTTACTATAGACTTTTCCCCCCAGGATGTTCATGTAAACCTGAGGATTGAACATTTTTTTTTTCCTACTGCCACATTTGGTTGATCATGTGACATTTAAAAGACATTTATCTCCTACAATCCAGTCTCCCTAGATAAGACAACAAGGTAATTATTGTGTTTGTTCCGTTTGAGACAAGCGTTCCACCTTCCGACCCCCACCTCCACCCCGTCTCCTGTTCTTGGTAGTGAAAACGACACCCGAACTAGACCTGTCACTTCTCATCCGACGAGTGCTGACGCTGATGCGTCCTTTCTGTCCTCCAGGAGCTGGGAGAAAATAAATAAATAAATAAACGAATACTGTTCTGTCCTCGTACAACACCTAACCAAGACAGACGTCCTTGCCTTTGTGGTGCTGAATAATGTTTGTCCTTTGTGCGGCCAATCCGAAGCTGGTTGAAAGTGCTGGACCCGAGAGCAGAGGCACTGTGGATTGATGGATAGTCGGGTAAATGGACTTCAGTGGACCGACGGAACCCATTTTTCAGCATCTGTCTTTCAGGAAACAGGAGGGATTAAAGGGGAAAAAAAGGGCAGTCTTTTATGCCTTGTTCTGTTTTTTTTTTTTTGTTTCTTTTCTTTCTTCCGCCCAACATTTCACAGATAAAGAAAGAAGTAGGCCCTGGAGACATTTGTGTGCCGTGTAGTGTATAAAACAAGTGTATGATGCTCCCACGGGGGAAGTGAGGAGGATGGAAACCTCGGGCCGTTAGCATTACCCGAGGGAATGATGGATAAACAATCGCTCTCGTCCCTCCATTGTAGGGAAAGTAAATCATCAAGTGAAACATAACAATAAACATAACATAACAGTGTACTGTGTAGAAAAGAAGAAGAAGAAAAAAACAAGCAGGCATTGATGGAGATGAATGGATTATAAAATGTGATCAATTTGCGAATGATGAAGAAATAGATGGATGCAAATACATGGCGGAAAGGATAGGAAGATGGATGGATGGATGGATAAACAGAGGTGTGGATGATTATTTGGAGGATGAGTATGAGAGGGAGTGGATGGCAGTGGGGATGATAAATGAAGGGATGGAACAAAAGTCCCCATGTGCTAACCACATAAGCCATTTACGCCCTAAATATGGTGTGTGTGTGTAATATATATATATATATATATATATAGTATATATAATATATATATATACAGACGTGGAAAAAATTGTTGGTACCCTTTGGTCAATGAAAGAAAAAGTCACAATGGTCACAGAAATAACTTTAATCTGACAAAAGTAATAATAAATAAAAATTCTATAAATGTTAACCAATGAAAGTCAGACATTGTTTTTCAACCATGCTTCAACAGAATTATGTAAAAAAATAAACTCATGAAACAGGCATGGACAAAAATGATGGTACCCCTAGAAAACACAAAAATAATGTGTGACCAAGGGACATGTTTGAATTGCAAGGTGTGTCACTGCAATCAAACGGTGTCTACTAACCTTGTCAATCAGCCATCTGCACCCTCAGCAGGTATTTTGGCCCACTCCTCCAGGTAATCACTGTCCAGTTGTGTCCGGTTTGATATGGTGTGTACCACACTGTTGTTTCAGCTCCTTCCAAAGGAAATGCTCATCAGGATTGAGGTCAGAAAGAAAATTTATAGACAAGCATGTTAGAATAGTCTAAATTTATTCCATCTTAAGCAACTATGGGTGTTCCTGATGAGCTGTGTGTTTTGTGTCATTGTCCGTTGCAAGATCCATGCCCTGGACTGTAGCCCAAGCCTTTCCTGGACACTGGCCGCTAGTACAATTGATGACAAATCTAGAATTCTTGATAGTCTCGAATGGTAATCAAAAGAGCCTGACAGATTCTAAAGACACCCTGTGTCAGACGCAGCAAAGCAGCCCCAGAAAGACTTCTAAAGAGCCTCCGTCCATTGTTTCAGCATGAAGGGACACATGTGTGTCTTTTCTTGCACCATGCCGTATTGTTTCGAATCCAAAGTGAACATACAGCTGATGTGCCTTGTCAAAAACTTCGATTTTTCCTCATCTTTCCACAGGACATTCTCCCAGAAGCTTTGTGGCTTGTCAAAATGTAAGTTTGGCATAGGCCAGTCTTGCTGGGAGAATTATGTGATTCAGTTTTCAACAAAATGGTGTCCTATTGGTCAAGACACCCATGTAGTCCACTACTGTCAAACAACGACGGATGGTGGATCTGAACACTGTATGTTCCTGTGGCATGAAGTACTGCTTTAATGCTCTGCTTAGAAGGGTGTCTTGAATCTGTGCAGGGTACAATGATTAATCTCAAGTCTCTTAAGGAATTCTAGAGATCAATGTACTAGCGGCCAGTGTCCAGGGAAAGCTTGGTCTACAGTCGCATGGATCATGGGTCTTGAATAATAGTGACAACTGTACTCCACATGAACATCTAAAGTTGCACCCAAGAATGGCTATAGTTTACCTTTAAAATTGGACTATTCTAAAGTGGCCGTTCTATGATCCCTGACAGCTCAATCCTATTGAGCATCCTTTGGAAGGCGCTGAAACATGTCAGTCTGGAAAAGGCACCATATCACCAAACAACTGGACAGTGATTGCCATGGAGCCATATATATGGCCCAATGGCCTGATTACAAGGTTGTATACACCTGTGATGCTAATTAGTGGACACACCTTCAATTAACAGTGATTGCCCTTTGCGCAACATATATTAAGTGTTTCTAGGGGTACCATCATTTTTGTCCATGCCTGTTTCATGAGTTTATTTTTTTACATAATTCTGTTGAAGCATGGTTGAAAAACAATGTCTGACTTTCATTGGTTAACATTTATAGAATTTTTATTTATTATTACTTTTGTCAGATTAAAGTTATTTCTGTGACCATTGTGACTTTTTCTTTCATTGACCAAAGGGTACCAACAATTTTGTCCACGTCTTATTTAGTATAATATCGTAAATGCGGTTGGTTACACGTTCGTTCAACCGTTGGGATCGGGTTCGATTCCCGTCTCGTGTGTCGCCATGTGTGTGTGGAGTTTGCATGCATCCCCTGAGGGGGGCTTTTTCTCTGGGTTCTCCGGTTCCCCCCTCCAAAAACATGCACGGTAGGTTGATTGGCCCCTTGGATTCCTATGTATGATGATGTGTGTGATGTGTGTGTGTGTGTGTGTGTGTGTGGTTGATCCTGTGATGAGTTGGCATTCCATCCAGGGTGTATACCTGCCTTAATGCCCATAGACGCCTGAGATAGGCACAGACTCCCCGTGACCCGAGGGAAGATCGGATAAAGCGGTAGAAGATGAATGAATGAATGACTGAATTTATCTGCATTGTTTTTGTTTGGTTTTTTTTTACACCACATCTATTATTTCACACTTTGCAGATGCTCTTGGAATGCAACCATATATGTATATGTGTGTGTCTGTGTGTGTGTGTGTGTGTGTGTGTGTGTGTGTGCAGTGTGGATGATAAATGAAGGGATAGAACGGAAGTCCCCATGTATGTATATATATATATATATATATATATATATATATATATATCTATATATATATACATATATATATATATATTATAGGAGATATATGGGAGGGCGGGAGAGACTGAGAGGGAGGGCAGAGATCTTTCGATGCACTGCACGGCGTTCGGTCCTGTTTGATGGGTGGCTTCTTCCCCAGGTCTCCATTGGCACTGTGAGGGTCCGTGGCTGACGTCTAGCCTGTAGTGGGAGATTGGTAAAGAAAGACGATGTTTGTCTGGAGGCTTGGAGGCCTCCTTAGCGTCCGCATTGGGCGTCTCAGGGTCCGGCTGGTAGGCGAGTTCGGAACGCTTGCCTGTTCCTGTACATTCTGTTTTTGAATAATGTATTAAGGTGAGTTTTTGGGGAGCATTTTTGGACCATATTTATGGCGTAAATGAATTAATCTGCATTGTTTTTGTTTATTTTTTTACACCACATCTAGTATTTCATACTTTGCACGGTGATCTTGTAATGCAAACATATATATGTATACGTGTGTGTGTGTGTGTGTGTGGGGGGGAAGGGGGTATATAATTAAATTTTTGCTGCAGGATGAGGATCACAATTTATGTACATATCTTCCCCATAACGAGTTCAAATTGAATTCATAATGAAAGACGATGTGCTGCTCCCACTTCACATTAAATGACCTTCTTACTGTAAAAATATACAGTATATGAGCTAAAGCGTATTTGTGTAAATACAGATATGTCAGTCATGACATCATCAGTAAATAAATAAATATCAGTAAAAAATATAATTTATTTATTTATTTGTTGACTTGACTGGTGGACGAGCGTGTAAATACACAGTATTTAGATTTTATCAGTAAAATAAGCTGTAAATGTCTGGAATGCATTTATTTATTTATTTATTTATTTACCTACACTGGCCTGGTGGACGGGCGAATAGATGATAAATGGATAATGGTGTAGAAGAGAGAAAAGGTATAATTTTTGTGAAAAGATGGATGGGTCGGAGAATTACCGTGTGACTGAATGGAGGGAAGGAAGGAATGATGATGAATGAGTGGATGGACTGTATACTGAGAATGGAGTGAGAGAGTGGAATTGAACACAAAGTGGAATGAGATGGAGGAGAGAATGAAGGGGGGTGGTGGTGGAAAATAGTGATAAATATATTGTTATTGATGAATGATGAATTGATTTGTATAGTAGGGAAAGACGAGTGGAAGAGTGATAATAATAATAATAATAATCCAATAGAGGGGTGGATGGAGTATAAATGATAAAGGTATTATAGAAATGAAAATATTTGGGAGAACGTTTGAATGATGGATGATAAAGTGGTAGAAGTGATGTGTGATGAGAAGGATAGAATGTTGGGGGGGTGGATAGATGATCAGAGCTAAAAAGAATTGACAAATAAAATAAAATGAACCAAATGAAAATGACCAGATGGATGGATGTTTGTGGTCAGGTGGATGGGTGGGGTTTGGGGTTGGTGGGTGGGGTCCGACGGTGGGCGGGTGGATGTTTGTGGTGGGTGGGTGGGTGGGTGGGTGGGTGGGCCGGTGGGTTTGTGGTTGGGATGTGTTGGTCGGGTGGGGGTGGGGTCCGGTGGCGAGTGGTGGATGTTTGTGGGGCGGGTGGGTCCGGTGGGCTGGTGGATGTTTGTGGTCGAGTGGGGTGGTCCGGTGGGCGGGTGGATGTTTGTGTGGGTGGTCGGGTGGATGGGTGGTTTTGGTGGGTCCGGTGGGCGGGGTGGATGTTTGTGGTGTTTGGGCGGTGTGGATGGGTGGGGTCCGGTGGGGCGGTGTGGTGGGTGGATGGTGTTGTGGTGGATGGTGGGTCTGTGGGGTCTGGTGTGATGTTTTGGTGTCGGGTGGTGGGGGGGGGGTTGGGTGGGGGTGGATTGTTTGTGGTTTGTGGATGGGTGGGGGTCCGGGTGGGGGTTTGGGATGGTTTGTGGTCGGGGGGCTGGGTGGGGATGGGTGGGTGGGGGGTCTGGCTGTGGGCGGGTGGATGTTTGTGGTTTGGGTTGGATGTTTGGTTGGGGGGGCGTCTGGTGTGGGCGGGTGGATGTTTGTGGTCGGGTGGGTGGGTGGGGTTTTGGGGCGGGTGGGTGGGGGGGTCTGGTGGCGGGTGGATGTTTGTGTGGTTGGGGTGGGTGGGGGGTCTGGTGGGTCGTGTGGATGTTTTGGGTTCGGGTGGGTTTGGGTGGGGTCGGCTGGTGGTCGGGTGGATGTTGTGTGTTGTCGGGTTGGATGGGGCTTTTGTCAATAATACCCGTCAATAATAAGGTCAATAATGATCAATTTCCAATATAGGTGGAGGTGAAGATCAAATATTTATATTTACTTCATTTAGCAGACGCCCTTATCCAGAGCGACAAACAACTGAGCAATCAAGGGTTAAGGGCCTCGCTTAAGGGCCCACTAGGGGCAGCTGGGTGGCGGGATTTGAACCTGCGATCTTCCAGTCCAGAGACCTATGCCTTAACCACTGAGCGCTTTTTCAGCGGCTGTTATGCCCTCATCGGTTTCTGAGGTCCAACCCCAGATAGATAGATAGATAGATAGATGGATGGATGGATGGATGGATGGATGGATGGATGGATGGATGGATGGATGGATGGATGGATGATATGGATGGATGGATGGATGGATGGATGGATGGATGGATGGATGGATGGATGGATGGATGGATGGATGGATGGATCATGGATGGATGGTAAAAATCATGGATGGATAAATTAATAGATGGATGTTAGATGTTAAAATCATGTATGTATGAATTGTAAACTGATAGGACAAATGATGGCTGGATGGAGTGAAGGATGGATGGACAGATGCATGCCTTCCAACCCAACAGAATCATAAAGAGGAATGAAATCAGAAGCGATGAATGGATGGATGGATGGATGGATGGATGGATGGATGGATGTGCTGTGTTGTAAATAATGTGTTGTCTAAAATGTGCTAATAATTTGTGTCCATTATGAATAGTTCCAGGGCGGAAGTATGTCACGCTGTTCCTCTCGTTCCCTCCGTCGCTCAGTAGAATGAGAGAACGCTTTCCCTCCGTCATTCCGTCACTCGTGAGTCTCTGATCTGCTGATTGTTGAATTCTTTCGTCTACTTTATGGCTTGTGCTGAGAATTTCTCATCCCAGCGCTGAATGTAACACTCCATTAGCAGGAGACTCTTTTTGGAAACAGGACTCAGCCGTTCTCAGCGATGTGACGATGTGTGTGTGTGTGTGTGTGTGTGTGTGTGTGTGTGTGTGTGTGTGTCTCGTGGTTTTCGCACTCCTTTTTCCGAGCCCTATTTAGAAAAACTGCCCTATTCGGGTTTGTTTGCTTTGGTTTTAAACTTCAGTTAACAATAGACTTAAAGTATGTGCATGTCGTGAACCAGATGTTGATGGATGGATGGATGGATGGAAGCGTGTGTGTCTCACGGTGACTCGAGGGAGATCCGCCTTAATATCTCAAAATACAGCTTTCAACCCGGATGTGGGTGTGTTTTGTGTTATGAGGCGACGTCGCTCATCAAACACTATATACTGTCTTATAGTTACAACAACAACTGTACACCCGCCCTTCGAGGGACGCCATAATACTGACGTGGCCCACGGTGACAATGAGTTTCACACTCCTGCTCTAAACCCAATCATAACCCCGACCCCTACGCCAGACTCCACTCATAAACCTTTGAATCACATTTAACCCCACCCTAATTTTTTAATCCAATCATAGCCCTAAACCAGAGCCTACATCTAATTCCAATCTTAAACCAAAGTAAACTCCTTGCTCCAATCATAAACCCCAAACTGAATCCTACACTCTAACCTACCCCTAAATCCAATTACAAAGCCTAAACTGTAAAGTCTTAAACCCAGAACACCAATTATAATCCCAACACAATCCTAAATCTGACTCTAACCTAAATCTAATCAAAAACCTGACTCTAACCTAAATCCAATCAAAAACCCAATCCTAAACCTGACTCTAACCTAAATCTAATCAAAAACCTGACTCTAACCTAAATCCAATCAAAAACCCAATCCTAAACCTCACTCTAACCTAAATCTAATCAAAAACCCAATCCTAAACCTGACTCTAACCTAAATCTAATCAAAAATCTGACTCTAACCTAAATCCAATCAAAAACCCAATCCTAAACTTGACTCTAACCTAAATCTAATCCTAAACCCAATCCCTAACCTAAATCCAATCAAAAACCCAATCCTAAACCTGACTGTAACCTAAATCTAATCAAAAACCTGACTCTAACCTAAATCCAATCAAAAACCCAATCCTAAACCTGGCTCTAACCTAAATCTAATCAAAAAACCTGACTCTAACCTAAATCCAATCAAAAACCCAATCTTAAACCTGACTCTAACCTAAATCTAATCAAAAACCTGACTCTAACCTAAATCCAATAAAAAACCCAATCCTAAACCTGACTCTAACCTAAATCTAATCCTAAACCCAATCCCTAACCTAAATCCAATCAAAAACTCAATCCTAAACCTGACTCTAACCTAAATCCAATCAAAAACCCAATCCTAAACCTGACTCTAACCTAAATTTAATCAAAAACCTGACTCTAACCTAAATCCAATCAAAAACCCAATCCTAAACCTGACTCTAACCTAAATCCAATCGAAAACCCTAAACCCAATCCTAAACCTGACTATAAACTAAATCTAATCAAAATCCCAAACCGAATCCTAAACCTGACTCTTACTTAACTCCAATCAAAACCCTAAACCCAATCCTAAACCTGACTATAACCTAACTCTAATCAAAAGCCCAGTCCTAAACCTGACTATAAACTAAATCCAATCAAAAACCCTAAACCCAATGAGAAAACCTGACTCTGGCCCTAAATCCAATCCTAAATCCAAGCTCCAATTATAACCAAACACAATCTTAAACCAACCCCAACCCTTTCAATAATTCAATAATGAACCCCAAACCATTTCTTAAAGTCCATCCTACCAATAAATTCAATAAAAAAAAATCCAATCCTGAATTCCATCCCAATAATAAACCCAATTGCCTCGTCTAAATCCAATCTACACCTTACTCTAAACTTCAGTCCTGAACTCCACCTTTAAACCACATGTACAGGCATTCTACCAAACTCGATATACCTAAATATTTACTCGAAATAACTTTAACCCCTTCATTAATGATGTCTCTTGTTGTTTTTAGTTAAATATTGGGGCTCCGTCACAGTCCGGAGCGAGATTAACAGCCATCTATTTTATTATTTAGTCAAATAAATAAACAAAAACTAATAAATAAGCACAAATAAACGCTCGATGTAGTAAATAACATTTTCTCCACAATGCTAATATTCCTCACACCACTACATCTACATCTGTCCACGCCTGGCTGTTTCTGAAGACCAGATGAGTTCCTGTTATTGGGGATCTGATCAGTGTTGCCAGATTTAGTCATTCCCTTCCCACTTGGGCTCATTTTAATCACACTGAGCTGAAAAATGGCCTTGAGCGGATAGATCTAATTTGGCAAAGTAACTGTTTGGGCTGGTTTTAGACCATGAAAAGGCTGGCAACAGGAAATCCAATCTGGCAAATGTACATTTGATTTGTGAGTCCCAGCACTATGTGGAGGATTAGAATGAATTTAGCTGGATGAGTGTCTGAAGTCACGGTTTGGTGCTTTTTTCCACTTTTAATACCCAAACCACTAAAAGCAGATTATTAGAATTAGGGGTTTTAGACACAATTTAGCAGAAATATCATGTTTTAAATGCTACAGTTCATATCTAGCTAGTTTTTTTATAAGGATTTAATCCATTTACAGTTTTTATGTTTTTTTTGCAGGTTTTTTTTGTTTGTTGTTGCAAAGGTCAAATTATTCCACTTATTCCCACTGGTGTCAAAAGTGTTCCCATTCATAATACATATACACTCTTAGCTTTGGTTTATAATAGTTCCTCAATGATGGATGGATGGATAAAATGTTAGAAGTGAAACATCATTGATGGAGGGAATGGTGGATAAACTGGTGTAAATGAAATATCATTGATGGATGGATAGATGGATGGACGGATGGACAAACTTGTGTAAATGAAATATCATTGAAGGATGGATGGATGGATGGATGGATGGATGGAGGGATGGATGGAGGGGTGGATGGATAAACTGTTAGAAGTGAAACATCATTGATGGATGGAGGGATGGATAAACTGGTGTAAATGAAATATCATTGAAGGATGGATGGATGGATGGATAAACAGTTAGAAGTGAAACATCATTGACGGATGGAGGGATGGATAAATGGATAAACAGTTAGAAGTGAAACATCATTGACGGATGGACGGATGGACAAACTGGTGTAAATGAAATAGCATTGAAGGATGGATGGATGGATGGATGAAGGGATGGATGGATAGATAAACAGTTAGAAGTGAAACATCATTGACGTATGGAGGGATGGATGGATAAACTGGTGTAAATGAAATAGCATTGAAGGATGGATGGATGGATGAAGGGATGGATGGATAGATAAACAGTTAGAAGGGAAACATCATTGACGTATGGAGGGATGGATGGATAAACTGGTGTAAATGAAATAGCATTGAAGGATGGATGGATGGATGGATGGATAAACTGTTAGAAGTGAAACATCATTGACGGATGGAGGGATGGATGGATAAACTGGTGTAAATGAAATAGCATTGAAGGATGGATGGATGGATAAACTGGTGTAAATGAAATAGCATTGAAGGATGGATGGAGGGATGGAGGGATGGAAAAACTGTTAGAAGTGAAACATCATTGACGGATAGAGGGATGGATAAATGGATAAACAGTTAGAAGTGAAACATTGACGGAGGGAGGGATGAAAATGGATAAACAGTTAGAAGTGAAACATCATTGATGGAGGGAGGGATGGATGGATAAACTTGTGTAAGGATGGATGGATGGATGTCACGAAAATGTTGAAGATGACAAATAGGGTTCCGTGTGAACCATTTCATGTCAAATCAGTGCGTTAGACGTCTGAAGCTTTTCTTTCTCAGAATGTTAACTCAAAGCGCCACCTAGTGGACAAATGAAAGTAATCAAATGTAATCAGTTACTTTTCATCGAAACGCTACACTGCTTATTACATTTTGAATAGCGTCATTTATAATCCGTAAAGTATTACATTTCCAAAGTAAACACAGGGTGTCGGAATGGTGTATGTTTATATCTCAACCACAACCACGATCACATTCACTCTAGCCGGATAGAGACGTTTATAAATTTAAAAAAAATGTATTCATTAAATAATAAATTGTAAGCCTACAATTAAGTACAGATGACCAAATTTCTATATGAGTACGGTAACGATGTATTTGCACTTCCGTTTCTTTCTCTCTCATCCTTCACTTATTTAATTTGGATTAAAGGTGGATTTAATAACCATAAAACATGCTTGCTGTGCTTTATCCAAAAAACAAGATATAAACACGATACGTACGCTTAGCACGTTCGCCTCACACCGCCAGGGTCCGGGTTCGATTCCCGTCTCGGCCGTGTGTGTGTGTGGAGTTTGTGCATGTTCTCCCCGTGTCTCAGGGGGTTTTTCTCCGAGTTCTCCGGTTTCCTCCCCGGTCCAAAAAACATGCACGGTAGGTTGATTGGCACCTTGTCATTATAAGGACAGTGTGTGTGTCCTGTGATGGGTTGGCATTCCATCCAGGGTGTATCCTGCCTTAATGCCCATAGACGCCTGAGATAGACACATGTGACCCGAGGGAAGATTGGATAAAGCGCTAGAAGATGAATGAATGGATGAAAAGAATATATAGGGTGAGGGAGGGATGGAGGGAGGGAGGGAGGTGGGAGGGAGCTCAGTAGTTAAAGCATTGACCTCTAGTGGGCCCTTGAGAAAGGCCCTTAACACTCAATTGCTCCAATGTGAGTCGCTCTGGATAAGGGCGTCTGCCAAATGCTGTAAAAGTAAATAAATCAATAAATAAAACCAACATGGAGAAGCCACCAAAATAAAAACATATATATATATATACATATATATATATGGCTGATAACGGCATGACTGTGTAAAACACCAACAAAAGCCAGACGATGACTATTATAATTGGAGGTCATTAATAAGGTGGTAGGAGGGAGCTTAATGAGGTGGTGCTTAATGGTGGATTGCCAGAAGACCTCATTCCAGGGTCCCTGAACAAAACTATTACCCCCCCCCACCCTATAACTGCTGATTTGTATGAATAAAATAAATATAAGGCCAAATGCTGTAAATGTAGAGACTTGTGTAAGTGATGTACAAGCGTCAAGCTTTTTGATGTAAAATGCATATAAGCTGCAAATCGATTACCTTTATGGCATTTTTACTGCCATTGTTTTTAGAATAATACGCCTTTCTGGGGATCGAGAGGGTTTTTTTTAGTGAGCTGTATCTGTATTTTGCTCCTTTTTTCTTCCCCTTAACAACTGAGTAAAATCGATGGCGACAAAGAAGATTAGTAGCCGGTGTTCCATCCCCGATTCACGAGCATCGTCGTACGTTTTCCCAGCGGAATGCAAACAGAGATAAATCCGTCCCGGGATGTCCTGGAGGACGATTTCACTCCCGTGCGTCCGAGGATGTGTGGAGGGAGGGTGGAGTTCAGCCTTGCGTCCTTGAAAGCCTGTGTTTAAACTCTAAAACAGGGCTTTTTGTGGATGACCACGACTGCAGCGTGCAATTAGGTGGCTGTACACCTGCCGAGGACCAAGAGTCAAGAGTCAAGATGATGATGATGATGATGATGATGATGATGATATTATCAGTGACGGTTAGCTGTGATGTTAATTCAGAGGCTAAAAGTTGAATTAGTCACAACAAGTAAATAAATAAAATTACTTTTTTTTTTAACAACCAGGGAATGGAATTAGAAATCTAAATAAGTGTAAATAAATAAATACAAATTTAATGTTTTATTTATTTTTTTTTTTAAACCAGGGAATGGAATTAGAAATCTAAATATGTAAATAAATAAATAAAATTTTACGTTTTATTTTTTTTTTTAAACCAGGGAATGGAATTAGAAATCTAAATAAGTAAATAAATAAATACAATTTAATGTTTTATTTATTTTTTTAAACCAGAGAATGGAATTAGAAATCTAAATATGTAAATAAATAAATACAATTTTACGTAAATAAATAAATACAATTTAATGTTTTATTTATTTTTTTAAACCAGAATGGAATGGAAAGAAATCTAAATATGTAAATAAATAAATAAAATTTTACGTTTTATTTTTTTTTTAAACCAGGGAATGGAATTAGAAATCTAAATAAGTAAATAAATAAATAAAATTTTACGTTTTATTTTTAAATTTAAAATTAAACCAGGGAATAAAATCTAAAGTAAATAAGTAAATAAATAAATACAATTGAAATGTTTTTTTAAACATTCAAGGGAATGGAATTGGAAATCTAAATAAATAAATAAATAAATAAAATTGAAACATCACAAAAGAAATGTCAATAAAACAATATTTACAATATTACATATTACAATAGTATATAGTTTGCACTATAAAAATGCAATTTTAATTAAATGAGGATATCATTTCTTTATTAAAAATAAAAATAAATACATCAAAATGAATAAATTAATAAAATCAAATTCATTCATGTTTACAATGACCGACGTTTTGCAGATATGAATAAATACCACTAACAGTCTTTTAAAAATATAAACAATGCACAAACACAGTAAAGCACTGGTTTTAACTTAAGTACGACGTTCAATGCACATTCAAGTATATTTTAAATAACATCCATTGCGCTTTAATTATACTTTAGAGACGCTGTATTTAATTAACGAATATAAAAATGCAATCCCACTTAAGTGGTTTAAAAAAAAAAAGAAATCACTCAAAAGTTACTAATTGCATTTAATCGAAACGTATTTAAATATATTAAAAATATATTACAGGAGGGGCACGGTGGTTTAGTGGTTAGCACGTTCGCCTCACACCTCCAGGGTCCGGGTTCGAGTCCCGTCTCGGCCATGTGTGTGTGGAGTTTGTGCATGTTCTCCCCGTGCCTCAGGGGGTTTTTCTCCGGGTTCTCCGGTTTCCTCCCCCGGTCCAAAAACATGCAGGGTAGGTTGATTGGCACCTTGTCCCGTGAGTGTGTGTGAGATGGGTTGGCATTCCATCCAGGGTGTATCCTGCCTTAATGCCCATAGACGCCTGAGATAGACACAGACTCCCCGTGACCCGAGGGAAGATCGGATAAAGCGCTAGAAGATGAATGAATGCATGAATGGATGTATTACAGATAAAATGCACTTAAAACGGTGCCATTAATTCACACTTGTTCTTATATAGTGTATTATTTGTGCATATAAAAGTGCACACGAGGGGCTATGAGTCAGCACAAAACATGCACAGTCATATTTACTGTCCCAAAACGACCAAGAAAAAGGAAAAGTGCACGAACCATTGACCATGCCAATGGGGGAGGGAGGGGTTGGGGCTTGGGGACGGGACGGGTTATGCTCGTGTACGCGGCGCGCCGCCGCTCAAAGGCGCTGGCACACGAGACCGCGCACTCGCTCACACACACACACACACCGTCCGACCTGCAGCAGGAAACCCAGCGCTGAACTTTACTAGAGGAACATCAGCTCCTGCTCCTACACGGTCAGTAGATGTTCCAGAACCGCAAACAGCTTGTATTATTAGTGTACCCCCCCGGACGCATCCCTGGATATATATTGTTTACGTTATCCCATGTTTATTGTAGCGCGTGGAATGGTGCACGCAAGCACGCGCTGTCGGACCGGGTTGTTTTGCCAGGTGCGCGTGATGGAGAAACTCGGTTCGGGATGTTTCTGATGAAATTGTGGCGCTGCGTTGAATAACCCGTGCTCGTTTTCCGAGTTAACAAACAAACAAACAAACAAACAAACAAACACAATGTGTCCTACCTGCGCGTAGGTGGGCTTCCGGGGATGCGCGTGCGACGACGCGGAAACACGTTTGTGGTTCGAGTTAGCGCGTGAAAAGCGCACGTGCACCGTGTAACGCAGTGGATATTGCACGCGTGGGTTTGTGAGATGAGTGTGCAGGATAAACAGCTGTGCATTTCCAAAGCAACTGCACTTCACTGTAGCGGGGACGCTTGTTTGTTTGTTTGTTTGTTTGTTTGTTTGTTTGTTTGTTTGTTTTTTGGAGTATACGTTTGTTGTTGCGCAAAGTTTCTGCAGGAGAAGCGCGTGGGAAATCTTTGGGTGAGAAAGTAGCATGGTTAAGGACTCGAGACGACGCGTCGTAACGCACGAGAGTGATGTGCGTGTTCCCTGAGGCGCATGCGCACGTAATGCAAGTAAAACAAATTTATTATTATTATTATTGTTGTTGTTGTTGTTGTGAAGTATGCAGGTTAAGGTGCAATGAGGAATCTGAGAATGTATGGTATCACATCTGTGCATTTTCCAAGAAAGATATAAAACAGACATTTTATGGTTATTTTCTGTTATTTTTGTTTTGTTTTAAGCTAAGACGAGCCTTTATTCATACCAAATGTTTGTTACAGCAGCCTGGATGTATAAGATAATAAAAAAAAAGAAGAGACCGTTTTACATTGTATAAATACTAATGTAAAATGAATAAAGAGCTATCAAACAAAATGGGTCATATTGCAAATACTGCATGGGTGTTATTGCACAGGACGGTGAGTGTTATTTTTTTTTTGCACAGTTATGGAAGAACAGAATTAACCGTAGCAAATGAGCGCTGCAGGAAGAAAAGACCTTTATGGGAGACGGCTGTGATTTGTTGGGTGAAATGGCGATCAGTGATTGGTCTTTTGGGAACCGCGGTGGATGGTGATTGGTTGTTGGGGACAAGAGTGATCAGTAATTGGTCTTTGGAAACAGTGGCTATTTGAGTAAGTGCAATGTTGGATGGTCATTGGAAGTAAAATGTGAATTGGTAAAATGTGTATCACCATTTTTCTCCATGGGATTTGAAATTTGCACTCAAGTACAAAAAAAACCCCAAAATGGTTAAAATGCCGAAGTAACAATAATAGTTTACCAATAACTATGTAAAAAAACAGCAATAGCGCGTGAAGGTAGCATGATGTGAACGCAGGGGTTTTTACTTCTGCGTGGAGTGAACGCTGTAGTCTACACACGTAGCCGACGGCATCGTGAGCGTTTATACTTCTGCGTCGCTCTGCAGTGACTATTCTCAAACACTAGTTGGCGCTGGTGCACTGTTTGAGTTTTGGATTTCTGCTGCAGCAACAATGGTGACTTCCTGACCGGAATTAGTTTTGTAAAATGGTGATGAAGAATAATAGATTTATATTAATAGAATAATAGAGTTTATATTTCGGCTGCTCGCTCCATGTCCATGCTTTGTTTCTTCACTATGGACTTGGCTTGACGAGTGGGCCCTTGAGCAAGGCCCTTAACCCTAAGTCTCTCTGGATAAGGGCATCTGCCAAATGCTTTAAATGTAAGTGCAAACGTCCTTCACATGCGTAGATGTTTTTAAAAGTCTGATATCATTTTCATTCATTCATCTTCTAGCGCTTTATCCGATCTTCCCTCGGGTCACCGGGAGTCTGTGCCTATCTCAGGCGTCTATGGGCATTAAGGCAGGATACACCCTGGATGGAATGCCAACCCATAGTAGGGCACACACACACACATTCACACACACATTCATACACTAGGGACAATTTTCCAAGGTGACAATCAACCTACCGTGCATGATTTTGGCCCGGGGAGGAAACCGGAGAACCCGGAGAAAAACCCCCTGAGGCACGGGGAGAACATGCACAAACTCCACACACACATGGCCGAGACGGGAATCGAACTCGGAGAAGAATGGTTGATGTGGATTAGGGTTGTTGACGGTGAGGAAATTTTTACATTGGTTTATGGACGTGAGACAAGACCAGTTATACCGGTATCACAGCAGTGTGTGTGTGTGTGTGTGTGTGTGTGTGTGTGTGTTTTTCCTGGAGTTTCCCTCTTTTTTTTTTTTCCTTCCCTTTGATATAACCTGTGCTTATTTAACTTTCACTTTTGAATGAGCCAAAATTAGGCATCAATGCTTGAATAAACAACAACAATACAGATTAAAACATTCAAACTCACGACACTTGTATGAAACAACCAACTTTTATTAATATAACGGATAAAAATACCCCACGCGACATAGGCTGAAAAAAGCTGCACCCTGTGATGCGGAACAAAGTAAATAATAAAACGTTTATCACGTCGTTTAGTATAACGTTAAATGAAACGCATGTTTACTGCGGATGCTTGTTTTCTGGTCGCTTTAACATTTTCAGGTTCGCGGTTTGTATTTGGTTTGAATCCCGAATGTTTTTTTCTTTATGTGCTTTTGCATTGCGTTTTGATTCTAAAGCGTCCTGACACTGACCTGCGATGTGACTCGACATGATTTTAGTTTTAATTGTAGTGTCTGTTCTCTTCTGAACTAAATGGTGTATTTTTATTATTTAGATATTTTAATTGAAAAACAAAAATAGGTAAGTGACGTATCAGTGTTGTGACTTAATACCAGTATAACCATGAACACCGTCTATTAGGGATTGTTATTAGACATTGGGAACAATGACAGATGTAGATTAGTTATTTGGAGCAGTGGCAGACATAGATTAGAACAATGGCAGACATAGATTAGAACAATGGCAGACATAGATTAGAACAATGGCAGATGTAGATTAGAACAATGGCAGATGTAGATTAGACGTTGGGAACAGCGACGGATGGAGGTTAGACATTGGGAACAGTGGCAGATGGAAATTAGACGTTGGGAATGGCGGCGGATGGAGGTTGTACGTTGAGAACGGCGGCGGACGGAGATTAGACGTTGGGAACGGCGGTGGATGGAGGTTGGACGTTGGGAACGGCGGCGGACGTAGATTAGACATTGGGAACGGCGGCGGACGGAGGTTGAACGTTGGGAACGGCGGCGGACGGAGGTTGGACGTTGGGAACGGCGGCGGACGGAGGTTGGACGTTGGGAACGGCGGCGGACGGAGGTTTGGACGTTGGGAACGGCGGCGGACGGAGGTTGGACGTTGGGAACGGCGGCGGACGGAGGTTGGACGTTGGGAACGGCGGCGGACGGAGGTTAGACGTTGGGAACGGCGGCGGACGGAGGTTAGACGTTGGGAACAGCGGCGGACGGAGGTTTGACGTTGGGAACGGCGGCGGACGGAGGTTTGACGTTGGGAACGGCGGCGGACGGAGGTTTGACGTTGGGAACGGCGGCGGACGGAGGTTAGACGTTGGGAACGGAGTTTGGACGTTGGGAACGGAGTTTGGACGTTGGGAACGGCGGCGGACGGAGGTTGGACGTTGGGAACGGCGGCGGACGGAGGTTGGACGTTGGGAACGGAGTTTGGACGTTGGGAACGGAGTTTGGACGTTGGGAACGGAGTTTGGACGGGGAACGGACGGAGGTTGGACGTTGGGAACGGAGTTTGGACGTTGGGAACGGCGGCGGACGGAGGTTGGACGTTGGGAACGGCGGCGGACGGAGGTTGGACGTTGGGAACGGCGGCGGACGGAGGTTGGAGGTTGGACGTTGGGAACGGCGGCGGACGGAGGTTGGACGTTGGGAACGGCGGCGGACGGAGATTATATATAAAGAATCGGTGAATATTCCACGGGAAAGTCGACTCTCGCGCCGCTGGCAGCTTTGGCTGTGAAGACGAGACGGTAAATGTCATAGCCTGAATCCCAGGGCAAGTGACAGCACGTGAACCAGATATTAAAATAAAAATGTGTTTGTCTATATAAAGGTTATAAAGGTTGCATTTGCACATTGACACATTGAGGCTACTCCTGCCCCACTTCTCCTTTTTCCCACAAGGACCTGTGAAATACCACACTTTATCCAACTGGAGTTTTATACAGTGTAATGTCTTCTACAGACCATGTGTTGTGGGACAACGATGAACGCACACATTAAAGACACACAACGGATGAGTAAAAGATACTGGGCAGTTCCTCGAAAGGTGTGTGTGTGTGTGTGTGTGTGTGTGTGTGTGTGTTCAACAACACCACTGGTGTTGAGGTCCTTTCTGAAGGACCACTCGTATAGTTAGCAATTGCATTACACGCATAACACGGCAAAACTACAACATCTTGTTTATATCAAACATAAAAAAACAACAACAACAAACATCTGGAATAGTTTAAAATGCATGTTAAAAGGTAGATGATTGACAGATACGTAAATTGGAGTTTTATGACTCGCATGCTGTTGTGTTGACGGTTGTGTAACTCAAAAATGGAAAGGATACTTAGCCGGATATGTATCTGTTATTCTGCTGTGTGTGTGTGTGTGTGTGTGTTGTGTGTGTGTGTGTGTGTGTGTGTGTGTGTGTGTGTGTGTGTGTGTGTGCGTGTGTGTGATGTTTTTTTTAAATATCAAATGACCTTCATAATGTCCTTGATTCTTCTATATGATGACGTGTGTGTGTGTGTGTGTGTGTGTGTGTGTGTGTGTGTGTGTGTGTGTGCGTGGACGCCTTTGCCGCTTCTCAGAGTCGAGCTCCTGCATGACTGATGACAAGGTTTGCTTGTTTATTATGCAGAACATGGGGGGGGGGGGGGGGGGTGGGGGGAGATGGGGGGGGGGGGGGGGGGGGGGGGGGGGGGGGGGGGGGTGGGGGGGGTGGGGGGGGGGGGGGCCAGGGGTAATTTCATTATTTGCGTCCTTATGCGATACTTCAAAGCGGAACTCCGAGGCGCTTCTCTTTCTCAGGGAAATCCGTTCACACCGCAGCGTCTCCCGTACCGCGAGCTGCCGTCAGGATCCGAAATGAATTTTCATTTTCATTTTCCGCCCAAATGAGCAAATGTTCCACCTGCCACTTCTGAAAGTCGTGTGGAAAATGTGCCAATCAGGAACAAATCTATGCCGTGTTGCTTTTAATGCGCGATAATTAATGTCGGAATCGTTTTCATTGAATCATGATTCAGATTCTTGGCGATTCCCAGTTCCGATTCCAAACAACAGCGGATGCTTAGTCATGCTGGGCGTGGCACCTCGCTATAATTCTAATTAATTTAATTAATAATGAAATAATATTTAATAATTAAATCATTACGCGTAACTTTTTACTAATTGTAGTCACACTTTTGAGCGTTTACCCCGCGGTCCATCTTGTAAACTGATGTTTCCATTATTACATAAGGTCCTGGCAGATTGGATGTGCAGAAGGTCCTGGCAGATTGCCAGGTGAAGGAAAAAAAATGCATCCCAGAATCGATAAGAGGAATCGAAATTGTAATTTTATAACAAGTTTCCAAACTTAATCTTAAGTTCTTGAATCCAGAATCTGAATCGATTTTCTATCCCCAACCCCAGTGTCCGGTCCGGTTGAGCATTTCATTCATTCATTCATCTTCTACCGCTATATCCGATCTTCCCTCGGGTCACGGGGAGTCTGTGTCTGTGTCAGGCGTCTATGGGCATTAAGGCAGGATACACCCTGGATGGAATGCCAACCCATCGCAGGACACACACACACACACACACATTCACACACACATTCACACATTAGGGACAATTTTCCAAGGTGCCAATGAACCTTTCATGCATGCTTTTGGACCGGGAGGAAACCGGAGAACCCAGAGAAAAACCCCCTGAGACACGGGGGAGAACATGCACAAACTCCACACACACACATGGCCGAGACGGGAATCGAACCCGGACCCTGGAGCTGTGAGGCGAACGTGCTAACCACTAATCCACCGTGCCCGCGGTTGAGCATTTATTTATATATTTTTTGCTGAATAAAATCCTGACCAGGATATAAGACCCAGAGCTTGCATTAAAATCTCCTCGCATAGTTCTCTACATTTCCTGTCTGGTGGTTGGGTTTTGAATCCGAGACTTCCTGTCCGAGCCGCTGCGTGTTCAGTTGCACTGAATAAATCTGAGTACGAGTCGTATGGCATGGAAAGTAAACTGACCCGGGGGTGTGTTGTTTCCACAGCATGAATTCGGATGTCGCTTCGAGAAGCAGCTCAGTGCGTTCGAAGAAATCCGTGCGAACGTTGCGTGTGAAGTAGAGCTGCGGAGATCAATCGTCGTTAACGCTTAATTCCAGTTTATGGTTTATGTCGAAGTTGGAAATACGGGATAAACATGACGGCTGCAAAACACCGGCTATAAACAGGTTTAAATAGCCGATGCATTTTCCCCCCGTATCCAAAATCGATAATAAATCGGAGGTTCAATTTATAGAACACATCACCCATATCTAGTGTGAAGGAATGCATGGCGCCCTGTGGTGGTCTGGAATCCCATCCACCGTGTGTACCTCCTTCATCCCTCCATTATTACAGGCTCATGGCCACATTTCCCAGGATTAAATGTTTACCGAAGATGAATGCATGAACCATGTGACTTGGAGGACCCGTGATGATTACATGAGTAGACACACTGGGTCCTTGGGTGAGAAATGGCTGAATATAAAAACACCCCTTTACCAACCAATTGTCAAAGGGATCCTTTTCTCAGCTTTTTTTTGTTAGCATTAGTGATACAAGAGGAATAACTCTTTTTATTTGGCTATACTGGTTATTTTAATAGCAACATCTTTTACTTTGTCTTGTATAGTCTGTGTTGTTTTGTACAGTCTATATAGTTTTGTATTGTTCTGCATTGTCTTGTACGGTCTGCGTTGTCTGGTATGATCTATATTGTTTGGTATAGTTTGTGTTGCCTTGTGTAGTTTGTGTTTTGTATAATCTGCATTGTCTTGTCTTGTCTATATTGTTTTGTATAGTCTATATTGTTTTGTATAGTCTGCGTTGTCTTGTATAGTTTATATTGTTTTGTATAGTCTTGTCTTGTTGTCTTTTTTGTATTTGGGATTGTGGTAGCATTGTGGTAGCCCAGTGGTTAAGGTGTGGGACTCTGGACCAGAAGATCACGGGTTCAAACCCCACCACCACCACCAGGCTGCCACTAGTGGGCCCTTGAGCAAGGCCCTTAACCCTCAATTGCTCACTTGTAAGTCGCTCTGGATAAGAGCGTCTGCCAAATGCTGCAAATGTAAATGTAAATGTAAATGTATCATCTGTGTTCTTTTGTGTAGTTTGTGTTGTCTTGTATATTCTGCTTTGTCTTGTTGTCTTTTTTTGTATAGTCTGTGTTCTCTTGTATAGTTTGTGTTGTTTTGTATAGTCTGCGTTGTCTTGTATTGTCTATATTGTCTTGTACGGTCTGCGTTGTCTGGTATGATCTATATTGTTTGGTATAGTTTGTGTTGCCTTGTGTAGTTTGTGTTTTGTATAGTCTATATTGTTTTGTATAGTCTGCGTTGTCTTTTTTGTATCGTCTGTGTTCTTTTGTATAGTTTGTGTAGTCTTGTATAGTCTGCGTTGTCGTGTTGTCTTTTTTGTATCGTCTGTGTTCTTTTGTATAGTTTGTGTAGTCTTGTATAGTCTGCATTGTCTTGTTGTCTTTTTTGTGTTGTCTGTGTTCTTTTGTATAGTTTGTGTAGTCTTGTATAGTCTGTGTTGCCTTGTTGTCTTTTGTATAGTTTGTGTAGTCTTGTATAGTCTGCGTTGTCTTGTTGTCTTGTTGTCTTTTTTGTATTGTCTGTGTTCTTTTGTATAGTTTGTGTAGTCTTGTATAGTCTGCGTTGCCTTGTTGTCTTTTTTTTGTATAGTTTGTGTTGTTTTGTATAGTCTGCGTTGTCTTGTATTGTCTATATTGTTTTGTATGGTCTGCATTGTCTGGTATGATCTATATTGTTTGGTATAGTTTGTGTTGCCTTGTGTAGTTTGTGTTTTGTATAGTCTATATTGTTTTGTATAGTCTGCGTTGTCTTGTATAGTTTATATTGTTTTGTATAGTCTTGTCTTGTCTTTTTTGTATCGTCTGTGTTCTTTGGTGTAGTTTGTGTAGTCTTGTATAGTCTGCGTTGTCTTGTTGTCTTTTTTGTATCGTCTGTGTTGTTTTGTATAGTTTGTGTAGTCTTGTATAGTCCGGTTGTATAGTCTCGTTGTCTTGTATAGTCTGCGTTGTCTTGTTGTCTTTTTTGTATTGTCTGTGTTCTTTTGTGTAGTTTGTGTTGTCTTGTATATTCTGCGTTGCCTTGTTGTCTTTTTTTTGTATAGTCTGTGTTCTCTTGTATAGTTTGTGTGTTTTGTATAGTCTATATTGTTTTGTATAGTCTGCGTTGTCTGGTATGATCTATATTGTTTGGTATAGTTTGTGTTGCCTTGTGTAGTTTGTGTTTTGTATAGTCTGCATTGTCTCGTATAGTCTATATTGTCTTGTATAGTCTATATTGTTTTGTATAGTCTGCTTTGTCTTGTCTTGTAGTCTTTTGTATAGTCTGTGTTCTCTTGTATAGTTTGTGTTTTGTATAGTCTGCATTGTCTTGTCTTGTCTATATTGTCTTGTATAGTCTGCGTTGTCTCGTATAGTCTATATTGTTTTGTATAGTCTGCTTTGTCTTGTCTTGTAGTCTTTTTGTATAGTCTGTGTTCTCTTGTATAGTTTGTGTTGTTTTATATAGTCTATATTGTCTGGTACAGTCTGTGTTGTCTTGTCTAGAAGCTAAATGTATAGATTTGTAATTTTTTTTAATATAATTTTGAGACTCGCCAACAACAGTTCCTGATTGTGATTTGATTTATTTGTATTTACTTGTGTTATAGTTACGGACGCGAGGTTACTGATCTGAAGGTCATTAGTGAAAACACCAGTCTCCTCTCCATTCCTTTTGTAAATGAGCCGATTCTGTGTAAAATCCAAACGCTGAAGTTTCCCACGGACCATTATTACCCCTTTAGGATCCATGTCACGTATCCGCATATAGACTCTTATCTCTTTTCGCTTTTTGCCTTCCGTTTGTTGTCATTTGATCTCTTGTTTATTGTTTTGTGTGTGGTTTCATTTCTCATTTTTAAGATATTTATTCGCATCTGTTTTGCTTCCTGCGAGTTTCAGTTTGTTCAACGCAAGTGTTCTCGCAGTCATAATTCCTCTGGAGGAAAAAAATGGTCTTTTTTAAGGTTTTTTTTTTATTTGAGCCCAGATGTTTCCACTGAAGTTCTCTCTGAGCGACTGATCCTGTCTTTTCAACCTTGAGCAAGGCGCTTAACCCTGTGTGTCCTCCAGGGGCGCTGTATCATGGCTGACCCTGCTCTCGGACCATGGCTCCCATACATCACCTGGAAAGGTGAAGAAAATCATTTCACTGTACTGGAATGTCTCCGGTGGAAAAATAAAGGCTCTTGTTCTTCTCACAAGAACACAAGAAGTAATAATCGCAGTAATAATAACTCGTAAATAAGTAATATAGGCAATAACGGCATTACGGTTAAAAGGCTTATTATGCACCGAGTATGTATGTATCATTAACTGCCGGGAATGATGTATTAGTACTATCCACTTACCTTGCGAATGCGGACATAATTTCATGGCTGCAAAGTTTAATGGCGCGTGAAATTTCGGAGCCGTTACGTTTTTTTAAATGAATGTCTTTCATTTACATTTATGACCCTTATACATATAGAGTTGTATTTATCTCTTGCAGAGCTCTGTGTTTAAGGCAATGGGATTCTGGGCCCCTGAGCAAGGCCCTAAACCCTGTAGAATAGAATAAACTTTAAGCCACCAGGGAGGTGGTGGCTTAGTGGTTAAGGTGTTGGCCTCTGGACCAGAAGATCGCAGGTTTAAACCCCACAACCGCCAAGCTAGTGGGCCCTTGAACAAGGCCCTTGACACTCAATTGCTCAGTTGTAATTCGCTCTGGATAAAATACCCTAAATGTAAATGTAAATTTGCCACATGAAATTGTTTCTTCCAGCTTGTTTCGGAAGCCGGGGTGAGAGCACAGGGTCGGCCATGGTGCAGCGCCCCCTGGAGCACAGAGGGTTAAGTGCCTTGTTCAAGAACCCAAGGACAGCAGCTTGAACCCCCGACCAAATCAGTATCCCAGTGCCTTAAACCACTGAGCCACCCCTATACCCCCCCCAAAGAAGATACCCCCTGCTCAAATGGGTACGACCCATTTGTTGTTCCCCATCATGGTTCAAATGTATGACCGAGATCAATGTAAAAAGCTTGAAGGGTTAAAGGCATTGCTCAAAGGCGCTCGGGTCCCAGCAGTGGCAGTTTCCACCTCGAAACTGTTTGGGAGTTTGGGAGTCTAAGCTACCACTTCGTATTCCACCTCAGGATGTTCAAAAACCCGTGCAGTTTGTGGTTTTGTATCGGCGGTGCGACGCAGCCAAGATCCGCCAGCGCCTGTTAATCAGAGGTTTACGAGCCGCGTCGCTGATTAATCCTGTTTCCGCGGGAGGCTGCCGGGGTGTGACGGAGCCACAGAGGCTATCGGGTGTCCGGTGTGTAAATAAGCCGACGGAGGGTTTGGCTGCGGCTCCACAGTGCCTTGGCAGGGCAAAACTGGCCCGAGTCGTGTTCATACACGGCCTGATTTTTATACGACGCCAATGAAACACGGGCCGGGTTTTATTGGACGCACTAAAGCGGGCTAAACGGTGGATTCGTGGCAGAGCGCGTCTTGAAATAAATCTATTGTTATGATGCTCATCAGCAGCCATTTAAAGGCGAAATGAATAGTCGTGTTGTAAACATGCTATCGTATATTTAGCTGAATTTATACAAATCTTTATTTATTTATTTATTTTGAGGTGAAGGAGAGCTCATTTGAGCTCGCACAAGGACGCACGTCTGACTCCGCCTCCTCCCTCGTCGTTTACTCAAGGCCACGCAAAAAAAGACCACGTCAGTTTCACGGCTGTCCTCGAATAGCAGGTCGTGTATCGGCTCGAACTCGCTCCTCAGTTTGAACCGAGGCTTTCACAGCTTGGCTAACAACCTCAAAGTGAACCTAGACACGACTCGTCAGATTCCTGCAGGGTCAAATGTCGGCCCCGAGTACCGATTTCATCCAGACGAGCGTGAAAAAGAAAAAAAAAAAGTTGCTGTATTGTAGCAAAAGGCTCTGCTTTTAATTAATGTACAAATCCATTTTATCATCCATATATAACAGTTGGACTTTTTGTTTAAAGATTTCTTAAGGAAAAGGCAGAAATCTAATTAAAAATGTTTGTAGGGTGTGTTTAGAAGTGGACAGATGGGCGTGTCTTTCAGTGGGATAAATGAGTGTGCACTTAGAATGGGACCAGATTGGAGCAGGTCTTTGATTGGATCATATGGGCAGATCTTTGATTCGGAAGATAGGGCAGGTCAGATCTTTGATAGGGGCAGAAGGGTGTGTTGTTATTTAGGGTTAAATGTGCATGTATTTGTTTGGGGCAGATGGACAGGTCTTTGATTGGAGCAGGTCTATCTGATCTCCACGTATCTGGGCGTATCTTTGATTCGGGAGATCGGGCGTATCTTTGATTCGGAAGATCGGGCGTATCTTTGATTCGGGTGATCAGGCGTATCTTTGATTCGGGTGATCGGGCGTATCTTTGATTCGGGTGATCGGGCGTTCGGGTGATCGGGCGTTTGATTCGGGTGATCGGGTATCTTTGATTCGGGTGATCGGGCGTATCTTTGATTCGGGTGATCGGGCGTATCTTTGATTCGGTGATCGGGCGTTTTTGATTCGGGTGATCGGGCGTATCTTTGTTCGGGTGATCGGGCGTTTTTGATTCGGGTGATCGGGCGTATCTTTGATTCAGGCGTATCTTTGATTCGGGTGATCGGGCGTATCTTTGATTCGGGTGATCGGGCGTATCTTTGATTCGGGTGATCGGGCGTATCTTTGATTCGGGTGATCGGGCGTATCTTTGATTCGGGTGATCTTTGATTCGGGTGATCGGGCGTATCTTTGATTCGGGTGATCGGGCGTATCTTTGATTGGAGAAGATGAGCAGGTCTTTGATTTGGGCAGGTCTTTGATTGAAGCAGATGGGCAGTTCAGATCTTTGATGGGGCAGATGGGTGTGTTATTTGGGGTTAAATGGGAATGTATTTGTTTGGGGAAGATGGACAGGTCTTTGATTGGAGCAGGTCTTTTATTGGAGCAGGTCTTTGATTGGAGCAGGTCTTGGATTGGAGCAGGTCTTGGATTGGAGCAGGTCTTGGATTGGAGCAGGTCTTGGATTGGAGAAGGTCTTGGATTGGAGAAGGTCTTGGATTGGAGAAGGTCTTAGATTGGAGAAGGTCTTGGATTGGAGCAGATGGGCAGATCTTTGATAGGGGCAAATGGGAGTGATCTTATTTGTGGTTAAATGAGCAGGAAATAAATAAAACACATGAAGAAAGATGGAAGGAAGGACGTGTCTGTGGAGATTTTAAAAAGAGAGATGGACATGTCTTTTAAATATGTTTTTTTTTTTTATTTAAAGGACAGGTTTGGGTATAAGTGGGGCATGGGGTGGGTTTGGCATATCTGAGTAACAATGAAGGATGCGTCTTAAGAAAAATTTGCATTTGTAAGTGGGACACACTGGGGAGACGGGTGTGGATTTGGAAAGAGAGCTCGGCATGCCTTTAAGAGAGGGACCAATGGACAGATGTGTTTCCTTACATTTACAATTTTAAATTGGCCCTTTCTCAGGACCCTTTCCTTCACCTTAAACCCATGACCTTCAGTGCCTCAACCACTAAGACAAATTAGTAAACAAAATCTGAGAGATGTGTTGAAATGGGAGCGACAGAAACACTGAGAAAGGAAAAGATGGATGTGTCTTTGAATGGGAAAGAATGGAAAATTGGCATGTCCTTGACTGGGATAAAAACGGTCCTGGAATGGGCCGGCGTGAGCGATGTTGAGTGGGACAGGAAGGCCACAGCGTGCCATGTTTGCACGATAACGTTTTCTGTTTGTGTCTCGTTGCAGAATTTCAGAAAAGACACACGGTACAGTTTTTTCTTTCCTCCTCCCATAAAACAACTGCACCATGGCGGTGCAAGTGAGCCGTTATTGGTCTCATTCTGTCCAGTATGATTTATAGCACTCCTGGTTGGGGGGGTGGGGGGGAGTGATCTATGGCTTTAGGCGTAGGTTCTGCTTGAGCATCGCACCTGTAATGTTAATATGACGGTCTATTTTTAGAAAAGATTATTTGGTTACCCGCGCCTCGCTGTGCAAATATCGCACAGTTGTTTTGGACCTAAATATAAACCATGTGTTTTTATTTATTTATTTATTTAAAATAGAAATACAGGCGTTGATGCATGGCGATGTTGTGACACACTGACAGCTCCTTGCGAAATTGTGCTTAATACGGCGCTTTCGGTTTATTTTAGTCTCCTACGTTTCTTCCCGTCTTTCCACCGACATGTTTTTGTCGTCCGCTTGCTTTTATTTATTTTTTATTTCTTTCATGTAGAAGGGGATGCTCTCAGGGTCCTTAAATGAGCTCCAGTGCACATTTCAAGAGAGTTGTATATGTACATGTCTGTGCATTTGTTCATCTATTGCATTAAATGTGTTTTCTGGGCAGAATGGCCACACACACACACACACACACACACACGCACACACACACACACACACACACACACACACACACACACACAGGTACTCCCGACACACTTTTCCCCCTCACTCAGCAGACCTCCTGCTGGAGGACTTTGAGGTGGCTGCTGGGGAACGGGGCAGAAATAAATTGCCTCCACGTCTCCAGCGTCTCTGGAGCTTAGCGCGCGATAACCTGAGCCGGGAAAGTAGGATATGTGGAAGGTCAGCTAGTCCGAGTAATTAGCACGAGGGAGAGAGTGCAGTGAGAAAAGGGGAAATAGAGAGAGAGAGGTAATGAATCACTCCTCCAGCACTCTTTCTGACAGTACTGGGACTTCTCTATAGAGGGAAAGAGCAAAGAACACACTGGCAATGTAGAGCGATCTGCATAAAACATCAGTGTGCAGTTAAAAGCATGTACTTTTCTTAATATTTTATGGCTATTCCTCCGCTGACTGCCACCCTCCTGTTGTTTTCTTCCGGATATCTTTATATGTCCTGACACCGTTTAAACGTGCATTACATAGGGCAATTAATTGCTCTAAACGTACGCAAAAAATGGAAAAAGGAAACGCTCTCATTTTAAGAGACCCGTGTTTTCTCTTGTATATTCAGTAACGATCTTCAATAACAGGTGTATGCCTCTGGACCGGAAGATCGCAGGTTCAAATCCCACCCCCCTTGAGCCAAGGCCCTTAATCATACGGATAAATGGCGTCAATTTAAATAATAATAATAATGGCCTTTATTTGTCGTATATACATTACAGCACAGTGAAATTCTTTTCTTTGCATATCCCAGCTTGATATTGGTAGCTGGGGTCAGAACGCAGGGTCAGCCATGATACAGCACCCCGGGAGCACAGAGGGTTAAGGGTCTTGCTCAAGGGGGCGGCAGCTTGGCCATACCGGGGCTCGAACCCGGATCTTCCGATCAGCAGCCCAGTGCCTTAGACCACTAAGCTACCCCCTCCCATCAAGGGAATAATCAATCAGCGTTTTGCTTCAGCATTAGCGGGATTCTTCAGGTCGTGTTGTAGGTTGATGTCCCTGTCCTACCATCTGGTCACAAGCTGTGCAGACGAAGTCGGCGAGTCTTCTCATGTTGCAGGACCGTGTCATGCGCAGAGAACATGTGGGAGAATTTAGAAGGATACCTCCAGGTGAGGAGAAAGACCTTGTCATGATCGAGGAGTCTTTTTCATGAGCAAGCAGGTCAGCAGTAGTAGTGTTACAGTCACAGTACCGGTCTACGGTTTCGGGTTACGGATGACGGCGTCCGTTTTTGCGAGCCCTTTTATCCTTGCACGAACGTCGGTGTTGACCGAATGAATAAGGTGGTTCTCAGCAAGATGGTGTTTATTCTCCTCGATGGATTGGGATGCTGGGATGGCAGCGTTTATCTTGAATTAAGGGCATTCGGGCGAGTTGGTTCAGTTACTCTGTAACAGGTATGTCCAAAGTCCGGCCCGGGGGTTAAATGCCCCCGGCTCGCAGTCTCCGTCATAAAATCAATAATATGCAGCCCGCCAGCAGCACTGTTTACCAACAGTATAAAATACAAGAATACAAAAAAGCTATTTAAAATTTCAGACCTGTAGCCGCACTCTCACGTAAAGGTCAGAGAAGAAGGAGGCGAAGCTATAAAATTCCACTGTATGCATCAATTAAAGCAACATAAAATAACATTTTATCGTTTTTATCTGCCCTCATTTTGTACTTCAGAATAAGATGTTTGTTTTCCTGTTGACAGGATTTGGATTTAGAGGTTTACAATTTGCCATTTAATAGTGAATCATATATAATGTTTCAAATCAACCTAGATATGTTTCATCTTCCTGAACGTTTTCTTAAGTTTATATGGCCGTAAAAAATGAAAGTCATTTTAGTAAAAACTTGTTTAGATTTATTTGTTTGAGTGAAGAAATGAAAAGTCTGACATTTGCAATGAAACAAATCATTAATTTGTTAATTTGCATTTAATTTTAATGTTCAAGGAAGGTCAGACTGAACGGCCACAACATAGATTCACTTCACCAAACCTGGCCCTCTTTACAAAAAGTTTGTACACCCCTGCTCTACAATGATCTTTAGACAAGTGGTACCGAACCCTGAGGTGGCGGACCGGTACCGGGCTGTACAGAAAAAATACATAATGTTAATTATTTCCATTTTATATATATTATCTAATTGTGAGCGATGTTCTATGGTGGAAGACTCCCGTGTTTTCTCCGACACATCTGTCTTGACGCATGTCAAAGTGCTGACCTCGGTCACATGACTTTTTATCCATCCTCTGGTCCAACCACCTTTTTAAAGGGGCCTCGCTCCGGCCGTATACACATAATACATTAGCGCTTAATTGATATTGGAAAGTTTGTTTGCACAGGGTAAAAGAGCCAGTGCGGAGAGAGAGAAGACGACTTCAAAGAAAAAGAAAGCTGCATTTAACAGGCAATACCAGGAGTCCTTACTTGAAATAAGATGTTATTGCGATAGGTCGTTCTAAACCCCGCTCTGTATAATATTTAATGACGCAATGACGCTTTTGAAACCGCGTCGCCACTTGGAGACCAAATGTTCTGCATTAAAATACCGGTTTTTGTTACGCTCGTATTGTTTAATTTTGTGTATTTATCCGCCACACCTTAAAATGCCGCTCTGTGAAAATATTGTCCGATGGTCCACATTTATAATAATAATCCTTTATTGGTCACATAAACATTACAGCACAATGAAATTCTTTTCTTCGCATATCCCAGTTTGATGTTGGTAGTTGGGGTCAGAGCGCAGGGTCGGCCATGATACGGCGCCCCTGGAGCACAGAGGGTTAAGGGTCTTTCTCAAGGACCCAAGGGCGGCAGCTTGGCCATACCGGGGCTCGAACCCGGATCTTCCGAATCAGCAGCCCAGCGCCTTAGACCACTGAGCTACACCCCTCCCTCAGCCACCCCCTTTATGCTTAAGATGGCCCCAGGTCCGCTTCCTTTAGAGTGCTTTCTAATTGACACAAACCCCCAAGGTAGAATCAAGAAATCTGGATTTGAGCCTTTAGGACAAGACAAGGAAGAAAATAAGAATACGGTGCAGGTCGGTCCCGAGTAACGATGGCTCGATCCAACACAGGACCATGGAAATGTTTTAATAATCATACTGGAAGGCCGGAATATGATTGGTTAAGTCAGCAGTGTGTGCTCACAACTAGACTTAATATCAGTTTAATGCTGTTTGACACTAGGAGTGAATTGGATCCTGCACTCTGATTGGATTATGGTTCATTTGGATGAAAAACGTCTGGAAAAATGTAGACGGCTCATCGGAGGCACATCAGTACAGTCTGATGGATCTGTAGTTAGCCCCCCCCCCACACACACACACACACAAAATCAGTTAATAGAGCAACGAAGTGCCATGAGACTGAGGAACAGCGGGTTTTATAGAGCGTTACTCCCCCGACAGCTGTACAGTATGTAGGCTGATGGATTGTTGAGCTGAGATAAGGTTTTATCTGAGAGAGAGAGAGAGAGAGAGAGAGAGAGAGAATCCCCAGATTCAGCGTAATTTAGTCCGCAAATAGCTTTTTGATCCGTTTCGGGAAAACCATGCTGTAAAATGCACAGGAGGCTGGCGATTGCGCTCGGCTTCCTTCGCGCCGCTCCATTAATCTCGGGCCATACTCGGCGGGAACAGGACGGAGACAGATGACGGGTCCCGGTGACGCACACATGCGCACAGTGTGATACGCACTTCAGGAAACATGACAAATACAGCAAACAACCTGCTTGCAGAGCCACAAACCGCTTGCTGTATGTAGATAAAGGAACCGCAAGTTAATTAGATAAATATAAGGGGTGTGTTTAGCTGGTGGGAAAATGCTGAGACTGGAATAAAGCTGACCGGATATCACCGAGGGATGCACTGAAAGCCAAAGCAACGCCCGGGACTAGAAATTTATGGAAGTTGACTGACAGATCAGTGGATTTTACCGATACCGATAGCTGGGTCGTCATACTTGCCAACAATGAATCAAGCGATAGTTTTTAAATTGTGTAATGAATAAATAAATAAACAAATATTGCTGGAATTTATTTAAAATAACATTCTGAAAATGTGCGGAAGTTGTTTGTGGCGTTCGATATTGACTACGCATGTCTCCAAACTCTGTAAGATATCAACTATAAAAACGGTAATTTACTGCGTTCCTGAATGCAGCACGAAATGTTCTAAAAACAATAATATTAATACATGTAAAATGAATAAACAGTATGAAATAATACAGCAATGTATACAGTAAGATAATGCTCAGGATATATATATATATATATATATATATATTATATATATATAATATATATGTATATATGTATATATATGTATATATATATATGTATGTGTATATATATATATATAATATATATAGTATGTGTATATATTATATATATATATATATATATATATATATATATATATATGTATATGTATGTATGTATGTATGTATGTATGTATGTATGTATATATGTATGTATGTATGTATGTATGTATATATATATATATATATATATATATCTATATATAATATATATATATATATATATATATCCTGAGCATTATCTTACTGTATACATTGCTGTATTATTTCATACTGTTTAGTATTGTTTCATACTGTTTTTTATGTGTATATATACACATGTAATGTTAATTAATAAATATCATGATTTAATTTGTATATCCTACATGCCACTTTTTTAAAAATGAAGTAATTCTCTGAGATGTAAATAATGCCTTACAGGCATTCCAGTTGCGATCTTTAGTGGATGCAAATTCTGAATTTCTTCTCATTGCCAGAATTTGATTATACAGTACTGCGGACAAATGACAAAACATTCTGTCCATCCATCCCTACTATATGGGCAGAAAATTGTAGACGCCCGACTATAACATTTCCATTTTAAACATCGCATTCAATTTGTATAGCGCTTGTAACAGTGGATATTGTCTCACAGCAACACTACCCAGTAAGACTGAAAACGATTATTCTCTATAACTGTACATTTGTCCCTTTCTACCTCCACAAGTTACTCCACATTTAGTCTGTTGTTGTTTATTATTTATTATTTCTGTTATTTTCCTCATTTAGTCTGTTGTCTGTCTGTTAACTTCACTATTCTGGGAAGATGTTGCTCGCGTTATTGGACAATGCTTGTGGTAGATTCTACCACAGGGGTGTTGGTAAACTCAGGTACTGATGTAGGTGATGTGAGTTCGTGGAGCTGGGAGATGAATTCGAGATGGTTTGTCAATTTTGTTAAAGAATCGAGTTTTAAAATTGAATTTTAGTGTAAAAAAAAAAAAATCTGAAATTCAATTTATGACACATCGCCCAGATCCATGAGGAGGTCTGGGGTGCAGCCAGCATTCACATTCGTCCCGAAGGTGATCCTCTATAGCAGGAGATCTTCCACTCAAACCCAACACATTTAAACCGTGCAGAAGGTGTAAACAAAGAACGCTTTCAAAAATGGAAGTGTTTATTATTTACTTATTTATCAATGAATGAAATGCAGTGAATGAAGAACAATGGAAATGAAATCAATATTTGGTGTGAACACACTTTACCTTCAAAACAGCAGTAACACTTCTATGTACACTTACACACAGTGTTTATGAAGGAACTCGGCTTGTTGTTTGTTCCATCATGGAGAAGTAAACACAGATCTTCTGTGGATGGAGACGTTCTCACATCCTTCTGTCTCTTCATGGAAATCCCACACACACTCCATGATGTAGAGATCAGGACTCTGTGGGGGTCGTAACATCACTTCCACTACTTCTACTTCTTCTAAACGTCACTCACAACAAATATTGATTTGGTTTTTCTTTTGTTCGCTCGTGTTGCATTTTGTAAAATTGACAAAAATAAACATTCATTATTTATATTTCTGAAAGCATTTTTTGTTTACAGCATTTTTTCACAACCGACGTAAACTTTTGCTTTTGTTTCATTTCTCATTTTTAGCTTATAGCGTTAATGCCGTCTTATTTGCATTAATACATTTCTTTCACCACACACACACACACACACACACACACACACACACACACACACACACAATACTAGAAGTCGATCCAGGTCTTTAAATGTGACGGGTATAAAAATAGACACTAGTACTGATAGGGACGCACATGTTCCGGACCAGAGGCCGTTAAACATGATGGTGTTTTGTGATGATGAAGTTTCTTGTGAATGAACCCGTGGATTTCCACAGAAGACCTCGGTGACGATGCGCAGCTCCAGTAAGACATTTGAATGGTGTAAAGGTTTCAAAGATGGCCGTCAGTGATGGTATTTTGGTTAGTATAGTAACAATTGCTGTGAATAGTTTTCATGTTTCTAATACTATAACAGATGTTATAATTATATACATTTCTCTCCAAATCTCTCCCTTTAGTAAAATTATTGAATATTTAATATTAATTTACTCTGGAAATTTATTTTAATATTAATTTCTTGTTAATTATAATGATATTTGTTTAGTGTTGGTTTGAAGTGTAAAATATGGGACGTGGCTCCTTTAAGAATTGTGTTCCGGTTGCTTTTCCATATAAACTGGTGATACGGTGTTTAGGTTATAGGGAAGCGCTTTATTATGTGAAAAATGCGCTTTATTGCGTAATACGAATTTGGGAATGCGATGCGCTTGCGTAAGGTTCCGTACGGTAATATACGCTAATATAGTGAGGAGATCGTACCTGTTGTGAATGCGCAGCTAGGGGGCGTAATTCAGGGGAAATTTAGGATGTGTGAGTGGATGCACTGAACATTTCTTTCTTAATTTATTTATGGATTTAATTTTATGTTTCGTTCGTTCGCCAACACGACGCAGGGTGAAGGAGCAGATCACTCATATAGTAACGCACACTGCGTTAATCACACCTTAATAACATTAGTGCCGTTAAAGTGAATTTGCGTTAAATACATTAATATGAGTAAGTTTATTTATTGGTGGTAACGTACTATTATTCCTAACAAAGAATAAAGGAAGAGCTCATTTTGAAACTTCATTTGAAAAACTCCGTCTTCAATACAAAAAGAAAATGCAGCACTCGCCTGTCAGTTGTTGTTGTTATTGTTATTATTATTATTATTATTATAAACAATGCCTATGCTATTTTTATTTTGTTTCTGGTTTGTTTCTGATAAATTTTTTTGTATCTCTCTGCAATAACTTCTGCACTTCCGCGTTATATTTCTGTCCTGGTCGTATGCGAAGTGTGCAACAAAATTTCTGCCCTACTTTATAAAAAGGTCAGTTGAAGTTGAAATATGAAATAAGAGTGGAGTGATGCAGTCTAATTCTGGCTTCTGTTACCACCATATAATAGCAGTGTTTTATTCTTATACAAAAATTTTTGCCATCACTTCTGTTTTTAAAATGATTAAAGACTTTACCTATAAAATTAACAAAATAATAATAGTAATAATAATAAGATAAGATTTATATTGTGTGTGTGTGTGTGTGTGTGTGTGTGTGTGTATGTGTGTAATGTGTGTATGTGTATATGTGTATGTATGTATGTATGTATGTATGTATGTATATATACATGTGTGTTATGTGTGTGTGTGTGTGTGTGTGTGTGTGTGTGTGTGGATATATATATATATATATATATATATATTATATATATATATATATAATATATATATATATATATATATATATATATATATATTAATATTATGTTTGTGTGTGGTGTATGTGTGTATTGAGTAGTCTATGGTAGTAAATACTTGTATTCTCAACTTGGATAACAGATTTATTGGTTCACAGAGGGCTGAGGGTTACGTCCATCTGCACCACCCTGCTTTTTCCCACGTGTGTGTGTGTGTGTGTGTGTGTGTGTGTGTGTGTGTGTGTGTGTGTGTGTGTGTGTGTGTGTGTGTGTGTGTGAGAGGGAGAGATTCATTCACCGCTGAGGTCTAACGGATCTCACCTCTCTTTCCCCCAACACACTCATTTCATCCTCCGCTCTGTTCCTCAGCCAGTTCACACGGCTATATACAGTGACTGGGCGAGAGAGAAATGCTTTGAGGGAGAGAGACGTGTAGACTGCTAGTTTGAGAGAGACACACAGAGAGACTAGCAGGAACAGGCGGACTTATAAAGCGCGTCTCCGTGACCCTTCAAAATGCAAATTGAAAATACGCCTAATGGCGTATTTTTATATTTATATATATATATATATATATATATATATATATATATATATATATATATATATATATATATATATATAGACTATATATATATATAATATAGACATTACACACACAGAGAGAGAGAGAGAGAGAGAGAGAGAGAGAGAGAGAGAGAGAGAGAGAGAGAACAGATAAACAGAGACATGGCGAGAGATACAGAACGAGATAGATACCGAGCCAGTTTGAGAGAGAGTGAGTGGTAGAGATACACGGACTGAGAGAGACAGATTCAGCCGCAAAAAAAGATACCTCAAGAGACATGTATACACAGGTCATTCATTGATGGAGATAGACTGAGAAAGATAGAAAGAGAGACCGACAGACAGAGATACACAGTGCTTGAGATACATGGACAGTTTCTCAGACATAGACTGAGAAAGAGATGTACTAAAGAGAGAGAGAGATAGATAGATAGCAGGGGGATAGATACACAGACAGATAGATGCATGGGCATTTTGAGAAATGTGATTAAGAAAGAGGGAGAGGAGAGAGAGAGAGAGAGAGAGAGAGAGAGAGAGAGAGAGATCACAGCAGTGGAATGCACAGACTGAGACAGAGATGTCAAGAGAAACAGATACAGCAAGAGAGAGAGAGAGAGAGAGAGAGCGCCTGACAGAGATACATGGACAGTTTGGTGACTGGGAGAGATCTAGCTACAGAAAAACATTACAGACTGACACGGAGAGATGTGCAGACAGACGAACAGACGTAGAAATGCACGAGCTGACAGGAAGGACATGGAGATGCACAGACAGAAATAGACTAATCAGAAAATCCAGTACAAGATGAAAAATCTTGGAGAGACAGGATTACGAGAAGTACAAAGGGGTGATGTCACTGCATTGACCATGCTGGAGATGCTGCAGTATAGCATTAGCTTGTATGGATAAACACATTAATTAACACACACACACAGAGCAAATATGTAAAATTTAATAATTAATAAATGATCGCAGGTGAGGGAGGTAATGGAGCTCTAGGGCTTTCCTGGGTATCTAATGGTCAGAGAGAGGGAGAGTGTGTCTGGCAAAAAGTGTGCTAAAAGCTGTTTATATGCGAGTATGTGAATTAAAGATTTATATAATGAATTCAAGTAAGCAGGAATTTTTGGATGAGGTGTGTGTGTGTGTGTGTGTGTGTGTGTGTGAGAAGGTTGGGGGGTTACTGGGGTCTTCATCTAGTTGTCTAGTACCTCTTGATGTTACTGGGGAGCAGCTAGCTGGGGAGTACCCAAAGGGTGTGCATCTAGATGGGGAGTATCTCTTGGTGTTTTTTTCTGGGTACTACTTTAAAGACATAGCTAGATGCAGGAGTACCCTAGGATTATGTCTTGCTGGGTGTATTACCTCTGGATGTTACTTGTTGGGTAGTACCTCGAGGCATAGCAAAACTGGGTAGTACCCTTGGGTGTGTCTAGCTGGGGAGTACCCTTGGGTGTGTCTAGCTGGGGAGTACCCTTGGGTATGGGGGGACTACCCTTGTGTCTAGCTGGGTAGTACCCTTGGGTGTGTCTAGCTGGGGAGTACCCGTGGGTGTGTCTAGGTGTGTGTATTACCTCTGGATGTTACTTGCTGGGTAGTATCTAGAGGCATAGCAAAGCTGGGTAGTACCCTTGGGTGTATCTAGCTGGGGAGTACCCTTGGGTATGTCTAGTTGGGGACTACCCTTGGGTATGTCTAGCTGGGTAGTACCCTTGGGTAGCTGCTGGTAGTACCCTTGGGTATGTCTAGCTGGGTAGTACCCTTGGGTGTGTCTATGCTAGCTGGGTAGTACCCTTGGGTGTGTCTATGGGGACTCTGGGTGTGTCTAGCTGGGTAGTACCCTTGGGTGTGTCTAGCTGGGGAGTACCCTTGGGTGTGTCTAGCTGGGGAGTACCCTTGGGTATGTCTAGTTGGGGACTACCCTTGGGTGTGTCTAGCTGGGGAGTACCCTTGGGTGTGTCTAGCTGGGGAGTACCCTTGGGTGTGTCTATGTCTTGGGTGTGTTAGCTAGTTAGGGGGAGTACCTTAGTGTTCTAGTACCCTTGGGTATGTCTAGTGGGTAGGGGTGTGGGGAGCTGGGTAGTACTTGGGTGTAGCTGGGGTAGTACCCTTGGGTATGTCTAGTGGGTAGGGATGTCTGGGGGACTACCCTTGGGTACCCTTGGGTATGTCTAGCTGGGTAGTACCCTTGGGTATGTCTAGCTGGGGAGTACCCTTGGGTATGTCTAGCTGGGTAGTACCCTTGGGTATGTCTAGTGGGTAGTACTAGCTGGGTAGTACCCTTGGGTGTGTCTAGCTGGGGAGTACCCTTGGGTATGTCTAGCTGGGTAGTACCCTTGGGTGTGTCTAGCTGGGGAGTACCCTAGGGTGTGTCTAGCTGGGGAGTACCCTTGGGTGTGTCTAGCTGGGGACTACCCTTGGGTGTGTCTAGCTGGGGAGTACCCTTGGGTGTGTGTAGCTGGGGAGTACCCTAGGGTGTGTCTAGCTGGGGAGTACCCTAGGGTGTAGGGTGTGTGTGTAGCTGGGAGTACTAGCTGGGTAGCTGGGGAGTTACCCTAGAGTGTGTCTATGGGAATTACTAGCTGGGGGCTGGGGTACCATTGGGTATGTCTGGCTGGGGATTACCCTTGGGTGTGTCTAGCTGGGTGTATTACCTCCAGATGTTGCTTGCTGGGAAGTAGCCCGAGGCGCAAAACTGGGTAGTACCCTATGGTGTGTCTAGCTGGGGAGTACCCTATGGTGTGTCTAGCTGGGGGGGTATACCCTTGGGTGTATGGGTACCCTTGTGTCTAGCTGGGTAGAGTACTGGGTAGTACCTTGGGTGTATGGGTGTGTCTAGCTGGGTAGTACCCTTGGGTAGTCTGGGTGTACCCTTGTCTAGCTGGGTAGTACCCTTGGGTGTGTCTAGCTGGGTGTATTGGGTGTACCTCCCTTGGGTAGACGTTGCTTGGGTAGTACTGGGTGAGTATCTTTAGGCATAGCTAACTGGGTAGTACCCTATGGGTTCATCTAGGTGGGTAGTACCCAAGGGTGCATTTAGCTGGGGAGTACCCTAGCATAGTACACAACCTTTTTTGTGCCATGTACCTTTTAATGCCAGACAATATTTTCAGGGACTGGCCTTTAAGGTGTGGCAGGTAAATACAACAAAATAAAATAAGACCGAATAAAAACTGGTATTTTAATGCAGAATGTTTGGTCTCCAAGTTGTGAAGCAGTTTCAAAAGCTTGATTGTGTCATTAGAGATTCTGTGGCTGCATATTATACAGAGCAGGGTTTGGTGCGTAGGAACAACTTGTCGCAATAAATCCATATTTCAAGTTGGACTTCTTCTTAAATGCAGCTTTCTTTGTCTTTGAAGTTGGGGACCACTGCCCTAGGGTATATCTAGCTGGGGGTACCCTAAGGCAGACTACCCTTTGGTCCCCAACCCCAGGGCAGGTGGGGTGGTGGGATGCTAGAAATTAAAAACGGTCCCTGAAAAACATTGTCTGACATTTAAAGTGTTTACCCCAGTGTGTATCTATCTGGGGTGTACCATAGGCGGGGTATCGAGCTGGTGGGTACCCTAGGGTGTATCTAGCTGGGGTGTACCATATAGGGGGGTGGGGTTGTATCGAACTGCGAAGTACCATGGGGGGGTGTATCGAGATGGGTAGTACCCAAGGGTATATCGGGCTGGGGTGTACCATGGGAATGGGGATCGAGCTGGGGTGTACCATAGTGTGTATCAAGCTGGGGTGTACCGTAGGTGTACCGTATGGTGTATCAAGCTGGGGTGTACCATAGGGTGTATCTAGCTGGGGTGTACCCTAGGGTGTATCAAGCTGGGGTGTACCATAGGGTGTATCGAGCTGGGGTGTACCATAGGGTGTATCGAGCTGGGGAGTACCATAGGGTGTATCGAGCTGGGGAGTACCCTAGGGTGTATCGAGCTGGGGAGTACCCTAGGGTGTGTCTAGCTGGGGAGTACCATAGGGTGTATCGAGCTGTGGAGTACCATAGGGTGTATCGAGCTGGGGACTAACCATAGGGGTGTATCGAGCTGGGGACTAACCTGGGGTGTACGAGCTGGGGAATACCATAGGATGTATCTAGCTGGGATGTACCGTAGGGTACGTCTAGCTGGGGAGTACCCCAAATAGGAATAGGAATTGTCTTCACATGTTAGTTACATTCCCGTTTCATGTCAGGATCAGATCACATGGAATTGTCCACATGATTTTTCATGTTTTTTTTTTTTTTTTACAATCTACTGTGTCTCCAGTGTAAAACCACTATTTGGGGAAAATTGCGTACTTGTCTTTTTTTTTTTGTGTGTGTGTGTACACTGTATAAGACTGTAAATATGATCCACATATTCCATAACCGATATAAAAAAAAACACACACAGGAACCTGAATCATAAACCCACACATGTGTATCATATAAACAATTAGCACACAGGTGGGAGTGAAGCTGGAAATATTATACCTGCGACATTATAAAACAGGAAGAAGAAGCTGTTTAGCGTTCGGCGTGGTTTTGTAGTCTCGTTTGTCGAATCCGATTTTGGCAGAAAGCAAAAAAAAAAAAAAGAAGAATCAAAATCACGGCTGGCAGCTTGTACAGAGAGATGAGCAGAGGGACGGGCCGGGCCAAGGAACAGATGGGGAACATTAGGACACCGCTAATCCTTTCAACGCTGACATCAGAGAGTGTGAGAGGTAACTCGCACCCCGTCGGGTCCGATAGTGGCCCAGAAAAGACTCTGACGTCAGACTTGGAAGGAAAACAAAAATAACGGAGCCTCGTGTGCTTTTCGGTCAGTGAGGACCTTTATATAGCCAAAGGAAAAAGAGACGGCGTTAATGCATTCCGACGCGGAGGTTGTTTTAACGTGATCAAGCGCATTAGCTTGACCTTGTGTGCAGCAGCGTCTCCCTGTGTCTCTCCTCGATCTCTTTCTCCGGTCTTCTCAGGTGAGCGCCGGCGCCTGTGGTCACGTTACGAGGCCGCTGGCTTCCATTAGAGCGAGCGAGCGGCTTCTTGAATTTTTGATGAAACGTATCCGGATAAAAGGGAATATGCGTAATCGGAGCGGGCTGGATATCCGGCCTCGGCTCACGCAAGGCCCGGTGTTGATTTTATTTCCACGAAATCCAGATTCTATAGTCTTGACCCGCATTTGCTTATTTTATCCTGGTTACAGTTCCCCTGGTTCCATGACACCGTTGTGTGGGAACAGGCCTTGCGAAAAGCTAGTGAGAGAAAGAGACTCGCGAACCCACAGCAAGCGCATACGGCGAGAATATTCACGACCCTCCACACAGACGTTAACCCAATGCTCGGGTTTTGCGCCACACTAACAGATGGTATATGGGAAAGGATGCGTTCGTGACCTCTTCAAGGTCGAAAACTAGGTGCTCATAAGCACATGTCGTGTCCGTGCCTCGAAACGCAGCGCTTAAAAGATCTAATCCCCTGACCGAGGATTCGGATCGTTAGATTGAAGATAATCTGCTTATACACAGGGACAAATTACAGCAACGTTCATTATGGAGGTTGTAAGCAGGATAAGTGGAAATGTCCTTCTCCGAGATGATGAATTACAAGCTTTTGGATAATTACAGGGTTAGGACCAAGGGATGACTGGTTATATAGGAATTAAAGAGGCTACGTAGCAGCTACATGCCCTTGATTAATTTGCTGATCAGCAGCAAATGTGTCACGACCTCTATAAAATCTCTTTTTAGCAGTTTGTTGGGATAGTGCTTTCAGCTGTGTTAGTACAAAGCGAAGCAGAGGATATATATATATATATATATATATATATATATATATATATATATATAATATATATGGGGCTATATATATATATATATATATATATATATATATATATATATATAGTGGGGCACGGTGGCTTAGTGGTTAGCACACGTTCTCCTCACACCGCCAGGGTCCGGGTTCGATTCCCGTCTCGGCCGTGTGTGTGTGTGTGTGTGAGGAGTTTCTTCTGCCCGTGCCTCAGGGGTTTTTTTCTCCAGGTTCTTCAGTTTCCTCCCGGTCCAAAAACATGCCCGGTAGGTTGATTGGCACCTTGGAAAATTGTCCCTGGTGTATGAATGTGTGTGTGAGTGTGTGTGTGTGTGTGTGTGTGTGTGTGTGTCCTGCGATGGGTTGGCATTCCATCCAGGGTGTATCCTGCCTTAATGCCCATAGACGCCTGAGATAGGCACATGCATAGTGCTAACAAAAAAGAAGAAATAAATAAATAAACGTTCAGTGCATCCACTCACGCTTCCTAAATTTCCCCGAATTACGCCCCCTAGCTGCGCATTCACAACAGGTACGATCTCCTCACTATATTAGCGTATATTACCGTATGGAACCTTACGCAAGCGCATCGCATTCCCAAATCCGTATTACTGCAATAAAGCGCAATTTTTACTGAACGCAATAAAGCGCTTCCGTATAACCTAAACACCGTATCACCAGTTTATATGGAAAAGCAACCGGAACACAATTCTTAAAGGAGCCACGTCCCATATTTTACACTAAACAAAGTTACAGTGATATTAACAAGAAATGAATATTAAAAGAATCATTTCCAGAGTAAAATGAATATTTAATAATCATTTTTATTAAAGGGGGAGATTTTGAGATAGATTTATATAATTATAACATATGTTAGAGTATTAGAAACATGACAAGTATTTTTTTATGGTACATAAAAAATGTATAAAAAATATTTGAATTGATTGACAGCCCTCTGCCATGTTAATGTACAGTATATTCTCTCAGGACACGCCTCTGTATTGTTTTGATGTGTCCTGTTCTACATTCTACACATGAAGCATTGATTAAATGCCAGCTTGTACAAAAAATAAACACATGCTGGACCCTTGATATAAACATTTTCAGGGCCGTATTAGTCTTAATATTACCACAACGTTCTAATATAAATCTGTCAAATAGTGAAATAATAGTGAAAATAGACCAATTATTTTTAAGACTTTTTATCGTTAAAAAAAAATCCCAAAATAAGCTTTTATTTCTTTTCTTAGATCAATATTGTTTTGACCGTGTTGCATGCGGCGGCTCCATCATACCGCCCAGTCTTGGCTTTATTTTTCCTCTTGGCACATTTTGAGTTCTTTCATTCTTTAATGCGGTCTCCTGGTTTAAAGCGTTTTGCTGAATGGACTCGGCCGTTATTGATCTCGGTACATTATAATGATAATAGCCTTGTTTATATGAGCGAACTCGATATTTTGACTCGCTCCTGAAGTTGTTTACCGACATCCCGTCGGCCCAAAATCAACTCCTCGGGCTGTAATCGGCCTAATGTGATTGATAAGTGTCCTTCCTTCCTTTCCCTTCAAAGTCTCTTTAATAATTCATCTTTTGTCCTCGTTTTTTTTTTTGCTCCATCACCCTGTGAAGCAGGGTTAATTAAGGTGTCCCTCGTCAAGGTCACTGTAACCTTAAACCTTAAAGTTACGTCTTTCTGTCGTTCCCTTTCTTGATCGTTTGTCCTCTCTCCCACTTACACACACACACACACACACACACACACACACACACACACACACACAACACACACACAACACACACACACACACACACACGGAGCCGTCTCTCTGATTACGTTATCTCAGGCTCATGCTGAGGAACGTTCTGTTTCCTCTGCCTTGGTGTTATTGGTATTGAGACCTGGCGCATTTCCACCTCCTGCTGCTGTTAAGAATCAGCAATAACACCCACGTACACACACACGCGCATACACACACACACACACACACACACGCACACACGAGTCGTTCCTTCTGTGTGTGAGTACGTACATGTATGCGACTGATTAGCGCTTATTTGGTCGAGGTTTTTCCCGCGTCAGAAGTGACACATTAACTCGAACCCTCGTTCTAAATCGGTTTAAGTAAGCCTGATGCCAGTCCATCTGTCCCTCGTACATAGAGCTGTCTGGGCCACAGATGAAGTCAAACCGGGTCTTTTGAGTTGAAAATAATAATAAAAAATAAAATTTGTGCTTTTTTTTATTATTTTACATCTTTTATTGATACCCGTGAAGGAAATTCTTGTTTTTCTTCGGATTATCCCAGCTTGTTTTGGGAGCTGGAGGCAGAGCACAGTGGGAGGTGGGAGCACATCGGTTAAGGCGTTGGTGTCTCGACTGGAAGATTGCAGGTTCAAATCCCACCACCACTAAGCTGCCACTAGAGGGCGCTTGAGCAAGGTCTTTAACCCTCAATTGCAAGTCGCTCTGGATAAGGGCGTCTGGCAAAATGATGGAAATGGAATCAGATATGATACGGCGCTACCTATAGCACAGAGGGTTACGGGCCTTGCTTAAGCTCGACGATACCAGGGCTCAACCACCCCCCCCACCCTTCCCGGGCTCATCGGTAGCCTTAAACCACTGAGCTACACCCCTCCACCATTTCTTTTATCTCCCAATTTCAAAGAGTGGAAACACTCTGTGTTTATGGCCCTCGTTTTTATCGTTCACTACACTTCACTGGTGAAAATTGACTTTTAGTAGGTTTTAGTTGGTTTAAGATTTGTCATTAAAGACCCATACAGACAACGATGATATGAGCAGCATTTTAAAAACAAGTTTATTTCTACAGCGAGTTTCATATTGTCAGCTTTATAGAATGAGAACAAAATAGTTGTAATATAATTGATTTATGTGTATTGATGCCTGATGGGGGAGAAAAAAACCCAGGCGACTGTGGCAAGTAAAATGTGTCACGTGAGGAAGAAAGCTTGAGATGCTCGGAATTTGCATTACACTTGAGAAATATGAAATGCACCAGGAGAGGTGTAGATCAGTGCTGTAAAAGGCTACCTATCAGAAGGGTTGGGGGTTCAAGACCCAGTTTCAAACTCGTTTCCAAGAGGGGCGGAGTTTCATCCGTCGTATGCAAATGTTTTCGGCCGGTTGTGAAAAAATGCTGTAAACAAAGAATGCTTTCAGGAATATCAATAATGATTGTTTGTTTTTGTCAATTTACAAAATGCAAAGTGAACGAACAAAAGAAAAATCTAATCAATATTTGTTGTGAGTGACGTTTAGAAGAAGTAGAAGTAGTGGAAGTGATGTACGACCCCCACAGAGCCCTGATCTCAACATCATGGAGTGTGTGTGGGATTTCCATGAAGAGACAGAAGGATGTGAGAGTGTGTGTGTGTGTGTGGTGCTGAGGGATAAACATGACAGTGGTAAAAACACCCACTGCAAACAGGCAACAAATAATGCACACGTTCCCCACTGTATCCAACCTAACCTTTGCTAGTATGCAATATCCATTTGTTGAGGGCTGTTTGTGTCACTACTGGCCTTGAAACACCAACACCAACACCAAAGCCTCTGTGATGTGTAGTGTGGCCAGCAGGGGGCGCTTACCCTGTGGACTGTGTGGGTCCTAACACCACAGTATAGTGGCGGGGGACACACTATCCTGTCAAAAAGCACCGTCTTTCATATGAGATGTTAAAAATCCCAGGATGTCTTTGGAAAAAGTGTAGAGGCGTGTCCTCAGCATCCCGGCCAAATTCGCCCTCTGACCATCACGGCCTCCTAACTGTCCCCATATCTACACATCATTCTGTCTCCTCTCCACCAGTAAGCCGGTGTGTAGTGGGAGCTCTGGTGCAGTATGGCTGTGGTCGCATCGTCTAGGTGGATGCTGAGTACTTTGAGTGTCTTGAAAATGTAAATGTAACTTATTATTATTATTATTATTATTAAGATAATAATAAAAAGAGAAATTAATTTACATGTATACGACTTTGTTTCCGCACTTCAGCTGTCCAGCTTTTGTTTGCTGCTCCCCCGTATTGGCTTTTGACGTCGAAAATGCTAATTTGACCTTGTTCTTTTATGAATTTTTGTTTCTTTTCGCCTGAGGGTAAAATGTTAGCCACGAGATTCTGCTTCTCAGGGTTCTTTTGCCGCTGAACTCAAATGAATGCCATGTATTTAGCAGCAACCGGTGTTCAATAATGAAAAACCCTTGTATGATAATAAATAAATAAATATATATATATATATATATCATTCATCCATCTCTTTCATCTTCTACCGCTTTATCCGATCTTGCCCTCGGGTCACGGGGAAGTCTGTGCCTATCTCAGGCGTCTATGGGCCATTAAGGCAGGATACACCCTGGATGGAATAACCAACCCATTGCAGAGCAAAAAACACACACACACACACACACACACACACACACACACACACATTCACACACATTCATACACTAGGGACAATTTTTCCAAGGTGCCAATCAACCTACCGTGCATGTTTTTGGACCGAGGAGGAAACCTGGAGAACCCAGAGAAAAAAAAAAAACCCCTGAGGCACGGGGAGAACATGCAAAACTCCACACACACACATGGCCGAGACGGGAATCGAACCCGGACCCTGGAGGTGTGAGGCGCAAACGTGCTAATTTGCTAATCACTAAAACCTATATATATATATATATATATATATATATATATACACACATAAATATATATTATGGAGATGCATTTATATAATCTGGCTAAGTTGTTGAAAGACTGCTCGGAAGCATTCATCTCTTTGCAATCCATTTTTATTTCTTCTCTCACTGTGTTCAGGATTAAATCTGTCAGGGTTGAGATTGATTTCACACACTCCCCCCCTTATCCCCCCCCCCCCCCCCCCCCCCCCCCCCCCCCCCCCCCTTTTGTGGTTCGGTAGCCCGTGTGCAGTCCTTTTGAAAATGGTGTCCTGGGGTTTTTTTTTTTTTTTTACCGCGATTCTCATGGCAAAAAAAAACAAAAAACATCAGCTTGGTATGATTGCGTGATGACATGCCTTGCAGCCAAAAAAATAATGGTATTCCGCGGCACTTTGTAGTACGGAACAATGTTTAAAAAAAAAAAAAACTATAAATTTGCGGATTGAAGGTTCATGATCATTATGAAGTGGGACACGACTGGAGCTGGAGCAACCTCAGGATGCCTCAGGTTATCGATTAGTTTGGGTTTATGTGCGGGTTGCGGGAGACTACAATCATACAAAGATATGACATTCATTCATTCATTCATCTTCTAGCGCGCTATATTATCCGATCTTCCCTCGGGTCACGGGGAGTCTGTGCCTATCTCAGGCGTCTATGGGCATTAAGGCAGGATACACCCTGGATGGAATGCCAACCCATCACAGGACACACACACACACACACACACACACACACATTCATACACTAGATACAATTTTCCAAGATTCCAATCAACCTACCGTGCATGTTTTTTTGGACCGGGGGAGGAAACCGGAGAACCCGGAGAAAAAAAAACCCCCTGAGGCAGATATAACATTTATATTATGATTATTATTAAGATATTATACGAAGGCAAAATGGTCTTAAAACATTATTTAAATGTAGAATAGGAGATCATTAATTTGTCATGTATACATTACTTCACAGTGCAATTATTTCTTCACATATTCCAGCTTGTTTTGGGCACCAAGTTCATAAATGCAGCCATGATACAGCGCCCCCCTGGAGCACAGAGGGTTAAAGGCCCTTCTCAAGGAACTTGGGCATATATATATATATATATATATATATATATTATATATATATATATATATATATATATATATATATATATATATATATATATATATATATATATTATATATTGCTAAAACAAATAAAGTGTATCTACTTTGAAAAGCAACTATGTCAACTTATAACGAAATGAAACAATATAAAAGCACAAGTTTGGAAGTGATTAAATGTTGCCTGCCAGAGAATATATACTATTTATTCATGAGCGGGACAAAACCTATATATGCCGCGCTGGATCGGGACAAAATAATGACATATTTTTGCAGGAGGGGTCGGGAGCGGAAAAATCCGTCGTGTGCAGGTCTCTACTCCACAACAACAACAACAACAACAACAACAACAACAACAACAATCACTTTAGTCATAATCTTAAAACAATAGATCACTTCTTATCATTGCAAGGGAGGGAGAATATCCCTAAAACTAGCCCTTGAAGATAAAGAATGTGTAAGAATGGACTAGTTTTGCATTGGGAAGATGGCTGAGATGCCATGAAGCATTTTTTGTCCCCAAATGAAAGAGAAAAAAAAATAGATAGAAATTATTTATTTATTTTTATTTTTTATTTGTTTTTGTGAAACCTGTCAGAAGAGATTTGGCCTTGTTTTCAGCAGCAGGGTCACGTTCTGTGCCTGTCCCAAGCGTTCTGAAAAGCTGTATGACCTCCCCTGACCCTACTGTCCTACCTCTTCGCTTCCCGGAGACGGCAACTCTGAAAAAGTCCGCTGACGGCAAATATTTACCCATCCTCATCTTCCCATTCCTCTTCCTCTCGTCCGTTTTTCTTTTTTTCTTTTTTCCTCCCCCTTCTTGTTACTGCTATTTAATAATGTCCTACTTCCCAGTTCCCAGTGTGCCGGTGTCAGCATGTGTCCCGGGGAAAATGCTGAGGCGTATAAATATATATAGAATAAATGTGGACTACATCCTGCTCTTGGGAACAATGTATCATTGTACATTTCTCTCCGAATAGCTCGCGCTCATTGATCTTTATGTTCTCAAGGCTGACTCTCGTCCGTTCCAGTGGAACAGGTATCTCACGTTACAGTTTGGAGGGAAGTCAAGCAAGGACAGAAAGAAAACCGGGTTTGCACAGTCCATATAAAAGCATGAGGCTCATTATTTACAATATATATATATATATAAGGACTAACAGCAAATCGGACAAGGTTCGAGGAAACGGCGCTTATAAATTAAAAAAAATATAAAAAAAATAAAAACGCAGCCTTTATTTGTCACATATACATTTCAGCACAGTGAAATACTTATCTTTGCCAATCCCAGCTTGTTTCAGAGCGCAGGGTCAGCCCCCTGATACGGCGCACCCTGGAGCACGGAGAGTTAAGGGCCTTGCTCAAGGACCCAAGGGCGGCAACTTGGCGATACCTTGGCGTGAACATTCCTATCAGTAGCCATGCGCCTTAACCACTGAGCAATACCCTCCCTATATAGTGTGGAATTAAGCGGCGACTCGCTCGCAGCTTCGGACTGAACACAGACACGGAAAGACGTAACTAGGGGAAAACAGTGCTTATTTAGGGCAGTGAAACTGAAAGTAAGAAGGAGTAAGTGTTGAAGGAGGTGGTAAGGTGTTGGACTCTGGACCGTATTGTCCATTATATGGGGTTCAGGTCAGGAGTGGCTGGAGCGGGAAAGGAAGCGCAGATGATCCTCGACACACTCCACTACGTCCAGTCCCAATAGGGGCTGCTTGTTCCCCTGGTCTCCGTCGGCGGTATGTATGAACGCCTGCGAGGGTCTGGTGGGAAATAAAAAACTTTAAGGCTTATTTGAAAACTACATGGTATGTATGTTGGGGCAGGGTTAGAACAAAACACTGCACGGCTGGGGCCCCCAAGGAACTGAGTTTGACAGAAAGCCACCATTTAGTCGGGAGCCAAAGGTCCCCCACCTCAGTCGGCGATTGAAGATTACGAGGATCTGCCACTTTGGGATGAGATCCAGCCATGTGTCCCACAAGGACACCCCGCCTCCTTGTCATCTGGGCTGGGCTGCGATATAAATACATATCCAAGTTAATTTGGATGTCAATGAGGGAAGGGTAACAACAGGAGGTGGGAGCTCGGTGGTTAAGGCATTGGCTCTGGACTGAAAGATCACAGGTTCAAATCCCACCACACTGCCACTAGTGTGGGCCCTTGAGCAAAGCCCTTAACCCTCAATTGCTCAGTTGCAAGTCGCTCTAGATAAGGGCGTCTGCCAAATGACGTAAAGGGAAATAATTATTTGACCCCTTCGCAAAACATGACTTGGTGTAAGGATTGTCGGGGTTGGTTGTTGAGGTCAGATGTTTCTGGCCTTGAGTTTTGCACATCTCGAGGGATTTGCAGATCCTCTCCAAGTCTTTAAGGTTTCGTGGCTGACGTTTGGCAACTCGAACCTTCAGCTCCCTCCACAGGTTTTCTATGGGATTAAGGTTTGGAGACTGGTTAGGCCACTCCCGGACCTTAATGTGCTGCTTTTTGAGCCACTACTTTGGTTTCTTTGGCTGGGTGTTTTAGGTCGTTGTCATGATGTCGATTTAGGTTCTCGCCCAAGATAACCAACGAATGTCACCTTCTCACCAAACTGTTCGGCGATGGTCTTCTAGCCCGATCCAGCTTTTTGCAGGTCTACAATCTTGACCCTGAAAGCTTTTGAATTGCCTCTGACTTGCCCCCTTCACTTACATATGTAAATAAATAAATAAATAAATAAAATTTTTTATAGAATAATAACTAAACAAAATTTAGCCAAAGATCAAACCCTTGTTTCGCCTCAGTATAACAAAATCGGCACAATTTGCGCAAAATGATCGTCATCCATGTCGTTCAGTCAGGTCATTAGTGATGCCACATGTGTATGTTTACTATATTACTGCTGTTTATGTGGTGGCACATTAATGTTAATACATTGAATGCATACCTTACAGCCAATCAGAATCAAGTATTCAGACCAACGGTGGGCAAACCAGATACATACATATCAAACATAAACATATAAAAGGCATTAATGTTAATACTCACTGTACCTAATGCGCCACCTGGTGGAACATCAGGCAATGAGAAGCGAAGGTTAAATAAATGCGCTTATAATTATCATATGATTTTGATTTGGACAATTCTGTACCAGTCTTTTGGTGAAAGGACCAAAGCTGCGGATGTGGCCCGCTGACCGTAGTTTAACAAAACACCCCCCCCCCTCATTTGTAGACCAAGCATGGTATACAAAGCGTACACATGGTGCACGTTTCCCCACTGTGGGACGAATAAAAGTTTATCTTCACTTAGTAATACGTTGTTTACAGGATTTTCGAGTGGGTTTTAGAACAGGATGTCGGAGACATTCGCATCTCCGCTTTCAGGTTTATTATTTGTGCTCTTTAGTCTCATTGCCCTTGTACTGGGACACGTAATATGTTATAATGGGACCAGTTCCAGCAAGTCACTTTAGTCCAGTGCTTTGCTGCAGTGCATTTTTGTATGCAGGGGATTGATTTCAACTTTATTAGTGTGCTTTGAAGAAGAAAAAAAAATAATAATTGGCCGCGGGTTTTAATCACTTAAAAAGAATGAGATGTTGTGGTAATGGAACACCACCAATAAGAGTTTAATATATAGCATATGTGCATTTATTTAAAAAGGCATTCTCTTAATAAAGCAAACTTTTAATGATGTCATTTCATTCATAAATGCGAATCCATCGATAGATGTATAGATGGGTTTTTTTTAAATGATAATGAGTAACACATTGTTTTGGTAAAATTAAGGTTGGTTTAACATTTTTATTGCAAAGTTTTTACATTTTTTTTGATGACCTTGCATAAGAAACGAAGGTTAAGATTGAAGTTGCCACTATAAACACACAGCAGTCTCATGGCCTTGTCAAAATGACTATAGGAGAAGGCTACGTGTATTCAGAGTCCGGTTATATACCTCAAATTATATTCTTAAGATTGTAATAATGTGTTTTTTGGCAGGTCTGCAGTTGCCTTGAAAAAAATACATTTTAAAGCAAGTAATAAAATGTAATATGAATGACCAGATTGTAAGACTGAAAGAAAGTTAAGTCTAGTCTACAGCAATGGACATTTTGTCCTCACAGTTGAGTGGTTAGAAGCAGGAAAATGGCCAAGCGTAAAGCAACCCTGAGAGGCCCAACCTTGTCCTGCTAACATGCTGGTGTCGGATACCACAGCACGAGAGTCGAGTGGAGTCCATGCTTCCATGGGTCAGGACTGATCAGGCAGCAGAATGTTAGGCAGACGGTCAGGGAGGCGAGGTGTGGCTCAGTGGGTTTTATACGCTGCACGACTGATCGGAAGGTCTGGGGTTCGAGCCCCGCTATCCCCAAGCTGCCACTCTCGGGGCCTTGAGCAAGGCCCTTAACCCTCTGTGCTCTGTACTGTAACATGGCTGACGCTGTGCTCTGACTCCAGCTTCCAAAACAAACTGGGATATGCGAACAGTTTCATTGTGCTGTAATGTATATGTGACACAGTCTATTATGTGTTTATTATAACCTTTTAATAAAATATTGGAATTTGTGTTAAATGGTTGGATGGATAAACTAAAATAGTATTTTGTTATTGTGTTAGTGAGACCAATAGCGTGTGAACGTACCGTTATGTGAACGCAGGGGTTTTTACTTCTGCGTGGAGTGAACGCTGTAGTCTACGCACGTAGCCGACGCCGTCGTGAGCGTTACTTCTGCGTCACTCTGCAGTGACTATTCTCAAACACTAGTTGGCGCTGGTGCACTGTTTGAGTTTTGGATTTCTGCTGTAGCAACAATGGTGACTTCCTGCAATGATAGGAATGATCCGGCAGTCTTTGTAAAATGGTGATGAAGAATCATAGAGGTGTTTATATTTTCTCTTCCGCGATCCTTCCGTCTGATTGGTCCAACAGTCCATGCTTTGTTTCTTCACTATTGACTTGGCGGTACGGAGGAATACGCCGCAATACGTACTCAGCTACACCAGAAATACGCCGCCGAGACCACCAATCACAGACCTCGTGCTCTGCGTCGACGTGACTCGTAGTTACTTATTTGTAGAGGTGTAGGGTCGGCGTCGACGCGTAGGATATGCCATAGCCTCGACGCAGGAAAAAAAGGGAATCTGGAAGTGAATCTGCATCATTTAGAAATGAGATCGTATAAAAGTATGGATCGATATCGTGATTTTTTTTTTTTAAATTCTGATTAATCGTGCATCCCTAGTTAATGTGTTCTTGGATATCTAATGATCTAACAAGACTGCTGTATGTTTGCTTGCATTTTTAGTAGACACAATGTGTCTACACAAGGATCATTTCGACGTTTATGAAAACTCGATAGATCATATGTTGTAAATGACCACACATGGTTAATGTATTGTGTGCGTTAAGCAGTACGGGATGGGGGGAGGGGTATTGTTAGTGAAAAGTTATTTATGCTTTAAAGTAAACAGCGTTTACTTTGGTAATGTAGAGTGAGGTATGTTGTTTATTTGTATGCCCTGTGTTCTCGTTGGTGTATGTTGAGCTCTGATTGTTGATTTGTTGTCTCTGTACAAGTCTTAGTTTTTTTGCGTGTTTTGCGTGTAGTGAGCAGTAAAGGTTCAACGGCGCTCTTAACGAGGAAAAATAACGTAAGACGCATCCGGTGAATACTCCGTCTCTCGTTCATGGATGGGCACCTACACATGTAAAACCCAGGCTCCTAAACACTGCATGCACGAGAGATATCGGGGAACGGTGGCACATCTGTCCAGATGTATTGCATTTTCATGTAATTTGGTCTCGAGAGCGACGGTGAGCACTTGCTGACAAATGGTAAAAAACGGCAAACATTTCAGCTGTCCAATGTGAAGATAATTTTGGAAATGGAGTGCTGAGGATTTATTTATTTATTTATTTTTTTTTTTTTTTTATTTTTTATTTTTTCTTTTTTTTCTTTTTTAACTTGGTCTACAGTTTCTTAGTGCTGCATAACATCTGGGAGGAAACTATGCCACATTCTTGTCCAACATCTGGTCATTGGTGGTGCACTAAAGATTTGTTGTTGTTCCTCCTGCCTCATAATTCTATTCATTGCATGGATGTATGAATGTATTCGTAAGAATTTATGAAGCTCTGGGGGGCGCTTATTTATTTTCATGCTTCACTTGTTCCCTTGGACTGATGATTCATGACAAATCAATCCTGAGTTTATCCGACTGAGTTTCCTTACACAGTATTGACATCCTGATGGTTGTTGTTGTTGTTGTTTATTGAAAATGTTTTAAAAATCTTAAAAATCACATTGTACATTAAAGTAAGCAGATTGTACGTGTTCAGTCTAGGCAGAGTAAATGTTAACTCCTTTTGAGCAAAATTTCACTCGAAACACATGGGATATATAAAGTACATGTTCAAATAGGTAAGGCATTGTCCTCTGGCCCAGAAGGTCACAGGTTCAAATCCCAGCACCACCAATCCACTGAACTTGTGTTTGCAGTGTAAAAGGGTTTAAAAAAAGAAACCAGACTATTTTGGGACTAATTAAAGGATCAAGTAGAATGCATTATCGGCTAGATAATACCGCTTTATCCGATCTTCCCTCGGGTCACGGGGAGTCTGTGTCTATCTCAGGCGTCTATGGGCATTAAGGCAGGATACACCCTGGATGGAATGCCAACCCATCGCAGGGCACACACACACGCACACACACACACATTCATACACTAGGGACAATTTTTTTAGGGAATTCTTTTCAACCTACCGTACATGTTTTTGGACCGGGGGAGGAAACCGTAGAAAAAAACCCCCGAGGAACAGGGAGAACATGCAAACTCCACACACACACATGGCCAAGACGGGAATTGAACCCGGACCCTGGCGGTGTGAGGCGAACGTGCTAACCACTAAACCAGCGTGCCCCCGTTAATAAATATAGAACTTATAAATTTACATATTTAAAAAAAAAATGTCTTTAATATTAGTAAAGTGTCAAGTTGAAGTGCTGAGCCTCAAACACCGGATCATAACCGAGGACCGGGCCATGGAAAATTCGATGCTTGGTTCCATGAAGGTTCTTGGGAAATGTTCTATTGTATCATTTATTAGACGTTTCACTCTTTTCACATTTTCACACGTTTCAGAAACCGTGGTATGGAAACGTCGGGAGAACACTGATTTAGTCAAACCTAATCTGGGGAAAAAATGTCCCACACTGTGCTTTAAAAAGGGTCTCCTATATTCTAATAACCCTGGCACACCACTGATACACCACTGATACACCACTGGCACACCACTGCCATAACAAGCAAACTCGCTGGACTGATAGGAGCGTCATAGTGAAACTGGAGCAACTTGTGTGAAACTGAGAAATGTAGAGTATAAAGTAGTGCTTTGGATTTCTGCTCCTGAGATATCCAGTTCTTGTTAAGAGTGAAGCCAGGACATGCCGTTGTGCTGGACATACAAGATGGTCCCACTTGGTAATTATGAAGATGTCTTTGGTCTGCAATTAAATCACTCAGTTTTGCGCTCGAGTCTCCATCAGTGAGCGGAAAAAAAAGAGATTTTGGTTCTTATTAAGGTTTATTCATTCCGTCATCTCGGAGGCTTTTTTGCGTCTGGATTGTTTCCAAGGATAAACATGGATAGAAGTTGTACAGGTACACAGCAAGTAACTGCAGTTCAGTAGCTACCAAAAGTACAATTGTGCAAACGGACAAGTGCGAATAGAGTGGTAATAAATATGCCAAGAAGGAGCATCACAGAGGGAATATCTGCTTTGAGGATGGAGAAGGTTAGATGGAGTTGCATTGTGTGTATAGAGAACAGGGTTGTGGTACTGTATGGGGAAGTCGGGTGTAGCAGAGACGAATGTGAGGGTGATGGAGATCGTGCCTTGTCTAGATTAAGGTGGAGGTGGTTGGTGCCGGGCGTGAATTTGAGTTTATGGTTTACGCTGATGTGGAAAATATGAAAATAAGATTTCACTTCGGTTTGACACATCGAGCTTCCGAAGTTCTTCGCCTCCCGTCCCGCGTTAAATACAACATGGCGGCGCTCTGACGAATCCCAAGAGCTCGTCCAGAGGGGCGTGGTTTCGTCAGACGTGTGGAAATGGTTCAGATTCGTAACTTCAGACGTCCAACAAACCAAAACCCAGCTGTAACATTTTTTTGTCTGAATTTTTGTTGACTCGTTTATTCCAGCACCCCAAAAAGAACCATGGGATAAACATACCAGCGGCAAAACACTGAAGACAAGTCAAATACAAGTCAAAATAGTGAACACATTTTTCCCACTTTATCCAAAATCAAATTTCGCCCAAAGAAAATCGGAGATTACATTTAGCAGACGTAGCCCATTGATGATTAGAGGTGGGATCGCATCAAGGCTCGACTCTGAGCCCTTTATTGTTTGCAGTGGTGATGGATAGATTGGACTCTGGAGATTGGACTCATGGAGACTCCGGGTCTAACCGGAGTCTCCATGGCCTACGATGTTTGTGGATGATAGTGTGATTTCTGGAGACGTGGTGACACGAAGCTCGTTGACATGAACGAATCATACGTCGAAAAAAAGTGGAAGAAAAGAAGAAGAAAACACTGTGTAATGTTTATATGTAAATAGAATAAATTAGTGAAATAAAATTTTCTGTAAAGTTGCACGATGGAATTAAATGAAACTGGACTTAATTGAATCACATTAGATTTATTTGATATAAAAGTAGTTCATCACATTAGTGATTTGGACACCCGAGACAAATTTCCAGTAATAAAATAGAACAAATTTGCTTTCATGTGAACTAAACTAGCACTGTAAAAGACGATAGGAAACGGAGATAATTCATTGCATTCCCTGTCCCGCCCCCAACAATCCGTCTGCTCAGGAGGTTTTTCCGCTCGATCCTATGCAAATCTATTAATAACAAATCACTCAATAAATATCTCTTCACCCTGGAGTTTATACATGTTTATACTCTCCTGTAAATTCAGCCGTGTTTGGAATCTCTGTCTCCTGAACTTGGAATAACGGAGGCTCCTGGTCTCCTTTACCTGAGGGTGCGTTTTCCCGCCTGCTCCCATTCGGGTGGGTGTTAAAGCTGGACCGTGCCACTCTCTTTCCTGTCCGTCTTGCCCACCTATGAAGTGTTTTATTACCCATGCCAGGGTTATTAAAAGGACTAGGTCCTTTTTCAAGACTGGAACACAGTGTGGGACATTTTTTTTCCCCCCAGACAGACCAAAATTAGTCACCAAAACCAGGGAAAAACTAACTACACTTTGGCTGTTCTTCAAAAAAATGACCGCACTTTCCGTGAATGATTTGGCCGTTTGGCTCGGCGTAACCGAGGTGAATGTGTCATTACCATACCTCCATGAGGTATTGGGTATAAATAACATCATGGTCTTTTGCTTTAAAATAAGAAAAATAAGACTCAGAGTGTAGGGTGGAAAGGTGGCGTAGTGGTTAGCACGTTCGCCTCACACCGCCAGGGTCCGGGTTCAATTCCCGTCTCGGCCATGTGTGTGTGGAGTTTGCATGTTCTCCCCGTGCCTCAGGGGGTTTTTCTCCGGGTTCTCCGGTTTCCTCCCCCTCCTCCTCCCCGGTCCAAAAACATGCACGGTAGGTTGATTGGCACCTTGGAAAATTGTCCCTAGTGTATGAATGTGTGTGTGTGTGTGTGTGTGTGTGTGTGTGTGTGTGTGTGTGTGTGTGTCCCTGCATGGGTTGGCATTCCATCCAGGGTGTATCCTGCCTTAATGCCCATAGACTCCTGAGATAGGCACAGACTCCCCGTGACCCGAGGCAAGATCGGATATAGCGGTAGAAGATGAATGAATGAAGACTCAGAGTGTGTGTGTGTGTGTGTGTCTGTGTATATATGTGTGTGTGTGTGCATGTATATGTATATATATATATATGTGTGTGTATGTATCATATATATATATATATATATATATATATATATATATATATATATATATATATATATATATATATATATATATATATTCTTAGAAACAACTGCAGATTTATAACGTTAAAACGTAATTTTAAATATTTTCAGAATAAGTGCTGTGAAACAAACGGACAAAAAAAAGGCTTAAAGACGCGTGCAAGCGAACATGCTGAGTTGGAGGTATCGCACCTGCACGGCGAGGCCAGTAAAATAAATAAATAAATTCTACTAAGCAGATGTAATCTTGTTATTTCCATAAACACACCGCATTTCTGAGCTCCACCAAGTGACTCCATCTTATCTCCTGAACACACAAACACAACCTTCTGACCTTAACTCACTTCATCAACAGACACGGGTGTTCTTTCTTTCTTCCTTTCTTTCACACTATACACAATATTGATGGAGAGTTTTTTTTCTTTTCTTTTTGGAAAAAAAAATATATATACACACTTTTGTCTTTCTTTTTCTTATTTTCCTCTTCTTTCTTTCTTTTCTTGTTTTTTTTGTCGTCTT
>JACRUU010000011.1:22460409-22470409 GCA_030449085.1 Kryptopterus vitreolus
ACACACACACACACACACACACACACACAAGCTTAAGCAAGTCAAGTGCATGACCGTTACATATCCTGATTCTGCCCTGAGCTTTCACAGAAAGTCATAAGCACAGAGGGAAGGACCATCTGGTGCTGGGAGTGTTTTTGCTGTAAGGTTTAGTATCCGGCAGTGTGTCTGTAACAAGCATGACTGACTGGAGCTGAGCTGGGACACCTCTCAATCTCTCTCTCTCTCTCTCTCTCTCTCTCTCTCTCTCTCTCTCTCTCTCTCTCTCTCTCATAGCCCAGTAGTTGATTATTTTCCTACCACACAGTGTCTTATTCCTCCCATTCGACTTTCTTTAATAATAAATGACACGTGTGTTTATTAGTGACAGTTTATAGCTACACTTAATGTTGTGGAACATCCACAAGACCAAGTTAGCTCCTGTTATCCCCTACGCTATATACAATTCCGTTTTATTCGTAGAGCGCTTTGTCCCTAAGTAGCTGTACAGAGAGGTTATAATATGGTTATATATGGATTGCATTGCTGAATTTATTCCTAACGAGTCGGGGGGGGGGGATTTGCATTTATTTGTCACATACATTACAGCACACTGCCATTGTTTCTTCTCATATCCTGGCTGGGGATAGAGCATAGGGGCAGCCTTGATATGGCGCCCCCTGGAGCACAGAGGGCTTTGCTCAAGGATGACAGCTTGGCGATACAGGGGCTCGAACCTATGACCTTCCAATCAGCAGCTCCTTAAACCACTGAGCCACACCCCCTCTCCTAGATTTAATGGGGAGAACATACACATGGTGCAGCTAGGAATCGAACCCCGACCCTGGAGGTGTGAGGCGAACGTGTTAAGCCCCCATGCCTCTTGTTGTTGTTTATCCACTTAATTTTTGTCACACAATGCAGTCAGAATATTGATGATAAATAGATATTTATTCTAAACCATTGAATCGAAAGGAATCTACTCGATATAAAACCATTGCTATGTCTTTGCTGATGAGCTGTCCTTACGTCTGTCCTTCGTTTATCTCCGCCTGCGCTCTCTGGTGTATCTTGATGCTTAGTTAATAATTGGTGTTGTTTATATCCCCTATACACTCCTCCTGCTGCCAAACCGCTGCTGTTAGTAATTAAAAGCTGGTGTGTCTTGTGGCCGGTTCTGTATTGTCTGAGCCTGTTTTTTTGCCCCCTGGTGCAAAAATCACGAGGGCTAATTCGCTACCGCCTTCTCCGCCCCCCCAACAGCAGGCTTCTACAGGAAAGCAGAAACAGGAAAACCTGACAAGCGTAAGGATTTGGGCGAGTTTGAGAAATTGTGATGGCAAGACGACGTCTCTCAAGCTTTTTACTCAAGTGAACGTACTGAAAAGTAGTGAAATGAGCCAGTAGTGGAAAAATAATCATTTTTAAGAAATAAACTTTGTTGAGTGCGTTACTCTCTGCCGATCCGCTCCTTCTGCAATAAAGTATTACTGCACAATCCGTATTACTGCAATAAAGCGCATTTTTACTGAACGCAATAAAGCGCTTCCGTATAACCTAAACACCGTATCACCAGTTTATATGGAAAAGCAACCGGAACACAATTCTTAAAGGAGCCACGTCCCATATTTTACACTTCAAAACCAAACACTAAACAAAATAACATTGAAATGAACAAAATAGTAATATTTAAGAGTAATTTCCAGAGTAAAATAAATCATCAATAATTTTATGAAAAGGAGATATTTTGGGAGAAATGCATATAATTATAACATCTGTTAGTTACAGTATTATAAAGATGAAAAGTATTAAATGAAGGTACACTGAAAATGTTTGTTTAATGTGTGATTAATCGCGATGAAATATTTATTGTGGTTTTAACATGATCAGTGTCTTCACAAAAAAAAAGGGTCAATCATTACTAATATCTAACTAAAGGCATATTTGGTATTTCCGAAGCGTGGATCAAACTAGTAACCCTTTGTATGATTCACTTTTTAATAAGGTTCGAATCCCCTGGTATACAGCATATCTACAATGCAAATCTGGAACGGGTTTGGGTCTCCTATTTTAAATGAAATGTGAATGCATATAAAAACATCCTTTATTGTCGGAGGACGCTAATTTTGTCGTAAAGGACCACCTAAAATCACATGTCCATTACTTATGTATATAATCCATCATATATTATGTGTATTATTATTATTATTATTAATATAGGTATAGAAATGCATTTAGATTCAGAATCGGCAGTAATAATCTTGAGTGTCACAATGCAATGCGGCATTTAATCTGCAAATGCACTCTTAATAAAAAAAATACAAAAAAATAGAAGCGTTAAGGTTAATATAGCATGCCAAGACTTACTTAGCCTTACTCATACTAATTGAGGCAACACTCCGAGGCGGCCCCGGGACACCAGGCTGAGAGGGGTCGCGTGTGCTGGCATTAGCTTGTCAGAAATGAAACACTGGGACGCTCCCAACTCTCAGCTCCCTAATCCATTACATTTTCCATTAACATTTGACCCCTACACACGACTGTGTCGGAATCTTCGTCTTCCACCCTGCTGGATTAATAAAGTTGTGGATATTTAAAATATCAAGGGCACCGGAGCGATTTGTTAATGAGCGCAGTGATCGGACTGAGGTCAGTGGGCAAAAAAAAAAGGTAGAAGATATTTGGAAAGACAACATTAAGGCCTCATTTCTGGCGACCTTTAAAGCGGCTTTTAGGCTCAGATGCCAATTAGTTACGTGTTTGACAGGAAACTGGCGTGGATCCTCAAAACCTCTTTCTTTTAACCATCACACTAATGAAGGGCTTCAATTACTAGTAGTTTATTAGGAAAACTAATTAAATGTGTGGAGAATTCTTTGGGGGACAATGTCGTGGATTGGGGAGGAGGTCGGGGGTTTGGTGGAGAAGGGCGGGGGTTTGGGTGGAGAATGTCGGGGATTTGGTGGAGAATGTCGGGGGTTTGGTGGAGAAGGGCAGGGGTTGTTGTAGAATGTCGTCCTTGGGTGGAGAATGTCGCGGTTTGGTGGAGAAGGTTGGGCTTTGATGATGCATCCCGGGGTTTGGGTGGAGAATGTCAGGGTTTGGGTGGAGAATGTCGGGGTTTGGGTGGAGAATGTCAGGGTTTAGGTGGAGAATGTCTATGGGAGAAGGTTTGGGTGGAGAATGTCGGGGTTTGGGTTGAGAGTGTCGGGGGTTGAGGGCAGGGGTGTCGTGGGTTGAGAATGTCGTCCTTGGGTGGAGAATGTCGCGGGTTGGTGGAGAAGGTCTGGCTTTGTTGGAGAATGTCGGGGTTTGGTGGAGAATGTTGAGGGTTTGGGTGGAGAATGTCGGGGTTTGGGTGGAGAATGTTGAGGGTGTGGGTGGAAAATGTCGGGGTTTGGGTGGAGAATGTTTGGGTTTGGGTGGAGAATGTCGGGGTTTGGGTGGAGAATGTCGAGGGTGTGGATTGGGTGGAGAATGTCGAGGGTTTGGTGGAGAATGTCGGGGGTTTGGTCGAGAATGTCGGGGGTTTGGTCGAGAATGTCGGGGGTTTGGTTGAGAATGTTGGGGGGTGATGTAGAATGTTGTCCTTGGGTGGAGAATGTCGTCCTTGGGGGGAGAATGTCGTGGATTGGTGGAGAAGGTTGGCGTTTATTGGAGAATGTTGGGGTTTGGGTGGAGAATGTCGGGGTTTGGGTGGAGTCGGGGTTTGGGTGGAATTTTTGGGTCTGGGTGGAGAATGTTTGGGTTTGGGTGGAGAATGTCGGGGTTTGGGTGGAGAATGTCGAGGGTTTGGGTGGCGAATGTCGGGGTTTGGGTGGAGAATGTCGGGGGTTTGGGTGGAGAATGTCGAGGGTTTGGGTGGAGAATGTCGGGGTTTGGGTGGAGAATGTTTGAGTTTGGGTGGAGAATGTCGAGGGTTTGGGTGGAGAATGTTTGGTCGTGGAGTTTGGGTGGAGAATGTCGGGGTTTGGGTGGAGAATGTTTTGGGGTTTGGGTGGAGAATGTTTGGGTTTGGGTGGAGAATGTCGGGGGTTGAGAATGGGGGTTTGGGTGGAGAATGTCGGGGGTTTGGGTGGAGAATGTCGAGGGTTTGGGGTGGAAAATGTGTCGGGGTTTGGGTGGGGAATTTGGGGGGGGGAGAATGTCGGGGTTTGATGATACATGTTGGGGTTTGGGTGGAGAATGTTGTCCTTGGGTGGAGAATGTTGTGGGTTGGTGGAGAAGGTCGCGCTTTGGTGGAGAATGTCGTGGGTTGGTGGAGAAGGTCGCGCTTTGGTGGAGAACGTCAAGGGTTTGGGTGGAGAATGTCGTGGGTTGATGTAGAATGTCGTCCTTGGGTGGAGAATGTCGTGGGTTTGTGGAGAATGTCGTCCTTGGGTGGAGAATGTCGTGGGTTGGTGTAGAATGTCGTCCTTGGGTGGAGAATGTCGTGGGTTGGTGGAGAATGTCGTCCTTGGGTGGAGAATGTCGTGGAGAATGTCGTCTTGGGTGGAGAATGGGGTGGAGAATGTCGTGGGTTGGTGGAGAATGTAGAATGTCGTCCTTGGGTTGGAGAATGTCGTGGGTTGATGTAGAATGTCGTCCTTGGGTTGGAGAATGTCGTGGGTTGATGTAGAATGTCAGTCCTTGGGTGGAGAAGTGGAGAATGTCGTGGGTTGGTGGAGAATGTCGTCCTTGGGTGGAGAATGTCGTGGGTTGATGTAGAATGTCGTCCTTGGGTTGAGAATGTCGTGGGTTGATGTAGAATGTCAGGGTTTGGTTGAGAATGTCGGGGGTTGATGTAGAATGTCGTCCTTGGGTGGAGAATGTCTTCCTTGGGTGGAGAATGTCGTGGGTTGGTGGAGAATGTCGTCCTTGGGTGGAGAATGTCTTCCTTGGGTGGGAGAATGTCGTGGGTTGATGTAGAATGTCGTGGGTTGAGATGTCGTCCTTGGGTGGAGAATGTCGTGGGTTGATGTAGAATGTCCTTGGGTGGAGAATGTCGTGGGGGTTTGGTGGAGTCGGGGGTTGAATGTCGTCCTTGGGTGGAGAATGTCTTCCTTGGGTGGAGAATGTCGTGGGTTGGTGGAGAATGTCGTCCTTGGGTGGAGAATGTCGTGGGTTGGTGGAGAATGTCGTCCTTGGGTGGAGAATGTCGTGGGTTGGTGGAGAAGGTCGGCGTTTAAGAGAGTGCGTGCGCCTGTTTAAGAGAGCAAATATTGAAATGAACAGTAAAAAGTGCTTACGTTTACAGAAAAGTTGAGGCTTTTTGACCCTCATTGATTTTATTGGAAGTTCATCTCCAATGTGGTTCTGGGATTTGAACTCATGACCTTCTAATCCAAAGTCCAATGCCTTAATGACTCAGCTAGCATCTCCTTCTCTACTGTACATATCATTATCCCTTTGTACGCCTAATTTCCACATGACCAGACCTCATTTTCCCTCCCTCTGTATACCTCAATGTAGACCCAGTTACCTCACCTATACAAGTTATTACCTCTATTAAACCACTAGAGCACATCCGTCAATATATTTCCATTGCTATCCTTCCTCTTTCTGTTCTGACAGACCCTGCGCTATACGAGATATTTCATTCTGTAAAGGCAAAGCAACTCGAGTTTAGCCCGCGCCTCATTTCCACTGTATAGTAGGCCAGGAACTTGTGTACCAGTTAGGAGTTACAGACACCCGTAATACATACAAAGACATTGATTAAGAAATGTCACAACAGGTACGATCTCCTCACTATATTAGCGTATATTACCGTACGGAACCTTACGCAAGCGCATCGCATTCCCAAATCCGTATTACTGCAATAAAGCGCATTTTTACTGAACGCAATAAAGCGCTTCCGTATAACCTAAACACCGTATCACCAGTTTATATGGGAAAAGCAACCGGAACACAATTCTTAAAGGAGCCACGTCCCATATTTTACACTTCAAACCAACACTAAACAAAATAACATTGACAGGAAATTGATATTAAAAGAAGAATTTCAGGAGCAAAATAAATATTAAATAATCAATATTTTTATTAAAGGGAGAATTTTAGTGTGGAATGTGTGTAGTTCTAACATCTGTTACACTTATTTACACTATTAAAAAATCACGAGTTATCTCATGGCAGTCGTGTGATTAATCCTCCTGTGTTAAATGTCGCTGGTCGAAAGAGTCCGAGACATGGGAAAAGTTCAGGGAAACATGGGAAAAGTTCAGGAAGTTAAAGGAAGTGTTTTGCCGGAGGATTAAAGATTGCAGCTGTTCACATCGAGTGTGTGTGTGTGTGTGTGTGTGTGTGTGTGTGTGTGTGTGTGTGTGTGTGTGTGTGTGTGTGTGTGTGTGTGTGTGTGTGTGTGTGTGTGTGTGTGTGTTGTGTGAGAGAGATCATTGGCTTAAATAACGGAAATGGCCCCATGTCCACACACAAGCCCTCCACTCTTTTTGACATCTTGACTTTTTTGCACACACACACACACACACACACACACACACACACACACACACACACTGTCTCTCTCTCTCTCTCTCTCTCTCTCTCTCTCTCTCTCTCTCTCTCTCTCTCTCTCTCTCTCTCTCTCTCTCTGCTCCTTACACACACTATTAGATATCACATCCACAGGCTTTTCCCCGGAGTGTCGCTGACTCAGCCGGAGCGCTTCCACAGCTCGAATATTACGGTCGCAGGCTTCGCAGGCATCGTGTCTGCGCTCATGTTCGACCCGGCATGTCCACGCTTTCCTCGCAGCTTTCGCACCCAGAGAGTCTTATGTAAATCCCAGTAACCCATCGCTCATCCTAGCGAAGTGCCACGACTGCCGCGCCGTCACGCTCCCGGAGACGGATTCATCACTGACTTGACCTTTCTTGTCATTTCCGAGGCCGAGTTATGAAAAGCCAAGATCGCATTTTATTCGGCAACGCAGCGACATTTTCATTCACTATTTATTTCATTATTTATTTGTTTATTTATTTTTGTTTATTATTACTCTGACTGACCAGGATGTGTTGATTTGTCTATAATTCGAATTATAGGTTCGTATAACTTTGAATTTATTTAATTATCACTGATTGTAGCGACTTTATAATGACAGCTTAAATTGAGTAGTTCATATAAATATACAAATAACGTGCAACAAACAAAGCCATTGAACAGTGACCAAACATGCATATTTAAATGTTCCACTTAATTTTTTTTTTTATTGAAAAATCAAATAACAGCTTTACACATCCAAAATAGTTTGTCTGTCAGATAAAATACATCGCCACGCCTCTTGCCAAATATCTTATCTTATGATCCAGTTCATCCCAGAGCAGTTGATTGAGGTGCAATGACTGTGCAACACCTCCAACCCACTGGTTGCTTTCTAAATAACGTATCGTGATGTACACTCAGTGTTTGTGCTTTATTCCTTACTGTGTATATTAGTTTATTATGATACGAATACATTCGCTTATTATGATACAAATTAGTTATTTATGATACAGCGCCCCCTGGAGCACTGAGGGTTAAAGGCCTTGCTCAAGGACCCAAGAGTCGCAGCTCCGGTAGCATCCGGTAGAGTTTGGAGATATATTGCGAGTTTACGGTTTATGCCGCTGTGGAAAAACGTTTTTTCACCTGACACAGCGAGCTTACGCAGCGTAACGGGGGGGGGCTGTGGGATAAACATGACAAACCCCAAAACACCGACTACAAACGGGTACAAATAGCCGACACATTTTCCCCCACTGGACCCAAAATCGAATTTGTTCATTTATAGGAACATATCGCCCAGATCTACCTGCCACTCGTGGGTCTATTGAGTAAAGCCCATAACCCTCTGTGCTCCAGGGGACGCTGTGTCATGGCTGTGCTCTGACCCCAGCTATCAAACACAAGGATGCTGGGGTCTGGGCGCCGGGTCTGATCCAGCGCCATGACCCCCAGGAGCGCAGAAAGTTCAGGGCCTTACTCAAGGACCCAAGAGTGGCAGCTTGGCAATACCTGGCTCGGACCCCCGACCTTCCGATCAGCAGCCCAGCGTAAACCACTGAGAGACCCCAAAATTTATTACGGTCAGAATGCAGGATCAGCCATCGCCCCTGGAGCAAACGGGGGTTAAGGACCTCGCTCAAGGGCATCGACAGTGGCAGCAGAAACCCAGCGCCTTAACTACTGCACCACCACCACCGCCACCATCACCACCACACATATATATATATATATATATATATATATATATATATATATATATATATATATATATATATATATATATATATATATATATATGATATATATATATATATATATATATATATATATTTATATAGTCCTATTTGTAATATTAGTAATCATTATCTAAAAGAATACCTAATACATGCTACCGAAGAGCCTTTGGAGCCTGCCGAATCACAGTCTTCGTCATTTTTTCCCCCCATGCACGTGTGTTTTTTTTTAGTGATGGTGACAGATGGCTGCTGGAGGTCACGGCTCTGCGGATGCTTCTAAAACCATAGGGAGGAACCAAGGCAGGGCACCTAGCAAACACACACACTCCCACACACACACTCCCACACACACACTAATTCCAGATCTCCACCCTCACTCGGTTTATTTCTGTAAGGCTTCAGGACTTTCCTGGTTTCTACCTGAGCTGGAATTTCCTGCTTTTTTTTACCCCCTATTCACTTTTTTTTTATTTTTTTTGCCCCCCCACCCCCCCATTTTTCCGTCACAGGCATGAAGACTCCCCTGAGCCCGGCGCAGCTGATGGAGAACAGCCCTCCGTACTTCCCTGTCGCGGAGCTGGAGGACGGAATGTCGGACGTCTCGACGCAGGAGCGGAAGAAGCTCCTGTACTCGCTGTGCGAGGTGTGTAACATCCAGCTGCACTCGGCCGCTCAGGTCGCGACGCACTACAACGGCAAATCGCACCTGCGCAGAGGTCAAGCAGCTCAACAGCGCCGAGAGCGAGCCGGCAATGAGCAGCGGCGGCCGCCACAATCCTCACACCACCACGAGTACAGGCAGCAGCACAGGTGAGGACGTCTTACTGTTCCTCCTCCACGAACCACGCCGACCCAACTTTACTCACACTATAGGAACAAAAGTTTCTGGATGCCTACACTGCAAAAAATGCCCTCAGTGAGGCACTTATATCTTAAAATAATAATAATAAGAATAAGAATTCTTGAAATTAGCATTAATATCTACTCGATGATACATTTTATTACTTCCTATAACCAGACATTAAAAAAATACCTTTTTTAACCACTAGGGGGGCTTGGTGGTGGTGGTGGTGGTGATGGTGGGATTCCAACCTACGATCTTCTGGTGCAGAACCCATTGCTTCTCAAGTATTTTCTGCTATAAGCAAAGCATATTCTCCCCCCGGGGTCACATGCGCCCCCTGCTGGCATCGCACCACTGAACCACTGCCTTAACCAAGGAGCTTTATAAACACAAGTTGGGACCCTTAATATAAGGATTTTTGGGTGCAGTATTAGAATTAAAATCAGCGTTCTGTTTGAAGATTCACTTTATTCTTGTACTTTAAATCTGTCACTTTTGCTGAAAAGCAGTTCATATTTCCTAGTGCAGTTTTTCACACAATGTGATGTATTTTATAGTGAAGTTTTTTTTTTTTTATCCCTTTTTTATTTCTTAGATTTCTTCGATTTTTTTGCATTGTAACATTTTGAAAACCCAATTTAGCATTTAGTCACAATTTAGGATTTATATAATGTAAAAAATATATATTTTTTATTTATTTATTTATTTATTTATTTATTATTTATTATTTGTCCAGTATCTTAGTATCTATTTCCCGGGCACAAGGATAGTTTCATAGTATCATAACTTTCATATTTTTATGAAAAATGTCATATTTTTGTCAAAACATGATGTGTCCTACCCCATTTCATCAAATACATGCGAATCGGTTTGGGTCAAGTGCCTGCAGCACGCGCGATTCAATGATTCTTTAGAAAAGCACTTTCTCTGCGTCCTACGCAGCTCTCGTTTGCGAAAAAGCATTATCAGCGTCTGAGAA
>JACRUU010000011.1:22475409-22487909 GCA_030449085.1 Kryptopterus vitreolus
GTGTGTAGTGTTTTGTGTTGTGTGTAGTGTAGTGTGTAGTGCTGTGTATAGTGTTATGTGTAGTTCTGTGTATAGGTAGTGTTGTGTAGTGTAGTGTTGTAGTGCTGTGTGTGTGTAGTGTTAGTGTGTAGTGTGTGTGTAGCTGTTGTGTAGTGTAGTGTAGTGTTCTGTGTTGTGTAGTGTTGTGTGTCGTTAGTGTGTTGTGTGTGTGTAGTGTTGTGTAGTGTTGTGTGTGTGCTCTGTGTAGTGTGTAGTGTTGTGTAGTGTGTAGTGTATGTGTGTAGTGTTGTGTGTGTGTGTGTGTAGTGCTGTGTGTAGTGTTGTGTGTGTTAGTGTATGTGTGTAGTGTTGTGTAGGTGTGTGTGTTAGTGTGTAGTTTTAGTGTGTGTGCAGTGTGTGTAGTGTATGTGTAGTGTGTGTGTAGTGTGTGAGTGTTATGTATAGTGTAGTGTGTAGTATGTGTTTGTAGTGTGGAGTGTTGTGTAGTGTAGTAGTGTTTGTAGTGTGTAGTGTTTAGTGTAGTGTGTGTAGTGTGTTAGTGTAGTGTGTAGTGTGTGTTGTGTAGTGTGTGTAGTGTGTAGTGTGTGTAGTGCTTGTGTAGTGTTGTGTTGTGTAGTGTGTGTAGTGTGTTAGTGTTTAGTGCAGGGATCACCAACCTTTTTGTAACTGAGAGCTACTACATGGACACCGAGTCATATAAAGGGCTACCAGTTTGAAATACTCCTCTGAAATAACAAATTTACCTTTAGTTATATATTATTATTATTAGTTATTATTATTATTATTATTAATGATACTCGTTTATCTATGTGAATACACTTGTGATTTTTGACAGTGACTATCAACAACGAATTAACTACATTTTACATTATAGACGCATCTCACTGATGAGTTGTGCACTTTTTATAGCAAGCCTGAGAGCTACTCATGTGCTCCTTGGGGGCTACCTGGTGCCCACGGGCACCACGTTGGTGACCCCTGGTTTAGTGGTGTAGTGTGTAGTGTGTGTGTAGTGTGTAGTGTGTTGTTGTGTGTTGTGTGTGTGTAGTGTGTGTGTGTGTGTGTGTGTAGTGTGTGTGTGTGTGTGTGTGTGTTGTGTAGTGTGTAGTGTATGTGTTGTGTAGTGTGTAGTGTTGTGTGTAATGCTATGCGTGTTGGTTATCAGAGCAGGGAGGTAATTCAGTCTTGGCGATGATGTAATGCGGTGGATGTAATTGAGGTGGATGTGGACGTGGGTGTAGTGTGTAGTGCTGTGTGTAGTGTTGAGTAGTGCTGTGTGTTGTGTTATGTGTAGTGTGTGGTGTTGTGTGTAATGTTATGCGTGTTGGTTATCAGAGCAGGGAGGTAATTCAGTCTTGGCGATGATGTAATGCGGTGGATGTAATTGAGGTGGATGTGGACGTGTGGTGTAGTGTGTAGTGTTGTGTAGTGCTGTGTGCTGTGTGTTGTGTTATGTGTAGTGTGTGGTGTTGTGTGTAATGTTATGCGTGTTGGTTATCAGAGCAGGGAGGTAATTCAGTCTTGGCGATGATGTAATGCGGTGGATGTAATTGAGGTGGATGTGGACGTGGGTGTAGTGTGTAGTGCTCTGTGTAGTGTGTAGTGTTGTGTAGTGCTGTGTTTTGTGTGTAGTGTGTGTGTTGTGTAGTGTGTCTGTGTGTGTAATGTGTGCGTGTTGGTTATCAGAGCAGGGAGGGGTGTGAATTCAGTCTTGGCGATGATGTAATGCGGTGGATGTAATTGAGGTGGATTGTGGAGTGGGTGTAGTGTGTAGTGCTGTGCTGTGTAGTGTTGTGTAGTGTGTGTGTGTGTAGTGTGTGTATGTGTAGTGTTGTGTGTCGTTTTGGTTGGATTTAGTGTTGTGTAGTGTGTAGTGCTGTGTGTAGTGTTGTGTAGTGTGTAGTGCTGTGTGTTGTGTTATGTGTAGTGATGTGTGTTGTGTTATGTGTAGGATGTAGTGTTGTTTGTGTAGTGTGTATGTGTGTAGTGTTGTGTGTAATGTTATGCGTGTTGGTTATCAGAGCAGGGAGGTAATTCAGTCTTGGCGATGATGTAATGCGGTGGATGTAATTGAGGTGGACGTGGGTGTAGTTGTGTAGTGCTGTGTGCTGTGTAGTGTGTGTAGTGTCGTGTGTGTAGTGTGTGTAGTGTGTGTTGTGTAGTGTTGTGGGAGTGTTGGTGTTGGTTATCAGAGCAGGGAGGTAATTCAGTCTTGGCGATGATGTAATGCGGTGGATGTAATTGAGGTGGATGGTGTACGTGGGTGTAGTGTGTGTGTAGTGTTGTGTAGTGCTGTGTTGATGTGTAGTGATGTAGTGTTGTTTGTGTAGTGTGTAGTGTTGTGTGTAATGTTATGCGTGTTGGTTATCAGAGCAGGGAGGTCATTCAGTCTTGGCGATGATGTAATGCGGTGGATGTAATTGAGGTGGATGTGGACGTGGGTGTAGTGTGTAGTGTTGTGTAGTGTGTAGTAGTGCTGTGTTGTGTTGTAGTGTGTTATGTGTAGTGTGTAGTGTTGTGTGTAATGTTATGCGTGTTGGTTATCAGAGCAGGGAGGTATTCAGTCTTGGCGATGATGTAATGCGGTGGATGTAATTGAGGTGGATGTGGACGTGGGTGTAGTGTGTAGTGTGTGTAGTGTGTTGTGTAGTGTGTAGTGTTGTGTGTAGTGCTGTGTTTTGTGTGTAGTGTGTGTTGTGTAGTGTGTGTGTAGTGCTGTGTTGTGTAGTGTATGTGTTAGTGTAGTGTAGTTTAGTGTGTAGGGTGTAGTGTAATTCAGTCTTGGCGATGTTGTAATGCGGTGGATGTAATTGAGGTGGATGTGGACGTGGGTGTAGTGTGTGTGCTGTGTTGTGTTGTGTTGTGTTGTTGTGTTGTTGTGAGTGTGTTGTGTGTGGTTGTTGTGTTGTTGTGTTATGTGTGTGTGTAGTGTTGTGTAGTGTGTAGTGCTGTGTGTTGTGTTATGTGTAGTGTGTAGTGTTGTGTGTAGTGTTGTTTGTGTATGTTATGTTGTGTGTAATGCGTGTTGGTTATCAGAGCAGGGAGGTAATTCAGTCTTGGCGATGATGTAATGCGGTGGATGTAATTGAGGTGGATGTGGACGTGGGTGTAGTGTGTAGTGCTGTGTGTAGTGTTGTGTTGTGTGTAGTGCTGTGTGTTGTGTAGTGTGTAGTGTTGTGTGTAATGTTATGCGTGTTGGTTATCAGAGCAGGGAGGTAATTCAGTCTTGGCGATGATGTAATGCGGTGGATGTAATTGAGGTGGATGTGGACGTGGGTGTAGTGTGTAGTGCTGTGTGTAGTGTTGTGTAGTGCTGTGTGCTGTGTGTTGTGTTATGTGTAGTGTTGTGTGTTGTGTGTAATGTTATGCGTGTTGGTTATCAGAGCAGGGAGGTCAATTCAGTCTTGGCGATGATGTAATGCGGTGGATGTAATTGAGGTGGATGTGGACGTGGGTGTAGTGTGTAGTGCTGTGTGTAGTGTTGTGTAGTGCTGTGTGCTGTGTGTTGTGTTATGTGTAGTGTGTAGTGTTGTGTGTAATGTTATGCGTGTTGGTTATCAGAGCAGGGAGGTCATTCAGTCTTGGCGATGATGTAATGCGGTGGATGTAATTGAGGTGGACGTGGATGTATGTGAGTTTGTGTGAGTAGAGAACGATGTGATGATGTAATTCAGTATCACATTCACTGCAGCGTCACTCACATGTGATTTAGTGTGTCAGCCCCCCCCCCCATATTATCTATAGAATCTTTTCTTTCTTTCTTCCTTTCCATGTCTTATAATCTTCATTTTCTTTATAGTTCTTTTCTTTCATTCCTTCCTTCTTCCTTCTGTCTTAAAATCTTATTTTCCTTTTGATCTTTAGTTCTTTCTTTCTTTTCTTTCTTCGTTGGCTTAGAATATTCCTTCTTTCCTTCTTCCCTCTACCCCTAAGGATGTGAAATTTCTTTCTCTTTCTCTTTCTTTCTTTCTTTCTTTCTTTCTTTTCTTCTTTCTTTCTTTTCTTTCTTCTTTCTTTCTTTCTTTCTTTCTTTCTCTTCTTTTGGTTTCTTTCTTTCTTTCTTTCTTTTAATGGTGCTTCACTGGCTTTTCCTCCTTTCTTTCCTTCCTTCTTTCTGTTTCAAGGATGCTTATATGGCTTATAATCTTTTTCCTTACGTCCATTCATCCATTCATTCACTTCATTCCTTCCTTCCTTCCTCCCCCTCCCCGCCCCCCCTCCTGATTGTTTTATACATATAATGAGCTGTATCATCACTCACCCTTGTCTAAATGAATTCAAATTGCAACATGTGCCAATAGAAGCGAGTGAGCGAGTGAATGTGTGTTCATGTCTGTGTGTGTTTATATGCGTGTGTGTGCGTGTGCGTGTGCGTGTGCGTGTGTGTGTGTGTGTGTGTGTGCGCGTGCGTGCGAGCGTGTGTGTTGGCCTTGTTTCAACAACCCTTTTGTAGCATCCACAAGATGGCAGTGTTGGTATGTTTTTTTTTTTTTTTTTTTTTGCTTGTAAGTGCTTCACGCCCCACACACACACATACACACTCACACATACACACACACACACACACACACGCACACACACACACACACAGCTGCTTGTTCTTAGGTGAGCAAGTAAATTGAACATTCTCCCTAAGACATAGACGAGCCGCCAAATCGCACCCCCGCAACCGTCTCCCCCTTTCTGAGCCTTTCTCTCCTCTCGTGTGTGTCTGTGTGTGTGTGTGTGTGTTGTGTTTGTGTGTGTGTGTGTCTGTGTGTGTGGTGTGTGTGCGTGCCTGCCTGATTACCTTCTGCCTGTTTCTTCTAAATGGCTTTAAATATTCGAGTTATTCATTTCTCCGCTGCGTGTCTCTGAAGAAACCCGCCGTGAGCGACGCACCGAACGCTCGCTGCCCGATCTCCCTCACACAAGAAACAAGGATCTGTGAGGGGAAACGTCCACGCTAATCATCACCACACACTGCAGAGAGCTTTTCTTTATTTATTTATTTAAAAATAAATATCAGATGAACTCCAGGGAAATAGAACACAATTTTGTACCTTTTGGATAAAAAAATTAAAAGTATATAAAAGAGAATTCACGAACCTGTTTATTGTGTTACTGGGGTTTATTTGTTGTTGATATTTACCTCCGAATACATCGGGGGGGGGGGTTGAATTCATTCCATCCTGACATTCTTTTAGTCATTAACATTACTATTAAAGGCAAATTCATTCATTCATCTTCTAGCGCTTTATCCGATCTTCCCTCGGGTCACGGGGAGTCTGTGTCTATCTCGGGCGTCTATGGGCATTAAGGCAGGATACACCCTGGATGGAATACCAACCCATAACAGGACACACACACACACACACACACACACACACACACACACACACACACACACATTCATACACTAGGGACAATTTTCCAAGGTGCCAATCAACCTACCGTGCATGTTTTTGGACCGGGGAGGAAACCGGAGAACCCGGAGAAAAAAACGGGTACCTGGGGAGGCACGGGGAGAACATGCACAAACTCCACACACACATGGCCGAGACGGGAATCGAACCCGGACCCTGGCGGTGTGAGGCGAACGTGCTAACCACTAAACCACTGTGTCCCTGTATAAGCGGAATAAGCGAAAAATGATTTAAATTTTACACTCGGATCAAAAATACGAAATGAAAAAAAAAACGGGACCGAATTTTAATATTTAATTTGTTGGGTGTTGAGAGCCGGTTTGATTGTCAATTAAAATAAACAAAACAAATGATGCACAGATTGAAAAGAATCGACGCAAATTCAAAACTGTGGTTTTGGTCACGAAAAAAAATTTATTTACTGAGATTTTAGGATTTATTGAGCTCAGAAGGCAAAAATGCCGCGGTTCAGACCCCCGACTGAACATCTTGCGTGTTTTCACATCTCCGTATTCAGCCTAGGGACAGGTTAAAACTGCGCTAATAGCGCTAATAATAATAATAATAATAATAATAATAATAATAATAATAATATCATAAGTGAATAATGAATAATACAGTGGAGTTTTATAGCTTTGCCTCCTTCTTTGCTGACTTTGTTACATGAGAGTGCAGCCACAGGTCTACTGCCATCTTCTGGTGAAATATAAAATAGCTTTTCTGTACGTGTGTGAACAGGTTGAACAGGGGCCGGACTTTAGACACATCTGTTCTACATGGAGGTTGATAGAGAGAGAGAGAGAGAGAGAGAGAGAGAGAGTGGAGGAGAGCAACACTTGATGACCTTCTAATGTTTCAGCTCTTATTGAGCGGCTTTCACTTAGGGTTTAATTCATCGCTAGTCTAGACTGGACTCGTCTGGGTCTCTGTCTCTCGACTCATTCAAGCTTTTGAACTCGCTCAGTACATTATCCTTCTTTTTCACCCAGGTGTCATCGATCAACCTATTAATTCATCCATTAATCGCATCGAACGGATAGATGAGGTGGAACCGTCTATCGGGGAAGACTCGCGCCGTCCTGTTATCCAGTTTGTGCTTCATCTAATTCAAATGAGCCCTATGAGAAATGCTTATTCACTTATAGTATTTGGCTAGACACTCTCATCCATAGTCGGGCTGCACAATGTCTGGGAAGACAATTTCCATAGGAATTGACGAGGAAAATTTGGGAATTGACCAAAATATATTGGAATGATTAGGGGGTTGGGCACGGGGCTTTAGAGGTTTGCACCAGGGTCGGGGTTCGATTCCCGGCTCCACCATGTGTGTGTGTGTGTGTGTGTGTGGAGTTTGCATGTTCTCCCTGTGCCTCGGGGGGGTTTTTCTCCGGTTTCCCCCCGGGTCCAAAAACATGCCCGGTAGGTTGATTGACACCTTGGAAAATTGTCCCTAGTGTGTGGATGTGTGTGTGAGTGCAATGGGTTCCATACAGGGTGTGTATCCTGCCTTGATACCCGAAGACACCCGAGGTTCCCCGTGACTCGAGAGAGAGATCGGATAAGATGAATGAATGATTATTGGAATGAGCAGGAATTAATGGGAATAAACTGTAAATGTATTTTATTTATCTGTAACTTTTCATTGTTACAAAGAGAATACCCCCCCCCCCCCCCCCACCCCCACCCCCCCCCCCCACATGGTCATGTGTCAGCTTCCCCGTCTTTCAGCCGACATCCTATATTTGGTGCACATGTACTTTTCCGATGTAAACAAATGAGCCGTTTTGCTTGACGAATACATGTAAATATAAACTCTGTCTTTTTATACGTCATATATCGTTAGGATATAAATGAAATAAAACGATTTAAACGTGGGTTTAACGCGGGATGTTAAAAAGAAAGGATCATTTACTTCCAAAAATTCCTCCTTTGTTACACTTCTTTTCTTTGCACTTCTTTCCACCGCCGTCAATGTCTGAGAAACACTCGTATGTCTGAGAAACAGAACCGATTGTACAAATTGACGGCAAGGAAACCAATAAAAAAAAAAAAGGGGAAAAAAATTAAATATATCTCGCTGGCTGCACAAAACCAACAGGGATTGAGTTCGCTTGATGAATAAAATTCAATTCTTGCCGTGCTGTACAAACAAAACAATAGCTCCCTATTAACTTGTGGCTCACGTCCGTCTCTCGGGACGTGCTTCTCTATAAAAGGTCCGTGTGCAGCATAATGTTACGCCGAACAGAACAGTCCCCAACTGAATGATGAACTCAACAATACACGACATCATTACATAAGTCACATTTCTATAAAAAAAAAAGACAATATGGCAGGTATACAAAATGCAATACGTACTAATTCTCATCTAAAGTTCTACCACGTAACATTTCATCCATCGCATACACACAGCAGGAATACACAATGCCTGTAGGGGGCGTGGCCTCAGTAACTTTGAGGTAAGAGTCAATGTTACTGAGGCCACGCCCCCTGCACGCATTGTGTATTCCTCCATAATTTCAATGAATTTCTTGAATTCATTTCTTGTATAATTCATATCATACATTTAACATAAATGAGCAACAAAATGATCCAGTTTGTAAATACAAATACACTCGTCAAGCAGACGTTAAATTACGATTAAATTAAATTAGAACTAATAATTTCGATGTTTTTGAAAGACGACCCCCATGCTTTATTTGATCTGTATTCGTTTGTATGAAGGAGGTGTTTTTGCCTAGTGATTAAGGCGTTAGACATTGGACCCAGGGGTTGTGGGTTTCAATCCTCGCCATAAAAGTTTGCTACTCTTACCCACTTGAGCAAAGTCCTTAACCACCATGGGTGCTCAGTTATGGGAATGGGGATGACGAACTCCGTCGTTGCCCAGCTACGAAAAGAGGAGGGTGGGTGTTGGACTAACAAACAAACAAAAACAAGCTACAGAAATGCGACTCATAATTGATGAACAAGCAAGCAACTAATTAACTACCGTAAATTCTGGACTATAAGCCGCTACTTTTTTCCTAGGTTTTGAACCATGCGGCTAATAATAAGGTGCGGCTATTCTGCAGATTTTTTCCCGACCGCTAGGGGCTCTAACCGGAATTAGAATCAAAACTAACACAAAATAAATGCAAAGAAGAAGAATGCGCTAGTTCCTCTTTAGCAGATATAAGTGGGTAGAAGCGGATAGAAGGAGGACAAACTCTATCTTTACAAGGTTAAGGTGACGTGATTTCACACACAGGAGAAATGAAGATAAATACTGTAAATAGCGCTTATTTTCTCTTGGTTCTGTCCCGTTTTAATCAGCAAAGTTGCTCGGTGCTCTCTCTCCTTCCCTGCTCTTTTCAACGCACACGCACACACACACACACACACACACACACACACACACACACACACAATACAGCCTCAGCGGTTCTTGATTTTCCCTCTCCCGATATAAGACCGGTTCACCCTACAATCCCCGTCCGGGCTCGTAGCACATACCTAGTGTCGCGGACACGGACGCTCGATATATGTTTATGCCTAACCTTTGTCTGTTCCCGATTCCCGGACTTCCAAGTCCGCCACCGCTCCTGCTCTCCGGTACTCCCGGTACCACGGCGCGCAGAGCGCAAGGCTCCCTAGCCTGTCTGGCCGCTCCGTATGAGCGGCGTCTCCTGAGTTCTTTATTCTAATAAATCCTGTTTTGTATGAATTCCGGATCTCCGCGTCTCTGTGCAGCGTCCACCGTTACACCGTGTTAAAATACAGGTTAGGAAAGGATCTATTTAGGTACATACATGTACATTTACAATTCAAAAGCGGATGCGGCTTGTATGCAGGTACGGCTTATTTATGAATTTTTTTTGTTTTTTTTTTTAAATAGAGCGGATGCGGCTTATATGCAGGTGCGCTTTATAGTCCGGAATTTACGGTAATCAACCAATTAAGTAAATAACAGTAAGTATGTAAGTATCTAAATAGGTAATTATCTACGTAACTAAATAAATAAGTAACTAACGAAGTATCCATCTATCTAAGTAATGAAGTAAGTAACTTTGTATGCGGGTCAGTTTTTGACCAAACAGTATGTTTGCATATAATATAGTTTATACACGTTTTTTTTTTCTCTTCGGAAATTCTAATCAATACCCCAAAATTCCACATAGAATCCTAATAGAGTCCTAATGTATTTCCGACATTCCACATGAACATACGCCAAGTCATTCGTCCTTTATGCAAATGACTTGCCATTACCTCATTACCTCAAGTTAGAAGTTAAGAGCCATGTATGAAAGCACAGCAGCGGCAGATTGTTGGTTCCAGGGTTTTGAACTCGCAACCTCCTGATCGGAAGTCCAACTTCATCTTACATTTACAGCATTTGGCAGACGCCCTTATCCAGAGCGACTTACAAGTGAGCAATGGAGGGTTTAGAGCCTTGCTCAAGGGCCCACTAGTGGCATCTTGGTGGTGGTGGGGTTTGAACCCATGATGATCTGGTCCAGAGTCCAACACTGGGCTACACACCTCCACCACCTCTTAACCACTAAGACGTAACTTTTCCTTATCCAAGCAAGCCGGGGGCAAGTCTGAAGCGTCCCGATCCTTTATTCACTACAGTGTAGATGGACAAAGACTGAGGGATAGAACCCTCCACTCGAGATCAACGCTACGTAATGCGCCGTATGGAACTCGTTCGCTACGCTCTATGTCCGTAAAGCTCTGCGACTAGCTATTACATTCGCTTCACTATATTTCTACTTGCTGCACATACTCAGGACATTTGCGGTTATACGTTGATTTGGACAATTCCGTACCGATATTCGGTGGACGATTCGCCCGGACGTGTCCCGCGGGCCGTAGTTCGCCCATGTCTCTCCTAAACCCTAGTATAATTGGCAGTACAAAGCCATGATTTTATATCCGTTTAAGTGCCGTCATCCACAATCCTCTCATGTACAGCATCCCCAGAACCTTCCTCGGCAGGAACTCCTATAGTACCTACGCCATTATAACGCCGACCAGAAGTAATGCACCAAGATGAATCACGCAGGTCCGGAGAGTAGACGGGTTAAGTGCACTGCTGTCTATACATCACGCTGATGGATGGATAGAGCGCGGGAGAAAGAAATACACTTATTAGTGGAGTTGATATTTGACTCCATACAGAGTTGTCTTGGTGCTTTTTTTTTCGTCTTCCAAAGGCACTTTTTTTTTTCCCTTTTTCTGGACACTGATGATATCCATCCATCCATCCAAACAGCCGTCCTCCATTTCTCCTTCATCTGATAGATGGGTGTGTATTGCAGACTCTATCTGTCCATCTTGAGCGGATAACGAAGAGAGCTGTAATTTTGCTGTGCATATATATTAAATGAAGGTGGGGTTGGGGGTGTTTAAGTCGCTGGGTTCGAGCCCCAGTATTGCCAAGCTGCCACCCTTGGGTGGGGTTCTGTATCCCTACTGATCACTACTGATCCCTCTATCCTCTACCACTCCACCACTGATCCCTCTATCCTCTACCACTCCACCACTGATCCCTCTGTCCTCTATCACTCCTCCACTGGTCCCTCTGTCCTCTATCACTCCTCCACTGGTCCCTCTACCACTCCACCACTGATCCCTCTATCCTCTACCACTCCACCACTCTCCCTCTACTGTCCCTACCACTCCACTGATCCTCCATCTGTCCTCTACCACTCCATCACTGATCCCTCTGTCCTCTATCACTCCACTGGTCCCTCTACTGATCCCTCTGTCCTCTATCACTCTATCACTCCTCCACTGGTCCCTCTGTCCTCTATCACTCCTCCCTCTACTGGTCCCTCTGTCCTCTATCACTCCTCCACTGGTCCCTCTACCACTCCACCACTGATCCCTCTATCCTCTACCACTCCACCACTGATCCCTCTGTCCTCTATCACTCCTCCACTGGTCCCTCTGTCCTCTATCACTCCTCCACTGGTCCCTCTACCACTCCACCACTGATCCCTATCATCTACCACTCCACCACTCATCCCTCCACCCTCTACCACTCCTCACCACTCATCCCTCCACCCTCCCTATCCACTCCTCTGTCCTCTATCCCTCTCTCACCACTCCACCACTGATCCCTCTCCAATCCTACTACTGTCCCTCTCTCTACCACCACTGATCCCTCTACCACTCCACCACTGATCCCTCTATCCTCTACCACTCCACCACTGATCCCTCTACCACTCCACTACTGATCCCTATCTACCACTCCACTACTGATCCCTCTACCACTCCACTACTGATCCATCTACCACTCCACTACTGATCCCTCTACCACTCCACTACTGATCCCTCTGTCCTCTACCACTCCACCACTGATCCCTCTGTCACTCCACCACTCATCCCTCTATCCTCTCACTCCACCACTGATCCCTCTATCCTCTACCACTCCACCACTGATCCCTCTACCAATCCACTACTGATCCCTCTACCACTCCACTACTGATCCCTCTGATCCCTCTACCACTGACCACTCCACCACTGATCCCTCTGTCACTCTATCACTCCTCCACTGGTCCCTCTGTCACTCCTCCACCACTGATCCCTCTATCACTCACTCCACCACTGATCCCTCTAACACTCTACCACTCCACCACTGATCCCTCTACCACTCCACTACTGATCCCTCCACTATCCTCTACCACTCCACCACTGATCCCTCTATCCCTCTGTCCCTCTATCACTCCTCCACTGGTCCCTCTGTCACTCCACCACTGATCCCTCTATCACTCCACCACTGATCCCTCTATCCTCTACCACTCCACCACTGATCCCTCTACCACTCCACTACTGATCCCTCTTCCACTCCACTACTGATCCCTCTTCCACTCCACTACTGATCCCTCTATCCTCTCACTCCACCACTGATCCCTCTATCCTCTCACACTCTACCACCACTGATCCATCTGTCCTCTACCACTCCACCACTGATCCCTCTACCACTCCCACTACTGATCCCTCTATCCTCTACCACTCCACCACTGATCCCCTCTCCTCTATCTATCCATCACTGATCCCTCTATCACTCTATCACTCGGTTCGAGCCCCAGTATCGCCACGCTGCCA
>JACRUU010000011.1:22492909-22512909 GCA_030449085.1 Kryptopterus vitreolus
CTATCTCCATCACTGATCCCTCTGTCCTCTATCACTCCATCACTCCATCACGATCCCTCTATCCTCCTCACTCCATCACTGATCCCTCTATCCTCCACTGATCCCTCTATCCTCCATCACTCCATCACTGATCCCTCTATCCTCTATCACTCCATCACTGATCCCTCTATCCTCTATCACTCCATCACTGATCCCTCTATCCTCTATCACTCCATCACTGATCCCTCTACTCCATCACTCCACCACTCTATCCTGTCACTCCACCACTGATCTCTCTATCCTCTATCACACTCACCACTTATCTCTCTATCCTCTATCCCTCTGTCACTCCACCACTGATCCCTCTGTCCTCTCACTATCACTCCACACACTGATTCAACCCTCTGTCCTCTATCACTCCACCACTGATCCCTCTGCCCTGTACTGATCCCTCTGTCCTCTATCTCCACACTATTCCCTCTATCACTCCACCACTGATTCCTCTATCCTCCACTCGATCCCTCTCACCCACTGATCCTCTCTATCCTCTCCTCACTCAGTCACTGATCCCTTTATCCTCTCTATCCTCTCTCACTCAGTCACTCCACCACTGATCCCTCTATCCTCTATTACAGATTTTGTCATTCTGAACTGAGGACATTAAAAAACTATATATAAAAAATAAATTATTCAATCAATAATAAACACCAGTGTGTTATTGAATGTGTTTGTGTGTCTGTACGTGTGTATACATGTTTTCTGTGCGCTATAGTGTTGTTGTGGTAGGGTTGAACATTGTGTGTATGTTTGAATGTGCAGAGTTGTTAGAGATTGTGTGTTCGTGTGTGTGTGTGTGTGTGTGTGTGTGTGTGTGTGTGTGTGTTCGTTCATGTTTGTATGTGTACACATTTGCATGATCTTATTTTTGTGTGTGCACATTTGTTTGTAAACTTTTGTAAAAATGTTGTTTTTATGCTTGTGTACGCTTGTGCGTCATCTTTTTGTGTCTTTCCGACTTGTATGATTGTGTTGCATGCGCATTTGTATTTGTATGATCATGTTTTGTGTGTGTGTGTGTGTACACTTGTGTGTGATTATTTTTTTCGTGTTTGTGTGCATGTTGTTTGTTTTGTATGTTGTGTTTGTAATACACACTTGTATGCATGTTGTTTTGTGTGTCATGTGTGATGTGTGAAATGTCATGTGCATGTTTGTTTGCACATTTGCTTGTATGATGTGGTGTGTGTGTGCGTTGTGTGTGGTGTGTGTGTGTGTGTGCACATTTGTATTTGCATGATCATGTTTTGTGTGTGTACACTTGTTGTAATGTGTGTGTGTGTGTGTGCACATTGTGTCGGTGTGCATTTGCATTGATGTTGCATGTTTGCACACTTGTGTATTGTGTTGTGTGTGTGTGTTGTGCACATTTTGTATTGCATGTGTTTGTTGTGTACATTTGTGTGTTGTGTGTGTGTTGTGGCACATTTGTTTTGCATTGTTTTTGTGTGTAACACTTGTGTGTGTGTGTGCACATTTGTATTTGCATGATCATGTTTGTGTGTACAACCATTGTATGTTGTGTGTGTGCACATTTGTATTTGCATGATCATGTTTTGTGTGTACACTTGTATGTGTGTGTGTGTGTGTGCACATTTGTATTTGCATGATCATGTTTTGTGTGTACACTTGTATGTGTGTGTGTGTGTGTGTGTGCACATTTGTATTTGCATGATCATGTTTTGTGTGTACACTTGTATGTTGTGTGTGTGTGTGCACATTTGTATTTGCATGATCATGTTTTGTGTGTACACTTGTATGTTGTGTGTGTGTGCGCACATTTGTATTTGCATGATCATGTTTTGTGTGTACACTTGTATGTTGTGTGTGTGTGTGTGCACATTTGTATTTGCATGATCATGTTTTGTGTGTACACTTGTATGTTGTGTGTGTGTGTGTGTGTGTGTGTGTGTGTGTGCACATTTGTATTTGCATGATCATGTTTTGTGTGTACACTTGTATGTTGTGTGTGTGTGTGTGTGCACATTTGTATTTGCATGATCATGTTTTGTGTGTACACTTGTATGTTGTGTGTGTGTGTGTGTGCACATTTGTATTTGCATGATCATGTTTTGTGTGTACACTTGTATGTTGTGTGTGTGTGTGTGTGTGTGTGTGTGGTGCACATTTATTTGCATGATCATGTGTTTGTGTTGTACATGATGTTGTGTGTGTGCATTGTGTTTTGTGTGTGACATGTTGTGTGTACACTTTATGTTGTTGTATGTGTGTGTGTGTGTGTGTGTGTGCACATTTGTATTTGCATGATCATGTTTTGTGTGTACACTTGTATGTTGTGTGTGTGTGCACATTTGTATTTGCATGATCATGTTTTGTGTGTACACTTGTATGTTGTGTGTGTGTGTGTGTGTGCACATTTGTATTTGCATGATCATGTTTTGTGTGTACATTTGTGTGTGATTTCTGTATGTTTTGTGTGTACTGTGTGCGCATGTTTCTCTGCATACAATTGTATGATCCTTGTGTGCGTGTGTGTTCTTGCATTTGTATTTGCATGATCGTGTTTTGTGTATACACATTATTGTGTCTTTATTGTGTGATTATTGTGTTTGCATACACTTGCATGATCTTGTGTGGACAAATTTGTATTTGTATGATCATGTTTTGCTTGTATTTACACTTGTGTGTTTGTCAACTCGAATTTAATCATGTGTGTGATGGTGTGTATTTGTGTTTGCATAATCATTTCAGGGTGAATCAAGTTACTACTGTATGAGCTTCTCTTGTTAGGAATAGTTGCAAAAAAAAACACACACACACACACAAACACACACTGGACGAGAGGAGTTGTATGGAGATGCATGTATCTTGTCTCCATGCTTTAGTTACGCATGGAAACTACACTGTTTAGCATCTGATTGAAACACAACACACACTCAAACACACACACACACACACACACACACACACACACACACCCACACACACCACACACACACACACACACACACACACACACAGACCACAGTGACTTTTCATGCATGAGTGGAAGTGTTACAGCTCATTTAATCAGCTGTGATGAGTGTCAGTGTGTCTTAACAGCATCATTTGAGACATTTGCTCAATTTGTGTGTGTGCGTGTGTATGTGTGTGTGTTGAGGGGGGGGTATTTTTAAATGTGTACATCTCTGTGTGTATGCTCTGTGTGTTGGGGGAAGGATGTGATTGTGCATATCTGAACCAAGCATGTAAGCTTCAGTGTGTGTGTGTGTGTGTATCTGTGCGTGTGTGTGTATGCGTGTGTGTATCTGTGTGTGTGTGTATCCGTGTGTGTGTGTGTGTGTGTCTTGGTGAACCAAGTATGTTCGTTTCCTCTTCAGGAAGTCGAGCTGCGTCACAACACTACGGAAAGCTTCCGCATTGTTCTTTGTCGCGCCTGTAATCAATCCATAGGAGAGATGTGACGTCGCCGGGGGATGATGTCACAACCAGGAGGCTATAAGAAGCACCTGCATCGGAGCTCGCATTGGGTCTGACCCCGCTGCTGCCGAGGCAGACCAGCATATGAGGTCTTGGGGTGCACAGCTGGACTTGCCAAAGGGCTTTGAGATGGGTTTGTCCCTTTCTCCAGCCTCACCCGCCGACCGGTCTAGCGCTTTCTCTCAGGTGTCGGAAGCTACCTGTAATGAGAGCTCGGCTGTCTTGGTCTCATCTGAGGAGGAGGCGGAGATCATGAGTATCTTCAAGCCTACAGAAATGCCCCGAAGTCAGCACACTCACTTTGAGGAGCACCTTGAGGTAGTGACGCTTCCAGTTACTCCCACTGCTAGGGAGTTGTGACGGCGCTCAAAGTCGCCACCCCTCCACAGTCCTGTGATCTCTGGGGCCCAAGCCATTGTCCCAACCACGTTCAGTAATTCGGGGCACGGCATCCCTCGGCCTTTGCCTTCCTCGCCCCTGCTGCTGAGTCTTGTGGGACAGGGAGGCATGCCTCCCCAAAACAAGGTCGAGAGACTTTTTCCCCTTAAAAAACCCTCTTTGGCATGTCCTGTGTACTGTCAACAGGATCTATACGATTCAGCTCACACCCCCAACAACCTCCCCCATTTCTACAGTGCCTGCCAGTGGGGCCAGAGCAGGGTCTGGTTATGGAATATGAAGTTAATACTCTCCTGAAGAAAGGGTTAATTCTGAGAGTTGCCCTCACAGACAGAGAATCTACAGCTGATATTTCGCTGTTCCCAAGAAAGATTGGGTCCACACTGTTTAAACTGTGCTCTGCTAAAGCTCAGGTTCATGATGTTGACCCTCAAGTTAAATTCGAGGACTGGTTTGTTACTATAGATCTCGAGGATGCCTATTTCTACATCCTCATCCAAACAAAAAGTTCCTGAGGTTCACCTTTGACGAAGGTGATGGCATCGAGATGCCTTTCTCACTCAAGTGGCAGCTGGAACTGAGACTGAACACCGGCAAGGGTGTGCTCTCTTCTGCATGAGGGACCACACTTACTGAGATTTGGTGTGGGACTCTATCTCCATGGGAACTCCGGGGCCCGGAGACCCTCCGGGGTTAGGGCTCCGGGGCACGGAGACCCTCCGGGGTTAGGGCTCCGGGGCACGGAGACCCTCCGGGGTTTTCCTACCTTCCTTCTACAAGGTTTCTGGTATGGGCCACTTTGCGCCTAGCAGATGTTGGTGTGGGCATCATTTGTATATGTGTGTGTATGTGTATATAAACCAAATGTGTTTGTATTTTTGTGTGTGTCTGGTTGTTGTTTGTGTTATTGTTGGTTAAATGTGCAAATCTCTGATCATGTACTTGCAGTGTGTGCACATATCTTTGTATATATGGTGTTTACGTGTGTGTGTGTGTGTGTGCACGCATTCATGCCTGTGTCTATGGTGTGTGTGTGTGTAATTTCTGTGTGTGACTGCACACTTGTGCATAATCGTGTGCCTGGTCTTCTGTTTCTGCAGGTGCTTGTATGTGTACACTTGTTTGTTTGTGCTAGCACGTGCCCAGCTGTATGTGTGCTGTGTATTTGTGAGTCTGTTTGTTTGCATTGTGGATTCGTGTGTGTGTGTGTGTGTGTGTGTGTTATTTGTATGACCACGGACGTGTGCATAAATTTGTGTGTGCGTTCGCAGTGTGTTTTTGAGAGAGGGAGTATGGCAGGGACTGGACAAAAGGTTAGCTCTGAAACAAGGGGCATTTGGGTCATATGCCAGTGCATCGTCCTGTGCTGTGTGTATTTATTTATTTGTTTATTATTTTCTTCTACCCAGGGGGATTAAAGGAGGTTTAATGGAGACACAGTCAGCCATGTGTAACTCTCCAAACCGATGTTAAAATCAGGCAGTAACAGGCAGTAACCGTGATGAAAGCGGCTCTCGATAAACCCGCAGAGCATCCGCTAATCTCTCGCCGCTGTTTGTTTGGCGATAACGCGGCTTCCAGGCGGTCAGTTAAGTGAAAGAGGCCGATTTGAACAGATGAGCTTTATAACGTGGAACAAAGGTATGTGGGATTTCATCTGTCCTGAACAAGAGATCAAGTTTTATACCCTGAACAAATAATGTCACATTTCAAGCCTAATCAGAGAGGGAGAGCGCAAACAGACAGGGGGACAAATAGAAGCACAGACAGGTAGAGGGTGGGGGCAAATGGAGAGAGAGAGGTAGAGAGACAGAGACAGGTAGAGAGTGGGGGCAGATGGAGAGAAAGGGGTAGAGGGAGAGACAGGTAGAGAGTGGGGGCAAATGGGTAGGCAAATGGAGATCGAGAGAGAGAGAGAGAGAGATAGCAGAGAGATGGGGTAAAAAGAGAGACAGGCCGATAGAGAGTGGAGGCAGATGGGCAGGCAAACAGAGAGATTGGATAGACAGACAGACAGGTAGAGAGAGAAAGTGGGGGGCAGATGGGCTGGTAGACAGAGACAAACAGGTAGAGAGTGGGGGTAGATGGGCAGGTAAGACAGACAGACAGACAGGTAGAGAGAGACAGAGACAGACGAGTATGGGGCAGATGTGCAGACAAACAGACAAACAGGTAGAGAGAGACAGAGTTTGGGTAGATGTGCAGAAAAACAGAGAGGGAGGGTAGACAGACAGACAGGTAGATAGAGAGTGGGGGCAGATGTGCAGGTGGGGACAGAGAGACAGAGAGACAGATGTGCGAGAGTAGACAGAGTGAGAGGGGGGCAGATGTGCAGGTAGACAGAGAGAGTGGGGCAGATGTTCAGGTAGACAGAGAGCAGAGAGTAGGGCAGAAGAGAGAGAAGACAGACAGCTAGAGAGGAGAGAGAGAGAGAAATACAGAGAGGGGGAGGGTAGACAGACAGAGGTGTGTGGGCAGATGTGCAGAGACAGAGAGACAGACGTAGAGAGTGGGGGCAGATGTGCAGGTAGACAGAGAGAGTGGGGCAGATGTTCAGGTAGACAGAGAGACAGAAGAGTAGAGAGAGAGAGAGAGAGAGGGGGGGGCAGATGTGTAGACAGAGACAGACGGGTAGAGAGAGAGAGAGTGGGGTCCGATGTGCAGACAAACAGAGAGAGAGAGGGTAGAATGAGACAGAGGCGCAGATGTGCAGACAGACAGAGAGAGGGCGGTAGACGGAGAGACAGACGAAGAGAGTGGGGGCACCTCTCTCTCTCTCCTCTCTCTCTCTCTCTCACTCTCTCTCTCTCATTTGTCTTCTTTTACTATCCCAAAGTTACAGTCTACGTTGTGTATATGTCCGTCCCTCCTTTCTCCTCCTCCCCTCACTCCCCTCTCTTTTCCTCTTCCACCCCATCTCTCCCACAGTGCACTCCCTCTCTTTTTTTTCAAGGGGAATGGTCACTTTACACGCCACTGAATACCTTAGTGTGTGTGTGTGTGTGTGTGTGTGTGTGTGTGTGTGTGTGTTTTTTTTAAACTCTCTCTTTTCTACCCATCAGCTCTGATGCTATATCAGGCCGGGCAAGGTGTTTGTTTGAGATAACCCCTTTATAATGGCACCCTGGAGAGGACGCTCCCCCCCCCGTCCCCCCCCCCCCCGTCCCCCCGTCCGGCTGAATGACCAAGGGCAGTATTTCATTCATTCTCATAACGAATGAAAAGGCTCGGTTTGGAAGCTCCTTCAAATGGCACACCAGTCATTTTTAAAGGCACGTTCTCAGGCTCTGATATAAAACCGAAACCATGCATCATTGCTCGTAAGGATCAAGTGTGTGTGTGTGTGTGTGTGTGTGTGTGTGTGTGTGTGTGTGTGTGTGTGCGTGCGCTCTGATTAGGTGTAACAACACCGCCAGATCAATAAGTGCTCATCGTAAAGCAGCTGTGTCTCTTTGTTGAGAGAGGGATGAGAGTCTGGCGGTTGGACTCGGATTTTATTAGCCTTAGCCCCCCCTGCTCCATTTTTCTCCGTCACCTCGGGGCCTTCAGTGCCTACGTCTCATTCCCCGTCCACCTGCTCCACCTTCACTCGTCTCGTCAAGGGCCGTCTCTCCCGCTAACAACCTCGGCATGTCCTTCCGCGGGTCAAGATGTTCACGCCGGTCCTGTGGAGAAGGGCCTGATCGCTCTAAGAATAGCTCTGCATACCAATGATGCCCCCCCCCCCCCCCCCCCCCCCGTTTTGCTTTACAATGCGTATCACACTTGCTGTTCTCGAAACTCATTCTTAAGATTAATTGATTTGTGGAACTGCGTCTCCTGCGCTGGTGCGCGACTGATTCCGACAACTGATTTATATTAAGTCTCCCTTTTGTAATGCGCACGTTAGTATCGTTTCTATAATAACGCCTCGTTTACGTCCCAGACGTGGATACAAAAAAAAAAAAAAAAAAAAAAAAACATATTTGTTGTTTTGTGGAAGGAGTCTCCAGTTTCAGTCATGGGAAAACTTTCAGAAGCGATGTTTTGAGAGTTAAAGCGAAGAGACAGAATGGAAAGGCGAGTACGTTTATGTTTATATACAGATATATTTGTTATATACAGTATCTGTGCAATTAAGGCTTATTGTCCTCGTTAAAGGGGGGGGCACGGTGGCTTAGTGGTTACCATGTTCGCCTCACACCGCCAGGGTCCGGGTTCGATTCCCGTCTCCGCCATGTGTGTGTGCATGTTCTCCCCGTGCCTCAGGGTTTTTTCCTCCGGGTTCTCCGGTTTCCTCCCCGGTCCAAAAACATGCACGGTAGGTTGATTGGCACCTTGGAAAATTGTCACAAGTGTATGAATGTGTGTGTGTGTGTGTCCAGCGATGGGTTGGCATTCCATCCAGGGTGTATCCTGCCTTAATGCCCATAGACGCCTGAGATAGACACAGACTCCCCGTGACTAGAGAGAAGATCGGATAAAAGCGGGGTAGAAGATGGTTAGAAGATGATGAATGAATGAATGAATGTCCTCGTTAAAGGTGCTGGGATTTGAACCCGTGAGCTTTCCTGATCAGCCTATTCACTGAGCTAATACATGGAAGAGGTGTTAGTGTGGGCCAGCAGGGGGCGCTTACCCTGTGGTCTGTGTGGGTCCTAACACCCCAGTATAGTAACGGGGGACATGATACTGTCAACAAGCACCGTCTTTCGTAGGAGACGTTAAACCGAGGCTTTCTGTGGTTATTCGGAAAATCCTCTGCATCCCGGCCAAATTCGCCCTCTGCCCATCACGGCCTCCTAACCGTCCACCATATCATTCTGTCTTCTCTCCACCAGTACGCTGGTGTGTGGTGGGAGTTCTGGTGCACTATGGCTGCCGTACATCAGTGGTGGATGAGGAGGAGTAGGAGATGATCCCCCTCTCATAATGTAAAAGCAATTTGGGTGTCTAAAAAAGCGCTATGTAAATGTAATGTAAGGAGGTCGTGCAGCCCAGTGGTTAAGGTGTTGAACTCTGGACCGGAAGATCACAGGTTCAAACCCCACCACCAACAAGCTGCCACTAGTGGGCCCTTGAGCAAGGCCCTTAACCCTCAATTGCTCAGTTGTAAGTTGCTCTGGATAAGGGCGTCTGCCAAATGGTGTAAATGTAATCAATGATTATTATTATTATTATTATTATTGTCCTTGAGGAGAATGTGTGTTTAAAGCTGCTATAATGAAAGTGATAGTAGGAACTTGTTGTGACGGACTTTTTTATTTAATTTTTTTTTACACAATAAGGAAAAAAAATATCAAAGCAATAATTAAATTGGATGACTGAAAACATTACGTTCCATGAAGATTATAGATTACCCAGAAGCCACTTCCTCCGGTTGCGCAGTGAGGTAATACACTGATGAGGTAGAACATTATAACATTATGAGCGATGAAGTGAATAACACTGTGGGATATTATTAGGTAGCAAGTGAACATTTTCGTCCTCATATTTGATGTGTAAGGACTTGAGCGAGTTTGACAAATCGCGATGTCTAGACGACTGGCTCAGAGCGTCTCTGAAACGCTATCTCTCGGGGGGAGGTGCCCCGGCATGCCGGGGTTCCTGTGGCAAACCGGTGACATCACGGCTGAGCGGTCAAGGCTCAGTGATGCATATAGAAGGCTGGCCAGCCTGGTCTGACCCAACACACGAACTCCTATAACTCAAATCGCTGAAGAACTTAATGCTGGAAGGGTCTGCAAAATGGAGAACGTTCTTCGCATATCCCAACTTGTTTTCTTTGGAAGCCGGGGTCAGAGCGCAGGGTCAACCATGATACGGCGCCCCCTGGAGCACAGCGGGTTAAGGGTCTTGCTCAAGGACCTAAGAGTAACTTCCCGGGATCGAACCCCCCCCGAACTTCCGATCAGTAACCCAGCGCCTTTTCCACTCAGCTACACCTACCTAGATGTTGGACTTCTTATCTAGAAGCTCTACGTTCAAGCACCTGCACCACCAAACTGCCGAACTCCTCGCCAACATGGTCCCCGACACCGAGTTACATTTACATTTGTGGCATTTGGCAGACGCCCTTATCCAGAGCGACTTACAACTGAGCAATTGATGGTTAAGGGTCTTGCTCAAGGGCCCACTAGTTGCAGCTTGGTGGTGGTGGGGTTTGAACCTGCGATCTTCTGGTCCAGAGTCCAACACCTTAACCACTAAGCCAACACCTCCCTGTTGTTGTATAAATGAGATGACTGCAAGTCGCTCTGGATTAAGAGCGTGCACACAATGCCTTAAATCGAAATGCTGAAACAAGTTTATCTATGCATTTATTTAATTTCAATTCAATCTGAGATGCAGATGTTCACATCGCAAGCGACGCAGGGAGGGAGGGGAAAAAAAAACTGGAATTCACGTCGCCAACAAGTCCATCTGCACAGGCCATCTGACGTCCTTCATTACTTTAATCTGTTTGGTAATTAGCAAGCTAACAAGGTTTGGTGTGCGGCATATCGCATGGAATAAATCACTACAGATACATTTCAGTATTCCTGCTTGGAAAAAAAAAAAACCCAACACAAAAACAGTGCACTTCCGATTCTTCCTTCTTTGAGCGTCTACGTGGCGTCTATTTGGGGTTCAGAATTGTGGCCATAAGTAACCTTTCGATGAAGTCCTCATTAGTTTCGAGCTAATCCTGTTGTCGTTGCGGAAACCGCTCACCACAAAAGACCCCGTTGATTCTGACCAGCTTCTGCTTTGTGATTCCGAGTCTAAGACTTTTGATGAAGCGGCGAATACGAATCCTACACGGACAGCCTAATGATACACGGCACGATGAAAAGTATCGGCACACCTGAAAAGCAAAGTTGTACCACAAATTTAGTGGCACAAAACGACTTGGGGATGCTTTGGGGATGCAGAAACATTTACAGCATTTATCCAGAGGGTTAAGTGTTTCTCTAAGAGAGAGGGTCTTCAGTCGTCGCTTGGGGATAGCCAGTGATCGGACGTCCGGGGGGGAAGTCCGAAGAACAGAGAAGAGCCTTGATCTAAACTTACCTCGTACCCTGAGAGAAGGTGGAACCAGTCAAGCAGTACTAGATGGTACGTGGGGGGAGGTGGGGTGTTGAGTTCCCTGAGGAAAGAAGGGTGCAGATCCATCTCTGGCTGTGTAGGCGAGTGTCAGTGTTTTGAATCTATACCCTCGACCGGCTACATTAAAGGTACAACCCATCACGTCTAGACATGTTCCAGCATGCTTCTGTCCACAAATACAGATCCATTTAGATGTGCACGCTCGTGATTGGCCTTCTGAGAGGTTCCTCAACACTTATTGTAGGTGGATTTGAACCCAAGACCTTCTGATCAGAAGTCCAACATCCTAATTCCCATTCAAGTGCTCTAAAATATCATTATCCTTAAAGGTCCCAAATATGAGATTCTTACAAAGAGCAGGAAATCTAAAAAAAATAAATAAAGAAAGGTGGGTGAAATGAAAGTATCATGACAGAAAACTAGGCAAGCTGTGTTTAAGATTCCTTCAGGTAGCTGGGGCAGACCTTCCCCGGGTCTCCTCATGCTGCGAGGCGCCTCCTCAAGGGCACGTCCTTGAACAATTTCAGAGCCCCTCCCCCTTCCTCGGAAGCTGAACGGCTCCTGTTTACGGTGCCCATGTCTCTGCTGGCTTTCGTACACAGCTGCCAAGGTTTCTACATTCATGTTTCCACCACTGGCTTTCGGAGGAGCAGGGAAGTGTGTAAAAACACTTAAACGGAGAGAAAAAAATGTAACTTTTCAATTCCTTCATTGTGTGTAATTATTACATCCATACACTTTATGAACTGTATACTTTACCACGATGGTACCCGTGAACCCCATTTCTTTTGGGCAGGGGGGTATTCATGGTGAAGAATTAAACCTGGCAGTGATAAAAGCAGCATGGAAAGGGACTTTCATCAAACGTTGATATCTCCTCCGCCACAATGGCTGTGATGGAACCCCCCAGCGCGCTGCAAATCGTCTGCAATTTGCGTACGTCCTTGGAATGACGCGGCAGACGAGACCCTGCAAATTCAGAATGGCTTTTTACGATCGCCTACAACAGGAACCGTCAAATCGCATTCCTTTATTAAGACCGGATGTCCATTAACTCCGTCCACGATAAGCGCCATTAGCCTTGAGTCAAACTTGGATACGCCTTACTTTCGGAGTACTTTGAGTGTTGACCGGCTTTTAGCGACAAAATATCGGGTCTATTTCACACCTGGGCTTTTCATGTTGTAGAAGCATGAGCAAGGGGAAAAAAAACGTCTTGGACAGCGCTTCCCTATGAGGCTTAATAAACAGGTTTTGACGGTAGATAATCGGTGCGGTAATGGATAGGCGGAATATTTGCGGCTCGTTAAAGTGACGCTGATTTATCCCGTGTAATTTATAAACGTCTAACAAATATGATTATGGATATTTTATCTTTGTTATTGTCCTGTCCATGGGCATGCTGTTCTGCTTGGCCGAGCTCATGCTAACAGAGATGGATGGAAGAGGGGGGAAATGTTCCTCTGGTGTTTCATGCCTAGTTTCTTCCATTACATTTATTCATTTGGCAGAACAGCGAGGGAGAATTTTACTCCAAACACGGAGCGGAGCAAGTTAAAGGGTAAAGGGGTCTATTGGAGAGTAGCGGCTCCCTGACAGTCCTGGGATTTGAAAAATAAAAATCATTATTTTAATGCTTCTCGTCTCCTTTTTATCGTTGAAAGAAAAAGCTTCGCAGTATTTTGGTATTTTAAATTCTTAGCAAGGACCTAAACTACCTCGGAATCAAGCTGATCTCAGTAACAACATGAAATGCGAATCAAATTTGGCTTATTTAAGGATTGATCATATTTACACTAGGGCTGATTTAAAAATTAATCGCCATGATTTAACTCGCATTTTAATCGCACATACCATAAATGGGGGTACGGTGGTTTAGCGGTTAGCACGTTCGCCTCGCACCTCCAGGGTCCGGGTTCGATTCCCGTCTCGGCCATGTGTGTGTGAAGTTTGTGCATGTTCTCCCCGTGCCTCAGGGGGTTTCTCTCCGGTTTCCTCCCCGGTCCAAAAACATGCACGGTAGGTTGATTGGCTCCTTGGAAAATTGTCCCTAGTGTATGAATGTGTGTGTGTGTGTGTGTGTGCCCTGCGATGGGTTGGCATTCCATCCAGGGTGTATCCTGCCTTAATGCTCATAGACGCCTGAGATAGACACAGACTCCCCGTGACCCGAGGGAAGATTGGATAAAGCGGTAGAAGATGTAGAATGATGAATGAGAAGATGATGATGATGAATGAATGAATGAATGAATGCATTTCATGTTTCTAGTAATCTAATTCCAACAAGTTATGAAAATATAAGTTTCACAAAAAATCTCTCCCTTTAATAAATATTATTGATTATTTCATGTTTATTTCAAATTGGAAATCATTCCTTTAATATGAGTTTTTTGTTCATGTCACTGGTACTTTTTTAGTGTGTTGTAATTGTTCAATATGGTACGTGGCTCCTTTTAAGGATTATGTTCCGGTTTCGGTTGCTTGCCATATAAACTAGTGACACTTTAGGTTCCATATGGTAATATAGTGCGGATATCATACCTGTTGTGAATGCGCAGCTAGTAGGTGTAATCGGGGGAAATCTAGGATGCGTGAGTGGACGCATGTTGCTGGTGTTTTTTTGTTAGTAAAACACATCCATCGCCCCTTTTATATTCCATTCGTTCCCTCGGGTCACGGGGAGTCTGTGTCTATCTCAGGCGTCTATGGGCATTAAGGCAGGATACACCCTGGATGGAATGCCAACCCATCGCAGGACACACACACACACACATTCATACACTAGGGACAATTTTCCAAGGTGCCAATCAACTTACCGTGCATGTTTTTGGACCGGGGGGAGGAAACCGGAGAACCCGGAGAAAAACCCCCTGAGACACGGGGAGAACATGCACAAACTCCACACACACATGGCCGAGACGGGAATCGAACCCGGACCCTGGAAGGTGTGAGGCGAACGTGCTAACCACTAAACCACCGTGCCCCAATGCTGAAATTATCTAGGACATTTTTTAAAGTCGTTTCTGCTTTTTTGTTCTATGTTGTTCGGGTTTCGTTCATTCGCCGACACGACGCAGAGTGAAGGAGCAGATCACTCACATAGTAATGCACACTGCGTTAATCACACGTTTATAACATTAGTGCCGTTAGAGCGAATGTGTTTAACCAGCCCTAATTTAAGCATTTATTCAAATATATCATATTTGATATATACAGTGTATATGTATATATATATATATATATATTATATATATATGATATATATATATATTATATAATGATTACAAAATAACATTTAGGCGAAATTCATTGAGACATTTGTGGTCTAGCAAGGCGCCCTAAAATACACTGTATACTGTTTAGTGTAGGTAGCCTATATTTATATATATATATATATATATATATATATATATATATATATATATATATATATATATATATACTATACAGTGTATTTTAGGGCGCCTTGCTAGACCAACAAATGTCTCAATAGAATTTCGCCTAAATGTTATTTTGCAGCATAATAGCTAAAGACATAAGCGTAAGTTTGGAGGGTTTATATGACGTTATTTTGTTAGCGTTATCACACATTGCGATCGATTTGTATTTCCTTATTGGGATATACATATCACCAGCAATAAAGCATTTGCACAATTCCTCATTTAACCATTCTTTAAGGCCCACCCCCCACATTTTAGCGTGACGTCTCGGTTGGACCTGTGCTCGTGCCTCGGGCGGCCGCGTTCCGCCGGGCCGGCTTGACTTTGGCAGCGTGCGTGATGGCAGCTACAGCCAGATGTGATGTGAGAATTTATCCCAGGTTTAATTTAGCATTTCGTCGTGGATCACCGTATACGTTGCGGAACACAGACGCTCGGGAATGTCTTGCCTGGCCTTTTTTTTTTTTTTTTCGCCTTGCTCTACACAGGTGTAAGAGTTGTTACTGGAAAAAATCCATGTACTGTATCCTGGCTGGTAAACCTTTTCCACAACACGAGTATCAGGACCCACAGACTTGCAAAAAACACACTCGGCGTGTTTTATTGGCAGAGCTGCGGTTTCTCTCTCGGCGGTAAGTTTTTTTCTTTTTTTTTTTTTTCCTCCTGCTGCTGCCAGTGCTGCCAGAGAGGGCGATTATGTTTGGAAGCAGCTGGAGCTTCGTTTGTTGGCAGACAGCCGTCTTTGTGCACTTTTTTTTTTAAAAACACATTTTTTTTTCCTTTTTACCCACTGTATATGCTGACTGGAATTAAACAGTGGTGTTTGTCGTTTTTATGAAGCAAACAAATCGCCGTGTCGCGCAGGAAGCCCGGCTCCCTGGCCCTGGCATTGCATTTCTGACACCGTCGCTTTGTCACGCGGCTTCAGACCGATGTTCGAGTCGGCCGTTTTGAGCGCTCATCATCCGTCAGGATAGGCAGGTTTCACTTCACATCCTTCACAGCTCGTGTAAGCGGCGGCGGCGGTGGTTTACTGCAGCTTGCACGGATTGTCGGGCGTTGTATATCCAGCAGGAGTGTAAAAAAAACATGTTTATGTTGGTAGTTAAATTAGAAACAGATTGTGACGGCGTGGGAAAGCCATACACGTTATACTTACTTACCTGGAGGGGGAGATACCATGATCAAGAAGGGGGTCTCCCCTCGCCCCCCGCCGAAGCTCAACCATTGCACTCCGGTTGTAGGAGTCTCGACTGCATGGTTTCTGGTTGTGCGGGACTGCGTTTGCTCACTCTCCTGATTTGGGGGGTGGGTGGGGGGGGGGGGGGGGTCACTCAGTGGTGCTGGGATACCGATACTGATGGGTGCTCGGAAGCTCTGGCGGTTCAAGCCCTGGTATCTCCAAGCTGCCACTCTTGGGTCCTTAACCTTCTGTGCTCCAGTGGCTGTCCTCGCGCTCTTCCAAACAAACTGTCCTGTAATGTATAGTGAGAGGTGCGAGGTTAAGACATGAGGGGGAAGGGTATGGCTCAGTGGTTTAAGGATACAGATTGGAAGGTCCAATCAGAAAGTCTACAGATTGGAAGGTTCGAGCCCCAGTATCGCCAAACTTGCCACCCTTGGGTCCTTGAGCAAGGCTCTGCCATAACTCTGGGCTCAGACCCTGTACTCTGACCCCAGCTTCCATATGCGAAGGAAGAATTTCACTGTGCTTTAATGCATGTGAGACAATTAAAGGCTATTTCTACCCTGATTCCAGAAGAGTTCAGGTTCAAATCAAGCCGCTTGGATAAGGGCGTCTGCTGAATGCTGTAAATATCAATAGATGTGACCAACAAATGGCTCTTCATCGTACAACAACATATAAAGCCATGCAGTATGTATACGTTGTAGTAAATAACATTGATCTTCTATTTCCAATTGCACGTGTAAACATGTGGGATGCAGCAGATAAACACTCAGGTTGAAACAGGACAAATGTGCAGAGATCAGCATGTTTTTGAAGGGGGTGCTTGGTTTGTAGCGGATAGCAGAGATAGTCCTCCTTCTTTTGGTCTTCCGTTCACACACACACACACACACACACACACACACACACACACACACACACACACACACACACACACACACAGAGTTGGTGTTTTTCACCAGTAAAAATGTCGCTTAAAAAAAAAAAAAGAACAAGTGGATGAATATGAAACGCCATTTTTCGCCGAGTGCACTGTGAAAATGGAGGCCTTTTGAAAAAGCCCTTTTAGTCATTCGCGTCAACGAGTGGAAATAACACCGATCACATCGTCTCACCTTTTTGCCTAAGCGTTTTCCGGCGTGTACCCAGTAGTACAATATCAGACCCTGATGGGACTCGTATATCGTAGCCTTTATTTCTCACATATACATTACAGCACAGTGAAATGCTGGCCTTCGCATATCTCTGCTTCGTTTGCAAGCTGGGGTCCGAGTGCAGGGCCAGACGGTGCCGCCTTAAGGGCGTGGTGGTTAAGGACCCAAGGATGGCAGCGTGGTGATACCGGGGCTCGAAACCTGAACCTTCCCATCAGTGGCGCAGAGACTTAAACACACCCCTTCCCTAATGTCCCTAATGTTAAGGCGGTGTCAAATATCTGATAAGCACACACACACACACACACACACACACACACAATGTACACTGAAAAGGGATCTAGGTATTAAATTCAAGTAGACATCAGAACATGCAACTCATTTGTGCTTAATTAACAAATCCTATACCGACTTTAAAGGTTTCATTCAAAAGTCCTTCAATTCAGACTCTCATTATTGTGCAGCAACGGCTCATAAATTCAGGGAACTTCTGCACATTTTGTCCTAAATTAGAGCAAACAGGACTCGGCAAATGCAGTATCCTCAAATCATGTTCATTTACATACACCATCGCTGTTCCTCACGCGATTTAGCCGACAACGAATGATATTTGGGTGCACAATTACGGCATTATTATTATTATTATTATTATATATGCACAGCACTTTAACTGTCTAACTCTGTTTAACAGTGGAGGCGAGTAACGTGTTCATCAGAGGAGATAGGATTCTATATATATATATATATATATATATACTATCATATATATACACATACCACACACACACACACACACACGTGAGGGGGCACGGTGGGTTTAGTGGTTAGCACGTTCGCCTCACACCTCCAGGGTCCGGGTTCGATTCCTGTCTCGGCCATGTGTGTGTGTGGAGTTTGCATGTTCTCCCCATGCCTCAGGGGTTTTTTTTTTCTCCGGGTTTTTCTCCCGGTCCAAAAACATGCACGGTAGGTTGATTGGCACCTTGGAAAATTGTCCCTAGTGTGTGAATGTGTGTGTGTGTGTGTGTGTGTGTGTGTGTGTGTGTGCCTGCGATGGGTTGGCATTCCATCCAGGGTGTATCCTGCCTTAATGCCCATAGACGCCTGAGATAGGCACAGTCTCCCCGTGACCCGAGGGAATAAAGATAATCGGATAAAGACGGTAATGAAATACTGAATGAATAAAATGCACCATGTAAAATGCACCATGTATATATGTGTGTGTGTATATATAAATATGTGTGTGTATATATTATAGTGTGTGTGTGTGAATTTATATATAAGGAATTAGTAGATGTGTTTTATGTGAAAGAAAGAAAATACTGCAGACATTATAAATAAACGTAGATAAGAATAGAATAGAATAAAAATAGAAATAAAATACAAATTGAATAAAAAGATATCTTTATACAAATAAAAAAAAAGATATAAAGGCATTTGGGGATTCGGCGGACGCCGTTATCACCTTACTGAGAAACAGGGTTAAGGGCCTGAGCTAGTGGCAGCTTGGTGGTGGGTTTGAACCCGGTCCGGACCATCTCCACTGAGCTCCCACCTCGCAGTGTGTAGTGTCCAGTGTCCGTTTGTGTGTAATGTTGTACAGATGGAGAACGTGAAAGTCCTGGTGTTATTCCCTTGAATCGCATTGTTTTGAATAGGTTAAAAAATGTATTATTTGATTTCCCTATTATATTTACATTTATGTAAATAAGTGTAATATACCTTTAATATACCTTTCGACAATCAGCTCCTATGAAGTTTCATATATACGGTTTTAATTAAAAGGGATAAAAGTCCACATTGAAGGTGTTTTGTGTTGAATTGTGTGTATTGTACATTTCCTGCGGCCCCCCCATGAAGCGGTTAGAACCAAAACGCCCAGATTAAAAGATTAAATATAATGGATCCAGCGTTGATTAGGTTTAGAGAAGAAAATCTCTGCCTGCATAAATTAGGCAGATTTTTTTTTCTTCCTCTTCAGCTTAATACTTCAGCTTCCTGCAGGGATGAAACAATTCCTTTATAAAAAAAAAAAAAAAAAAAAAAGAAAGAAAGAAAGGAAGCGAATATTAAATAACCGGTTGTGGATTTCAAAAGTTTGAAAGTGCTCATTTTCTTCCATTGATATAATTACATACGTGTACGTTTTACTTTGTAGTCCTGATGGTGTTGGTATCGAGGTCCCGGGTTTCCGCGAAATAAAAATTCCCCCGCATGAATTTTATTTATTTATTTATTTATATATTTTTTTGCCTGCTACTTTAATTGAATGGTTATTTGACGGAGCATTTGTGCGTCAGAGTCTTGAGCACTTAACAGGAAATGTCAGTACTCTCGAACTGGTAAATCTTTGTTTATTTTACATTTAATTCTATTTCTAATATCATATGACATTATTCACAATCACACACTCCACACTCTTTAATAACGCACAGATGAGGATGAGGTTTCCCCTTTTCAGTCCGGTTCCTCTCAAGGTTTCCTCCCAGTTCCGTCCGAGGGAGTTTTTTTTTCCTCGCCGCAGTCCCCGCCCCCCCCCACCCCCCCCCCCCCCAGGCATTGCTTATCAGGGATAAACACACATAAATCATCCATATAAATATTTAACGTTCTGTAATTATCCCATTCTGTGAAGCTGCTTTGAGGAAAAGCGTTATGGGCATTAAGGCAGGATACACCCTGGATGGAATGCCAACCCATCGCAGGACACACACACACACACACACACACACAATTCATTCACATACACTAGGGACAATTTTCCAAGGTGTCCAATCAACCTACCGTGCATGTTTTTTTGGACCGGGGGACCGGGGGAGGAAACCGGAGAGAACCCGGAGAAAAAAACCCCTGAGGCCTGAGGCACGGGGAGAACATGCACAAACTCCACACACACATGGCCGAGACGGGAATCGAACCCGGACCCTGGCGGTGTGAGGCGAATGTGCTAACCACTAAACCACCGTGCCCCACATTTTATAGAATAACAATTAGTACAAATTAGTATATATCTTGGGGGAAGAGAGAGGGGGGGGGTTGTTTGTTTTTTGGATTGGTCACTTACTAGTCATTTTGTAGACACGCCCCCTTTCAATCTTCCTAAATCAGCAGTATGAAAAGTTACGGCAGACGTTCCCCTGAGTTATGTTCATAGCGTCTCCGCTGTTTGTGAATAAACGCTAATTTTGCAGGTGGTCAAAATTGTTTTTATAGTGTAAACCCTAAATATGCCCCCAAAATGCTTTATTTCCATTTCGAGCTTAATAGATTCCC
>JACRUU010000011.1:22515409-22525409 GCA_030449085.1 Kryptopterus vitreolus
CATCGGCTGTATTGATCGAATGTTGTGCGTTTGAAGCCCAGCACCGCAAAGCTGCCATAATTGGGCCCCTGTTTAAACTAAATAAAGGACATGCACTACAACTGTGAAGCCTCACTGTGGGAATAAAGTACACTGGAAGTAAGCAGTGGGAATGTAAGTATACCACGCCTGGGTATGCTGTAGGGAGTAAAGTACAACGAGACCAGGTCCCGGAAATAAACGAGTTGGGCCAGTTGTTGGGAATAAACTTCACCGGGATAAAGTGGTGCAAAATATCATGAATACTTTACTGGAAATAAAGTGCATTCGGACAAGGAATTGGACATGAAAGTATAATTGGGACGAGGTCTTGGAAATACTGTACGATTCTGGCAACAGAATAAAATGGGTTTAGATACTGGATGTAAAAATACGATGGGATTAGGTGCTAGGAATCATTTACAGTGCATATAATGCAGGACTAGGCAATAAAATTCTCCTGGACAAGGCAGTATGAAGTAATATGGCCAGGACTGGTACTAGAAGTGAAGTGCAATGGGAATGGGCACTGGGAATAAAGTACAGTTGGGCTAAGTAGTGGGAGTAAAGTAAAATGGGAAGGAGGATCAAGTACAAAGGGCCTGTCCTATATTGGGGAGCCAGATTCTAGGACTAGTACAACATAGAGCTGGGGAATATGTCATATAAATTGAATCTTCATTCATTCATTCTTTCATTCATTCATCCATTCGCTTTATCCCTCGGGGTCCGGGGAGCCTGTGTCTATCTCAGGTGTCTATGGGCATTACGGCAGGATACACCCTGGATGGAATGCCAACCCATCATAGGGTGCACACACACATTCACACACTAGGGACAATTTTCCAAGGTGCCAATCAACCTACCGGACCGGGGGAGGAAACCGGAGAAACCGGAGAAAAACCCCTCTGAAGCACATGGGAGAACATGCAAACTCCACACACACATGGTGGAGGCGGGAATCGAACCCCCGACCCCACACACACTCCCCAATCAACAACGTGGTTGTGTTTGGAATAAATGAGTCGTGCCGCTTCCTTTAGTCGCCACAAATTTTAGATAAACGTTACAGCGGGGTTTTGGTTTGTTGAACATCTGAAGTTGCAAAATTTCCATGTGAGTGATGAAACCCCGCCCCCTTTTGTAAACAAGCTCTTCGGATTCGCCAGAGCGCCGCCACGTTGTATTTGGTATTTCTCAATTGTAACGCGGGGCGGGAGGCGGAGACCTACGGAAGCCCACTGCGTCAAACCGGGGTGAAATCGCAAAATCGATTTTCGTATTATCAACATCGACGTAAAGCAGAATGAATCGATAATGACGATTAATCTCGCAGCTGTAGTACATCGGTCTGTACCATTAGCGAAACAGCATGAATGCATCATTGGATTAATGATGTAAAGATTCCTACAGTGTGGGGAACATGTTCGTACAGCTAACAAGCAACAATCGCTAAGGGCTATAAAGAATCGCTTGTTCCCAATCCCCCCCCCCCCCCCCGACTAACTGGGTATATACTATTTTATACCACATTAAACTCATTTTATGTCTTTGCATAACAAACACGAGTCAATATAATTACACGATGGACTTACTTCCGTTACTTTGTTCCACTAAGACGGAAAGTACGTATTTGATCAGCATGTGTGCGAATATAATAGCAAGATCAGAATCCACTTCCAGACGTTGTCAGAAATACGGCGTCTCGTCATTCGCCGAGTCATTTCCCTGCCGTTTCATCTCCGAGGAACAGAGAGCGAAGGCAGATGAAAGAAAGGATATTCACCTCCTCAAATTGGATGCATTGAATTTGAAAAGGCTTAATTTAGAAACCAGATCTGAACAGGCGATAATTTCTTTCCCGACGCCGGCGCTAATAAAAGATTTTGCCTGCTCGGTTTGATTAGCCGTCTACTCAAGCGTCGAGGATTGACGGCTATTATCTCCTCCTGATCGCCGTCAACCATCTCGCGTCCTTTCCGTAACCTGTACGAATACGGTCATTCCGACACGTCCGATTTATTCTCATTAGGATGGCGTGGTCAGGATGTGAAACAAGTGCAGAAATATATCCCCAAACATCTCTTTCTTTTTTTTTTTTTTTTTTTTTTTTTTCAACCCCGGTACTCGAGCTAAGCGTCGCTGTCATGTCGCATCTCCTTAATCACTTGACCTCGCCGGAATTAGTCTCGGCCTAAAAAGATCATTCGGTTACGGTGCGAGTCGCATTTTATCGTCATCACTTCCTCGCGATAGCGTAGGACTCGCATACGTTTTATATGTACATGTAAATTATGTAAATTAGCTTCCTTTGTCCATTTTTCCGCTGATAGTATTCGTATCCATGTACACGAATTGCACTTGTTAGTCCTTCTGATCATGTTCTGAAAATGGTTTCTTCCCACAGACAAATATTTCCCGAGCCTTATGTTCGTCACTTCCTACAGCAGTATATGGATAACGTCCTTGAAGCAGGCAGCTTTGGGGCTCTAAGGGTCTTATTGGTTTAGACCAGAGGTGGAATGTAGCTAATTACATTTACTCATGTTGATTTAATTGACCTTACTTTTGAAGCATTCCGGCTCTTATCTAGTGTGGCGTGCAAGTGAGGGATAAGGGCCTTCCTCAAGGGCCCACTTTTTTCAGCTTTGGTGGTTGGATTTGAACTTGCGGTATTGCACTTGTACCGCCAGTCAATTGTTTGGACACACCACCGTTTTTAATATCTCTTTTCTTTATTTTCATGACTATTTACATTATTGATAGTCACCGAAGGCATCAAAACTATGAATGCACACTTGTGGAATTATGTAGTAAACAGGAGTGCATGGTTTTCGATGAGAATCCTACACGTCGTTCATAGTTTTGCTGACTTCAGTGACGATCAATAATGTAAATAGTCATGAAAATAAAGAAAAGCATTAAAAGAGGTGTATTCACACTTATTCCTGTTAGTGTAACTGCATGAAAAAAAAAGAGCCATGGAAACTGCTGATCGATTGAGGGCAGAGAGAGAAAACGCGCATGAACGCTGACGTCGGCGATGCAGAGCGACTGAAAGCAAAATGTCTTTGTTTCGAAAGTTCGATTCGACGCGAGCGCTCACTGTGGGAGATTTAAATCTGCATTTGTGAAGTCTTTTGTTGTAATAAATGACACGGTCGGTTCAGAGCAGGTTTATCAGGCCTGTTGGTAATATTTAGATCGTGTGACAATATGGCTGTGGCTCATTAGTCCATAATATATCAATGTTCCAGAGAGAGGGTGCAGGTGGGGTGGAGTGGGTGGGGAAGTGGTGTATTATTGTAACTGTCTTGGCGGTGTACAAGTGTAACTGTCGTGACGGTGTGTAACTGTAACTGTCGAGACGGTGTACAAGTGTAACTGTCTGTGGCAGTGTATGACTGTAGTGTACTGTCATGGCGGTGTACAAGTGTAACTGTCTGTCAGTGTATGACTGTAAAGTGTAACTGTCGTGGCGGTGTACAAGTGTAACTGTCGTGACGGTGTGCAACTGTCGAGACGGTGTACAAGTGTAACTGTCGTGGCAGTGTATGACTGTAACTGTCGTGGTGGTGTACAAGTGTAACTGTCGTGGCGGTGTACAAGTGTAACTGTCGTGACGGTGTATGACTGTTACTGTGTACGGTGTACTGTCGTGGCGGTGTATGAAGTGTAACTGTCGTGGCGGTGTACAAGTGTAACTGTCGTGGCGGTGTACAAGTGTAACTGTCGTGACGGTGTATGACTGTAACTGTCGTGATGGTGTATAACTGTTACTGTCGTGACGGTGTATGACTGTAACTGTCGTGGCGGTGTACAAGTGTAACTGTCGTGACGGTGTACTGTAACTGTGTGCGGTGTATGACTGTAACTGTGGCGGTGTAACTGTAACTGTGTGCGGTGTATAACTGTAACTGTCGTGGCGGTGTACAAGTGTAACTGTCGTGGCGGTGTATAACTGTAACTGTCGTGGCGGTGTATAACTGTAACTGTCGTGGCGGTGTATAAGTGTAACTGTCGTGGCGGTGTATAACAACTGTGTATGGTGTATAACTGTAACTGTGACGGTGTATGACTGTATACTGTCGTGTATGTAACTGTAACTGTCGTGGCGGTGTAAAGTGTAACTGTCGTGGCGGTGTACAAGTGTAACTGTCGTGGTGGTGTATGACTGTAACTGTGTGACGGTGTATGAACTGTAACTGTCGTGACGGTGTATGACTGTACTGTCGTGGCGGTGTACAAGTGTAACTGTCGTGGCGGTGTACGGTGTACTGTCGTGGCGGTGTATACAAGTGTAACTGTCGTGGCGGTGTATAACTGTCGTGGCGGTGGTGTATAACGTAACTGTCGTGACGGTGTATGACTGTAACTGTAACTGTCGTGGCGGTGTATAACAACTGTCGTGGCGGTGTAAAGTGTAACTGTCGTGGCGGTGTACAAGTAACTGTCGTGGTGGTGTAACTGTCGTGTACGGTGTACTGTAACTGTCGTGGCGGTGTACAACTGTAGTGTAAAGTGTAACTGTAACTGTCGTGGCGGTGTACAAGTGTAACTGTCGTGACGGTGTATGACTGTACTGTGGGTCGGTGTATAACTGTTGTACTGTGTGGCGGTGTATGACTGTAACTGTTGTGGCGGTGTATAACTGTAACTGTCGTGGCGGTGTATAAGTGTAATGTCTGGCGGTGTAAAGTGTCGATGCTGTGTAACGTGTGTATGTGTGCGGTGTACGTAACTGTGTACTGGACTGTCGTGACTGTAACTGTCGTGTGTACGGTGTAAGTAACTGTCGTGTAACTGTCTGTAACTGTCGTGGCGGTGTACAAGTGTAACTGTCGTGGCGGTGTATAACTGTGTGAACTGTACGTGTAACTGTCGTGTGACGTAACTGTCGTGGCGGTGTACAAGTGTAACTGTCGTGACGGTGTATGACTGTTACTGTCGTGACGGTGTATGACTGTAACTGTCGTGGCGGTGTATAACTGTAACTGTCGTGGCGGTGTACAAGTGTAACTGTCGTGGCGGTGTATAACTGTAACTGTCGTGGCGGTGTACAAGTGTAACTGTCGTGGCGGTGTACAAGTGTAACTGTCGTGACGGTGTATAACTGTAACTGTCGTGACGGTGTATAACTGTAACGTCGTGGCGGTGTATAACTGTAACTGTGTGGTGGTGTACGGTGTATAACTGTAACTGTCGTGGCGGTGTATAACTGTAACTGTCGTGGCGGTGTACAAGTGTAACTGTCGTGACGGTGTATGTTACTGTCGTACGGTGTAAAGTGTAACTGTGACTGGTCGTGGCGGTGTACAAGTGTAACTGTCGTGGAAAGAATTTCACTGTGCTGTGATTTATGTGTGACAAATAAAGACTATTCTAAAAAACAATTCTATTCTTCTAACATACAGTAATAATAAGGATGGATTTAAAAGGCTGTACAGTTTGTTTCTAAATGCAGAGACGGTCCGAGTTAACCATGAGTTTGAACATATCGTGTCATTTAAATAGAACTGATGGATATGGATGTCCTATTCGCCTCTGAATCCGCCTCAGGATCTTTCTACGGCCACTGAAATTGATTTTCGTTGAGACGCAGTGGTGAAAGGCTCGCTGCGTCACGTCCTGTGTAAAGTCCGGATTCACATACCTCATGAATAATACCATATTGGATGAAACACCATTTTGCTGCCCCTGTCACACACGCTCACGGCTTTATAAAGCTTCTTCTCCCCGCTCGGATGGACATGTGAACTTCGTTAAATCTCAGCGCTTGCCTAATAAATCTTGAGGTCATGGCGGAATATGAGCCGCCCCAACCGAACCAAAAGGTTCGAAGGTTGTCAAATAGGAAATTCTTGATGTTTCATTTCGGATTCCTCAGAAGAACCGGAGAGCCCACGTGCGTCTTTCCCTGGCACTGCCTCCGAGGGTTATCTGGAATGAATTTTCGGAAAACCCTATGTCATTCCGGCGGGTGATGTCACGGCGAAAGCGCATAGGCCCGACTCGCCCTGGAGTTTCGAAGGATTGTAACTTCTGGCACAGGAGATCATTTCCAAGCATTTAGTCCACCCTTGTTTTTAATCCAACCACTGAAGTGTCACGTGTGGATCGGGTTAGGTGTGGAATCAAATGGGATCAAAAAAAAAAAACCACCTGCAAAATTGGAGCTTTCTGTTCGATTTGATTGTGTCCATTAAAGAGCCCTGTTGGAATAATAATAGTAATAATAATAATAATAATAATAATAATAATAATAATAATAATAATAGCAGCTCTCCATAGAGGCGGATGTTATTGATTACTTCTCGGCTTTTGTGTCGTACTGATATCCGACCTGTTTTCCCTGGACTGTGTTTGGGATGCGATACAAGAATGAATATAAAGTGCTAAATAACAGCTCTGTGGTTTACTTTCCGTCGTTCCGCCTCTCTCTCTCTCTCTCTCTCTCTCTCTCTCACTTCATTTTCGCTGCAAATACATGAACTGGGGATATTTTCCAAATCCTGGAATTTCAGAGGATGTCTCTGTTCGGATTGCAGGGTATTTCCTTATTACGGTTGTGTTTATTTTTGCCTCCGGCATGTTGTTTATCGTAGATCTTCATAGCACCCGTTTCCGCAGCGCGTTTGCCCGTAAACGAAAGCGACGTACATGTATGTCGCGCCAAAGATATTCGGTATTCACTTTCAGATGGAGTCATTGCTCTGAACAGGACGCAGGATATGAATGTCGGCTGAGAGGACGCTTGAAGCTAAACATACACATTTACCAGACAGCAGGGGTCTCACAGTGTGGGGGGGCCGGTTTGATTACAAACCAGGAAGCAGGTCAAAATTGGAAATGGGGTCATAAATGAACGTCTGGAGAACGAAGACACGAATCCGTAAAGGTTTGTTAAATCGGACGCCGCGCCGGACGCCGATTATGTTAGGAGTTGCGCTGAAATTGGTTTGCAGGAAGAGCAAAATGTATCAGTGCTCTCCATATTCTTTATTGCAAACTGGAAGCTGGGGGTCATAACGCAGAGTCAGACATGCTACGGCGCCCCCTGGAGCACAGAGGGTTAAGGGCCGCGCTCAAGCACCCAATGGTGGCAGCTTGACGATACCGGGGCTCGAACCCCCGACCTTCTGATCAGTAGCCCAGCGCTCTAAACCACTGAGCTGTGTAAACTACATGACGACGAATACTGCTTTTGGATCAGTGGCTTTTACTGTCCCTCCAAAATTATAAAAACTTGTTACAGTTAAACTGTACAGAGATTTCAGATATAGCAGTAGAGAACAGTAACAAAGCGAAATGTTACAGAATTAAGTAGCTTTTTGGGGTCAACCGTGCAAAGTAATGGAGTGTTGGATCGAAGGAAAGGGTGCAGGCAGGGTGGAGTGGTTGGGGAAGTAAAGAATAGAATGCAGGGAGGGTGGAAAGGGTGGAGAAAAGGGTGCAGGCAGGGTGGAGCAGGTGGAGAAGTGATGGAAAGAATGCAGCAGGTGTAGAAGCAGTGTAGGCAGGGTGGAGCGGGTGGAGAAGTGACGAAACGAGTGTGTGTGTGTGTGTGTGTGGGGGGGGGGGGGTTGTCGCTGCGGCATAAACATGACAGTGGCAAAAACCCCTAAACACTGACTTACGAACAGGTTCGAATAATGCACCCCCCCCCCCACTGTATCCGAAATCGAATTTTGTCCCAAAAAAAGAGATTTATAGGAACATGTCTTTAATTACAGCCGTTAAATAAATAAATCAGTCCTTTTGATCACCCGAGTGAAAATTTGACAGGAGTGATATTGTACCCATTTTGCGTCTCGATCTCTTTAACGCTTTTTCGCACAGATCCAGTTGTTCTATTCAAATGAATGTATGGGGAGGGAGGGGGGGGGGGTGGGGTGGTGGCGCTCAGTGGTCTAAGGCACTGGTTGGGAGATCCGGGTTCGAGCCCCGGTATGGCCAAGCTGCCGCCCTTGGGTCCTTGAGCAAGACCCTTAACCCTCCAGGGGCGCTGTATCATGGCTGTACCCTGCGCTCTGACCCCAAACTACCAACAACAAGCCGGGATATGCGAAGAAAGAATTTCACTGTGCTGTAATGTGATAAAGGCTATTCCAGGCTATTCATTTATAACTTTTCATATCGGCGGATTCGTCCTGGTAAACACATGCGGCTTAACGAGAGGTCATTCTTTTCCGGAAAGTCTCGACTTCATTACCAGACTTAATCATGTCCGTGCTGGTTCGGCTAATGCCGAGAGAGCCTGATTCAGTGACATTATCCTGGCTGGTGCCTCTAATAGCAAGTGACTTTTACTGCTGGGAGTAAGGAAGCAAGTCGGAGGGTCGATTGGGTCATTTCCTGTAGCTCTTTAAGGTTTCGCCCGATACAGGATGTTCCCCCTGCCTCTGGCGCTGGGAAGATGGGCAGGATGATGGTGTTTGTAGTAGCGCATGGATTAACACGGAGGCCCGCCGAAGACACGGAGCAGCAGGAGGGAGCTCCAGATGGAAACCGATAGCTCCGATTTTCAGAAACCTGCGATCCCACGCAGCCACATGCTTCCCTGCTTTAGAACGCTACGCTGGTTGCGATGACACGGTAACCTCTCTGACTTTCCCCAGCGCCTGGTCATTGCCCCGTCTTTGCCCTGTTTTTCCGAGACCAGATTACCATATGCTAATTCTCCCCAGAGATGTAAAGCCCAGCGTGTGTCTGTGCGGTAGGCATGGCTGCGTGGGCCGAGTTCCTTAGAGCCGATCGAATTATGCGCGTCGGACTGCCGAGAACGAGGCAAAGGCTTTATTCTAAAGTGGAAATCCTGTAATGTATTTCGGATGAGCTTCTTTCATGGCTCTGATCGGGGTTTTGCGGAAGGCGAACAAACAACACAGACCTGGCTTTTCAGCAATAGCGTGTGAACGTAACACGATGTAAACGCAGGGGTTTTTACTTCTGCGTGGAGTGAACGCTGTAGCCTAGGCACGTATCCGACGCCGTCGCAAGCCTTTATACTTCTGCGTCGCTCTGCAGTGACTATTCCCAAACACTAGTTGGCGCTGGTGCGCCGTTTGAGTTTTGGTGTTTTGGGTTTCTGCTGTAGCGACAATGGTGACTTCCTGCAATGACAGGACTTCGCTTTGTAAAATGGTAGTAATAATATTCATTCATTCATTCATTTTCTATCGCTTTATCCGATCTTCCCTCGGGTCACGGGGAGTCTGTGTCTATCTCAGGCATCTATAGGCATTAAGGCAGGATACACCCTGGATGGAATGCCAACCCATCACAGGACACACACACACACACACACACACACACATTCATACACTAGGGACAATTTTCCAAGCTGCCAATCAACCTACCGTGCATGTTTTTGGACCGGGGGGGAAACCGGAGAACCAGGAGAAAAAACCCCTGAGGCACGGGGAGAACATGCACAAACTCCACACACACATGGGCGAGACGGGAATCGAACCCGGAACCTGGCGCTGTGAGGAAAACGTGCTAACCACTAGCTACGCCCCGGCAATAAATACAAAGCCATAGTGCCCCCTGAATAATAATAATAATAATAATAATAATAATAATAATAATTCATTACAATTATATAGCGCTTTTTTTAGGACACTCAAAGCACTTAATAATGAAGAATCCTTAGAGGTATTTTCATATTTTCTCTTTCGCTGCCGAGCCGACCAATCGCAGCCCTCGTAGATAAGTTTTTGGAGAGGTGCTCGTCAGGTTACGGCGTAGGCCAGACGTAGACGCGTAGGATAAAAACCAGACTGCGCTCGGACGGGAATCTGAGATTGCGTATATGTATGGATCGATTAATCCCCCGGTTATGTCGCTTCAGGAGCATCACAAAGACGACACGGGAACATTTCGAAACCGCTCGGCAACCTGTGCATGATATTTTTCCGAGAACAAAGCTAATGATGTCACTTCCGCGCCCACCCTACACCCAGATTTGGCTCTTGCGGAC
>JACRUU010000011.1:22530409-22550409 GCA_030449085.1 Kryptopterus vitreolus
GTGGATAGTGTTGGTGAATACTGGTGTTTGATGGAGAGTGTTGGAGAATACTGGTGTTTGATGGATGGATAGTGTTGGTGAATACTGGAGTTTGGGGACGTTTGGAAAATACAGGTGTTGTGGTTTCGAGTGTTGGAGAATACTGGTGTTTGGTTTCGAGTGTTGTGTACTGTGTTTGATGGAGAGTGTTGGAGATACTGGTGTTTGGTGGAGAGAGTGTTGGTGAATACTGGTGTTTGGTGGAGAGTGTTGGTGAATACTGGTGTTTGATGGAGAGTGTTGGTGAATACTGGTGTTTGATGTAGTGTGTACTGGTGATGAGAGTTTGATGGTGTTTGATGTGGAGAGTGTGGAGAATACTGGTGATGGAGATGTTGGGAAATACTGGTGTTTGATGGAGAGTGTTGGTGCATTGCTGGTTTGGGGAGAGTGTGGGAGAATACTGGTGTTTGGAGAGTGTTTGACAAATACTGGGTGTTTGGTCGAGTGTTGGAGAATACTGGTATTTGATGGACAGTTGGAAAATTACAGGTGTTTGGTTTTGAGTGTTGGAGAATGTGTTTGGAGAGTGTTGGAGAATACTGGTGTTTTATGGAGATGTTGGAAAATACAGGTGTTTGGTTTCGAGTGTTGGAGAATAATGGGTTTCACGGAGAGGTGGTGTAGAATACTGGTGTTTGATGGAGAGTGTGTTTTGGTTCGAGTGTTGGAAATACTGGTGTTTGGTTTCGAGTGTTGGAGAATACTGGTGTTTTGATGGAGTGTGTTGGATAATACTGGTGTTTGGTTTCGAGTGTTGGAGAATACTGGTGTTTGGTGGAGAGTGTTGGAGAATACTGGTGTTTGGTGGAGAGTGTTGGAGAATACTGGTGTTTGGTGGAGAGTGTTGGAGAATACTGGTGTTTGATGGACAGTATTGGAAAATACAGGTGTTTGGTTTTGAGTGTTGGAGAATACAGGTGTTGGTGGAGAGTGTTGGAGAATACTGGTGTTTGATGGAGAGTGTTGGAAAATACAGATGTTTGGTTTCGAGTGTTGGAGAATACTGGTGTTTGGTGGAGAGTGTTGGAGAATACTGGTGTTTGGTGGAGAGTGTTGGAGAAAATTGGTGTTTGGTGGAGAGTGTTGGAAAATACACGTGTATTTGGTGGCGGTATGTTGGAAAATACAGGTGTTTGGCGGAGAGTGTTGGAAAATATTACTTTAATGAAAGTATTGGTGTGCGATGCACTGTATAGTAGAATACCGGCGTTTAATGAAGGGTATTGGTCAACATCAATGTTTGATTGGATTATTGGTGTTTGATGCACAGTATTGGCGAATAATGGCATTTTATGGAGAGGCTTGAGTTTAATGGGAGGGGATCGATCACTGGTTAAGGCATTTCCTTCGGGACCGGAAGTTCAAATCCCACCACCACCACCACCAACCTGCCCCTAGTGGGCCCTTGAGTATGGCCCTTAATGTTCAATTGCTCAGATGTAAAGGAGGCTGCCAAATGTTTTGGAGAATACTGATGTTTGATGATGGTACTGGCGAGTGATGCACTGCAAGCACTGCAATGGTGCATACTGGTGTTTATTGAAGAATAATGGTGTTTGATGGAGAGTATTGTTTTTTACTAATGTTACTTTGATTGAGAGTATTGGACACGTTAGGAGAATAGGGGAATATTGATGTTTATTGAATTGACCATTGTATTGAGCATTGTATAATATTTGTGTTGGAAAATAATGCTGTTTGTAAGAGACTGTTGGAAATTACTGGGTTTGGAAAGTATTGTAGTATATTGTATAAGAGTATTGGGAAATCCTGGTAGAGAGTATTGAAGAATACTAGAGTACATTAATATATTGGTGTTTGAGGGCATACTAGAATAGTGTTGGAATTGAGGCTTATTAACTGTTATTACCTGCTATAATAAATATTAACATTGCATGGATAAGAGAAATGCATGCTATATGTTTTATATATTGCGTGTAGGGAATAAACTGGTACTTACTGTACGCCATCACTCATCATCAATAATTTTATTGTCCCTATAATGCATAATCTTCCCGCAAAAGTAAACCTTTTCCAGCTTTTCCTACCTCGCCCACGTCCAACGTATGGCTCGTGGAACGTTTTTAATGAGATCTTAATGAAACACAGGCTCGCCGAGCCGCCCTGCGTGACATCGCCCTCTCCTCATTGTGTTGATTCGGTGGTAATTAAGTCCTCGTGTAAATTTGAACCCGATGAGCACAGAGTAGGATCTGTTGGTTTTCTTACTTTGTTTGTTTTCCTTTCCCTTTTTATTCCACTAGAGAGCCTTCCTCCCCCCCACCCTCACTTGAACTAACACTCTCCTTGATTAGACTGGTATTGATTTAAACGTAAACGAGAAGGGATATCGTTTTGACTGCTGTAGCCATTGTTTGGTCCTGGCAACGATTCCCGAGGTGGAGGAATATTCTTTTTCTGTCCCAGTGACTTTTTTTTTTCCTCTTTAGCTTGGCTTGCAATTTCCAGTCTTATTATTATTATTATTATTATTATTATTATTATTATTATATATATAGTTTGCTCCGGACTGTATTTCGAGAAGCTATTAATCCGTGTCCTGGCTAGCGTCATGCGAAAATGTTGATATTAGAGAGCGGAGTCACGCCAGCATACCTTATCATAATTACATCTGACCGTCTGACACATGGTTAATTGACTCTTTCCCAGTTTGCATTAGGGGAGGCGACGAATCCCTCGTCTGTTGCTGCCTCGCCCCCTCCCCGAAAATAACGGGTTATTTACAAGGGCGCTGAAAACGACTTTCTCTCGCACTTAAGAGCTTATGCTTTAATACCCCAATCATTCGCACATACTATATTATCACCGACAATGACGACAAGGGGACGGTTAAGTAAAGCCGGTTTAAAATTGCCGTCAGGTGGAACAAAGATCCTTAATGATGCCGTGTGTGACAGGACGGCCACGTGCCTCGGGTTTTTACACGGGCCGGGTTTGACACCCGACACCTGCGTCTGCGTTTCGCTCGGGAGGGAATATAAATCGCATTGTCAGTGGAAAGAATCTTTGACATGCGCCACATATTTATAGCTCCCCCTTAGCTTTGCATGTTGCGGGTAACGCGATACGCAATCGCAGTCCGTACGGCGAAAGGCCGACTAGTAAGCAATCAGATGTGGAAGGCTCCGCCATCCAGGGTCGTAACACAAGAAACGGACGGGCTCGGTCTTGCGTACATCAATCATCTCGGCAACACGGGGGAGGTGGAAAGGGGGTGAAAACAGAGAGCATGGGGTTGGAGGGGGGGGTGAAATGAGCACATAACCTGCTCGGGCCACATATTCGGCGTAGCGGCCAGGGCATCACTCAGAGAATCGTAAATCGCCTTTCTCAGAATCCATTTAAAAGTTGGCCTTGATGGAAACCAACACCGGCAATCCTATCTAAGACACTGGTGTAATACTGCTGATCTGCAACGCAAGCTCCAGTTTCCAGCGTAGTGAGGACAGGAATTTATTTGACACGGGATACCGCGCATGAATGGCTTTTCGGACCCAGATGCTCTTAAGAGCATTGGGGTAGTAAAATAAGTAGGGTCCGTGGTGTACCGGGATTCTGATGACGTCGTTCTTGAGACTATCATCAATACTTCCCAGTCTGTTCTTGTTACATGCAGACGCCCTTTATTCCAGAGTGACTTTGGAATTCATACTGCGCAGCTAAGGGCCTTGCTCAGGGGCCCAGGAGCATTGGCCACACCGAGCTACCGAGCTTTAAAGGTCCTTGTGGCAAAACATGGCAAAAAATATGATCCTTTTTCCGCTGAACTGAATTGATGGCCAGTGATTCGCTGTTCCTCCGACAACCTTCTGGTATTGTGTAGCCCATTTTCATGTCTGTATTGTGTGCTAGAAGAAGAATAGCCTTGTGACGTAGACATCGATCTTTGCATATCCCAGCTTTTTTTTTGGGGTCAGAGCGCAGGGTCGGCTGTGATACGGCGCCCCCTGGAGCACAGAGGGTTAAGGACCCAAGAGTGGCAGCTTGGCAATACCGGGGCTTGAACCCCCCGGCCATAATCTAGCACCTTAACCACTGAGTTACACCTCCCATACCCCCAAGCCCTCTGCATGACGACGAAAACCCCTCTCCCCCCTCCCCCCCCTTTTTTTTCTTTCAGACCTATATACAATCCAAATGTCGATATTTTGCCATGTGAAGGCTTTTCCCACTCTGACTCTTTTTCCGAAACGGCTAAAACGGGACGTTGCTATGTAGAAGAAGGAAAAAAAAAAGTGGGAGAGGGGGTTTCGTCGTCATGCAGAGGCTTTTATTCCGATCCAAGCATAGCATCTAGCAAAGGTTTCATAACACAAAATGTGAGGCGGGTCGCTGGTTGTTAATAACAAGTAAAGTTAGAAACGATTAACAGAAGCGCTTTAAAGGTTAGGAAAATACACTTTTGCAGTTCTATGAAATATATATATATATATATATATATATATATTAGTCGAAAATCTCGATAATGCCGCTACACGTTCGGCAGGGTAAAAAGGGTCTGACGACGGACCGTATTTGCCGAGCAAATGAGGTGCTGAACGATTTTTGGAAAGGCTTGTGTTGGATAACTGACGCAAGCCGAAATGGTTGCCGACGCCAAGAGTGTTCATCCCCGTCTTCAAACTGGATCTGTTAATGATCTGTGCATTCACATGGAAAAAACACTGCCTTTTTAACACTGTATCTGTGTGTGTGTATATATATATATATATATATATATATATATATATATATATATATATACACACACACATATACACACAGCCGCACTGTCAGTCTATCTAACTAAATTACACGCTTCAATGTGTGAGTGTAGAATGTAAATAAAAACAGAATGCAATCATTTCCTATATTTGCAATGAAAATGTGTAATTCTATAGAAAACATCAGGTCACTTTGCTTTTGATGGATGCAACAAATAAAAAAAAAATAGGTTGAGACAGGGCGTCCTGTTGTAGCACAGTCCCATTGTCTTTTCAATGTATCATAAATGAATACCCACACACACACACAACACAAACACAAATAAATGAATAATATATATATATATATATATAACTGTGCATGATTCTCATATACTAACTGTAACATATTATTAGATACATTTAACTCAAATTTCTCCTTTTAATAAAATGAATGGTTATTTAAAGTGTATTTTACTCTGGAAATTCATCTTTTTTGAATGTCCTTTTTTTTTTTTTTTTTGGTGGTTGTATTTGTTAAATACGTTTGGTGATACGTTTAGGTTCCATAAGGTAATATAGTGAGGAGTTGTGAATGCGTGGCTAATAGGACTAATTGGGGTAATTTTAGGACGCGCGAGTGGACGTACGTTGCTGGATGTTTTTCGTTAATAAATCACATCCATCGCCTCGTTTATATTCTGTACTAACATGACAAGCGCGGCTGAGGAAGGGGATGGTTGGAAGGCCTCCTATAACCAACTTATGTGTCTCTTGGATGTTTTTGGTTATCATTGGAGGAAGAGAGCTGGTGGATGGTGTTGGTTAACGGTGAAGCATCTGGGTTCAGTCTTCCTCTGGCGCCCCCTGGAGTACAGGGCATTAAGGGATTTGCTCAAGGACCCAATGTGGCAGCTTGGCAATAAGGGGGCACAGACTTTCCGATCAGTAACCGAGCGACTTAACCACTGGGATACACGCCTCCCTGCCTATATATGCAATCTGCCCATTCTGTAGGCACTCTATAGGTTCTTCTTGTCTTTAGCCCGGAGGACATGGTACCATTTGAAATGAGAGACTGAGGTAGCTGCTGTGGATCATGTACACATATGGCTTCTTATTTCCTTGATAGAGCTTTTTTTTTTATCCTGTGCATGACATGGAAAGCTGTATTTACAGACGACGATGTCTGGCTCCTTTACAGCAATTCCTCTCAATTATTTTCTGTCACAGCCCGCCTAGGAAGAAGTTACGCCCTCTACTTAATCGCCACAAAGCGGGTTTATAGAATAGAATAGCCTTTATTTGTCACATTTGTACAGAAATTCTTCGACATATCCCCAGCTTGTTTGGAAGCTGGGGTCAGAGCACAGGGTCGACCATGATCGGGCGCCCACTGGAGCATAGCGTGTTATGGTCCTTTCTCAAGGACCCAACGGTGGCGATACAGGGACCCGAACCCCCGACTTTCTGATCAGGAGCCCTGGGCCTTAAATCGCTCCCCACGTTTTCCTATATCCCAGGAAACACACTGCAGGGTTAAGCCATCGTACGGCGCCCCTGGAGCAAACAGGGTTAAGGACCTTGTTCAAGGGCTCAACCCGTGGAAGCTTGGTGGTGTTGGGGCTCGATCAGAAACCCAGCGCTTTAACCACTGGACCACCACCTCCCTATCAGGATGCAACGGCTTTAAGTGACGCCTTAATTTATTTGGCTTTATGCGTCCGCTGACAGCGTTTTAAGGCGCAGTAAGCACACTGGTCTTTCCGCATGAATCCGTTCGCTACATGCATATTTTTTCGTCATAATAGTCCCGGCGCATACTCCGACAATGAGAGCGCCACTGCCACCTACTGTAGTGGATGTGCAATTATACTTTATTCTAGTACAGCAAAATTATTCACCGCGGGTGCGCTGCGATTGTATCTATTATTATTATTGCCAGAAGGGGGCGCCCCACTATACGAGAACCCCTGCATTACCGTTTTCTGTACTTCACATCCTTCGCAAAACGACACGTCACGTACAAACGCCAAGTCTATTTCAGGCACGTAAGGGCGGGAAAAAGTTACTTGACACGCGGCTGAGGGACAAAAGACGCCCCAACTCACATGCCTAACCTTTAACCCCGTCCACCAGCGTTTCTTCCTCCACTGATAACCAGAAGTTATGAGCCCGTCTGAGCCCTTCCTACCATCTCTCCTGCACCCCCACCACCCCCCTACAAAAGCCCAACCCCTCCCAACCCCTCCGTCGCAAAAAGGGTCTCAGCATGGGTTTACTGGGGAATCTCCGGTCTCACCTCATATACACACGTCTGAGTAGATATCACCGAGTCACATTACGCTTTCCCAGTGAGTGAAGGCTTTGCAGCTACGCTCGCTGTGCCATATACAGCGCCAACTCTCCCTCTCTCCCTCTCTCTCTCTCTCTCTCTCTCCTCTCTCTCTCACCCCCTCTCTCCTAAATACACATGCAATCGCTCTCGCCTTCCTTTTCTTCTCTCTCAAACACACACACACACACACACACACACACACTCACTCCGGAGTCACCAGCGCGTCTCGCTTCTCCACTCGTGTCTCTCTGCACGGACGGCTGATCGCACAAGTCGCTCCTGATTTACGCCAGCCTGGATTCCTCCTGGCAGGATCGCATCTACACGGATCCGTGCTCCTCGTGACGGAAAGGGAGAACCTACGATTTGTATTTCCCCCCCCCCATCCTTTCTTTCCTGTCTCTTCACATCAATGATGGACTGACCCAGTTATTTATCCCCCCCCCCTCCTCCTTCTTTCTTTGTGTTTTTTTTTTTCTTATTTGCACTCCGGTTCAGAGGTGCAATCTTGTGACACAGCCTCTCAGTCTCTCTCTCTCTCTCTCTCTCTCTCTCTCTCTCTATCTCCGTTTTCATCTCCTTCGTCCACTTGGCTCTAAGGGATCGCTCCTGGAACTTATGCTCCGCTCGGCCAGCGTCTGAGCGCTCTAGCAGGGGGACACATCATGCTCTTAGGTGAGTCTTTTACTGCTCCTTCTAAACAAGCGCTCCGAGGCGACCGAGAGGAATCCGTAAACACCGCCGGCAACCGTCGCCGAGCTTTTGTTCCGTTTTCTCTTTCATTCCGATTCAGGAACTTTCTCTCTGAGCGTTTGGGTAAAAGACCTCGGCGTCCGTTCGGGGCTGAGCGGGGGATCGCGGAGACCCGTCGTAGATGACGCGAGCTGTGATATCGCCGTTACGCCGTGTTTGTTTTGCGTGCGAGAGCGTCGGGAAGTTGGGCTTCACCAGGATCATCGGGTTTGATCGCGTTCTCCATTTCATTCGGGGTTCATTTTTCCGCGATTAATCCATCACTGCGTTCCATTTAAATATTAACGCAGAAGTTGTAGTTGTTGTAATTGTTATTTACCCACACACGCACTTATTTTTCCCTCATGATATATCTTTGTAATTCTAATAAGAAATATAAGAGGATGTAATTCTTTTGTTGTTTTTATCGGGATTTTTATCGGGATTTTTATCGGGATTTTTATCGGGATTTTTATCGGGATTTAACTCGGAAGCGTGTGAAACTGCGAAACAGAATAAGGAAAGCCGTCACCTGTTAAACACAATCTCTTCTCTCGGAATCCCCGCAGCGACGGCGAGTCAATCATACCATCAAATCATGTCGGTGTGACGATTACGCGCAGGTTTATTTCAGCTCCGGATGGAAGACAAGAACATGATGAACACATCTGACGAGCTGCTGAAGCCTCGGCTGATTATACTGCCTTCACAACATCATTAACTTACATTAATTGAATGCAGAAGGTGTGGAACATCCATTTTAACACACACACACACACACACACACACACACACACACACACACACACACACACACACACACACAGATTTGATCAGATCCTGATGGTAGGGTTCATACCAGGTTCCTTCTGGGTTCCTGCGTCCACACGAGAGCTACACAAATGAGCGCCCCCTTGTGGAGAAACCTCGGTTTTGATGAGTGAGAGAAGGAGGAAGTGATGGAATGATTGATTGGGTGAGACAGTAAGAGAGACAATGTGATGGAGAGAGTGAGGGATGTAAAGTGTATGAGGGTAGGGGAGATGGAGTGATGGAGAGAAAATGTGATTACATAAGGGGGTTGAGTTTGTGTGTGTGTGTGTGTGTGTGTGTGTGTGTGTGTGTGTGTGTGTGTGTGTGTGTGTGTGTGTGTTGTGTGTAAATGTGGGAGAGATGAAGAAAAAGTGTGATTGTGTGATGGTGGGAGAGAGATGGAGTGAGCGAGAATGTGGTTGAGGAAAAGGGAGAGATTGTGATTATGTGAAAGAAGGAGAATGGAGAGAGTGTGAGGGTGGGAAAGAGTGATGGAGAGAGAGAGAGAGAGTGTGTGAGAGGGTGGGAGAGAGGTAGTTAGAGATGGAGAGTGTGTGTGAGGGTGGGAGGGAGAGATAGAGAGAATGTGTGACGGTGGGGGGAGTGATGGAGTGATGAGAGAGTGTGAGGGAGTGGTGATGTGTATGAGGGTGGGAGGGAGTGATGTAGAGAGTGTGTGTGAGGGTGGTGAGGGAGTGAGGGAGTGGAGAGAGTGTGTGTGAGGGTGGGAGGAAGTGATGGAGAGAGTGTGTGTGAGGGTAGGAGGAAGTGATGGAGAGAGTGTGTGTGAGTGTGTGTGAGGGAGTGATGGAGAGAGTGTGTGTCTGTGAGGGTGGGAGGAAGTGATGGAGAGAGTGTGTGTGAGGAGTGTGTGGTGAGGAGTGAGAGTGAGTGATGGAGAGAGTGTGTGTGGGAGGGAGTGATGGAGAGTGTGTGGAGGACGTGATTGAGAGTGTGTGGGAGGAAGTGGAGGAGGGAGTGATGGAGAGTGTGTGTGTGTGTGGGAGGAAGTGATGGAGAGAGGAGTGATGGAGAGAGTGTGTGTGAGGAAGTGATGGAGAGAGTGTGTGTGGAGGAAGTGAGGAGAGGAGTGTGTGGGAGGAAGTGATGAGAGAGTGTGGGAGGAGGATGTGTGGAGAAGTGAGGAAGTGTGTGTGGAGGAAGTGTGGAGATGGGAGGAAGTGATGAGAGAGTGTGTGTGAGGAAGTGATGGAGAGAGTGTGTGGGAGGAAGTGATGGAGAGAGTGTGTGTGAGGAGTGAGGGAGAGAGTGTGTGGGAGGAAGTGATGGAGAGAGTGTGTGGGAGGAAGTGATGGAGAGAGTGTGTGTGGAGGAGTGAGGAGAGGTGTGTGGGAGGAGTGAGTGATGGTGTGTAGAGAGTGTGTGTGAGGGAAGTGTGAGGGAGTGTGGAGAGTGTGTGGGAGGAAGTGATGAGAGTGTGTGTGGAGGAAGTGATGGAGAGAGTGTGTGTGGGAGTGGTGTGATGGAGAGTGTGTGGAGTGTGTGGGAGGAAGTGATGGAGAGTGTGTGTGGGAGGAGTGAGGAGAGAGTGTGTGGGAGGAAGTGATGGAGATTGTGTGTGGGAGGAAGTGATGGAGAGTGTGGGAGGGAGTGTGTGGGAGGAAGTGATGGAGAGAGTGTGTGTGAGGAAGTGATGGAGAGTGTGTGGGAGTGTGTGTGAGTGATGGAGAGTGTGTGGGAGGAAGTGTGGAGATGTGGAGGAAGTGATGGAGAGTGTGTGTGGAGGAGTGTGGAGATGGAGAGTGTGTGGGAGGAAGTGATGGAGAGTGTGGGAGGAAGTGTGGAGAGTGTGTGTGGGAGGAGTGAGGAGAGTGTGTGGGAGGAAGTGGAGAGTGTGGGAGGAAGTGATGGAGAGTGTGTGTGGGAGGGAGTGATGGAGAGTGTGTGGGAGGAGTGAGGAGAGAGTGAGGAAGTGGAGAGAGTGTGGGAGGAAGTGTGGAGAGGAGTGTGTGAGGAAGTGATGTGTGAGTGAGTGTGAGTGAGTGATGGAGAGAGTGTGAATGTGAGTGAAGTGATGGAGAGAGTGTGTGTGAGGAAGTGATGAGAGTGTGAGTGATAAATGAGTGAGTGAATGTGAGTGAGTGAGTGAGTAGTGAAAGAGTGTGTGGGAGTGAGTGGTGAGTGCAATCGTGTGAGTGAATGAATGAGTGATGAGTGAATGAGTGTGAGTGAGTGAGGGATAAGGAGTGAGTATCTGAGTGAGTGAGTGTGAGTGAGTGTGGAGTAAAGAGTGAGTGAATAAAGGAGTGTGAGTGTGTGTGCAGTGAGTGAGGTGAGCGTGATTGAGTGTGAGTAAATTAAAGTGAGTGCCCCCCTCCGTGAGGGAAGAAATGTGTGAGTGGGTGAATAAATGAGTGAGTGAGTGAATATGAGTGTGAGTGAGTGAATAATGCGTGTGGAGTGAGTGAGTGAGTGAGTGGTGATAGTGAGTAAATGAAGAGTGGTGGTATCCTAGTCGTGCATGAGTAAGAGTGGAATGCAGTGATGAGTAGTGAGTGAGGGTGAAATAAAGGAGTGGTGTTGTTGAAGTGGCAGCGAGCGCTCGTGTGACGTGAGTGAAATTATACCCGAGTGATATGAGGCGGAGTGAAGTGAAATAAATGAGTGCAAGTGAGTGAATGAAGGAGTGCGTATCTGAGGAGTGGATAAAGGAATGTGAATGAGGTGAATAAGTAGATTGAGTGAGGAGTGAGTAAAGGACTAAGTGAGGGAGTGGATAAAGGATGAGTGAGGTGAGTGAGTGAGTGAGTGAATAAATGAGTGTGAGTGAGTGAATAAAGGAGTGTGAGTGAGTGGATAAAGGAGAGTGTTTGTGTAAATGAAAGAGTGCGGTGTGAGTGGAGTGGATGGGGAGTGAGTGATAAATTGTGTGAGTGAGTGAGTGTGAAGGGAGTGTGAGTATATGAGTGTTGGTTGTGTGGTAGTGAGTGGATAAAGAGTGAGTGAGTGAATAAGTAGATTTGAGTGAGTTAGGAGTGATGAAAGGAGTGAGAGGTCACAAAATCTAAAAGGAGTGGTGAGTGAGTGTTGTGAGTGTGTGAGTGAGTGAGTGGATAAAGCAGTGAAGTGAGTCAATGAATCTAAATGAGTGAATGAGTAAATGAGTGAAAAAAGGTGAGTGAGATGTGGTGAGGAGTGAGGACCCGGGAGTGACTCGCTTTGGTTTTGTGAGTTCTCCTCGTGTGTGAGTGACTTCCTCGCCTGTAAAACACATAAACATCGTTAAAGCTCCCCCCCTCCGCTTCCCGCCTCGTCTCCCGTCACTTCCGTACGCACTAACGAGGGGTTTCAGCCAATCAGCTTTCAGCAAGGCAGCTCGTTAAATATCCCACGCCTGTTATTCCACATCGTCTTTATTGATTAGGTCTTTATTTACTTACTTGTATATTCGGTTGAGGTTTTAGCTTCAGACAGAATAGAAGTGTGTGTGTGTGTGTGTGTGTGTGTGTGTGTGTGTGTGTGTGTGTGTGTGTGTGTGTGTGTGTGTGTGTGTGTGTTGCGACAGCTAATGCTGTAGGTACGATTCATTTTGTTTTCCCTCTCCAGTCTGGACTCGTCCGCGGCCCACGTTTAGCCCTCGTCTCCGATGCTCGTGTATAAAAATAAGCAGACGCCTCATGTCTGCTGCTTGGCAGAGTAGGACTTGCATTTTGTGCGACGTTAGTCTGCGTGTGTGTGCGCGTGTGTGTGTGTGTGTGTGTGTGTGTGTGTGTGTGATGTGTTTGTGTGCTTATATGCATTAAATTCCCAGCGACTAGCTTAGAGATCGCTCTGAAATGCATCCGGTGATATTTCTATTATATAACCACAACCTCCTTCTGTGTGTGTGTGTGTGTGTGTGTGTTGTGTGTGTGTGGTGTGTGTGTGTGTGTGTGGGGGGGGGGGGGGGGTGCATGAAATTGTCCGAAAAAACACACGCACGCAAAACATTACAAAAAACAAAAGCCGGTAGCTAAATCCGTTTTCGGAATTCACCGACTCGGATTCCGACGCGTGAATCGTTTATTTATTCATTTATTTATTTTATTTATTTCAACCAGCAATTTTGTAAACGTTAAAAATCGTATACTGTTTATTTTAACATACACAATATACAATGTAAACAACTATTGGGACACTGAGCGATATGTTCGACAAAATTCGATTTTTGGATACAGTGGGGGAAATGTGTAGTTATTTGTAGATGTTTGTAGTTGTTGTTTTGGGGTTTGTCATGTTTTATCACACACACACACACACACACACACACACACACACACACACACACACACACACACACACACACACACACACACACACACTCCCCATTCAACACCATGGTCGCTATAAACTTTATGTAAACGTTACAGCAGGGATTTGGTTTGTTGAACGTTGCAAAATTTCCATACGACTAATGAAACCCCGCCCCCTTTTGGAAACAAGCATTTCGGATTCGACTACGGAAGCCCGCTGTGTCAAACTGAGGTGAAATCCATTTTCGTATTTTCAACATCGCGATAAACCGAACCATCGACATCAACCTTCGGATTTATCTCCCAACACTAGTGGCAAGCTTGGCGATACAGGGACTGCCACTCTTGGGTCCTTAACCCTTTGTGCTCCAGGGGGCGCTGTATCATAAACAACTCATTTGTTTTTTTTTTTCGCCGAGCGTCTGAAGTTGGAAACGAGCTCTTCGGATGCCTCCTCTGGCTCAAAAGGGAAGACGGACGGATGGACGGACCGGACGGGTTAGAGATAAAGGAGAGGAGAACTACGGAAGCCCGCTTTGTCAAACCCAAGTGACATTGTAAAATCGTTTTTTTTCAACGTCAACACAAAGTCGTGTTAATCTATAATGACGATTCATTCCTCTCCCAAATTCCCACACTTAAGGTTGTCCCCCCGGCCACCCGCCAAAGTTGGAGGGTACCCCCCCCCCCACACCCGTTCCCCCCCATTAACCCCCCCCCCACCCACACCCACCCATTAACCCCTCCCCCCCCACACCCCGTTCCCCCCATTAACCCCTCCCCCACTTCAGTGGAACCCGTGTGACAATGTGCATCTGCTATACACCGACCCACACCTCCAGGCGTCCTCACCCGATATTAGTACCTGCCTTCACTCCTGCCCTTTTTCCTACAAATCTTCGTAAGATAAAATTCTCATAACATTGATTATAATAGCGAATAAATGGGGGTTAAGAATGTAGAATGGTGCGATCTTCACCAAAATTGGCGGAATTGGCAAAAAAAAAAATGCTAATTGTGCCCCAAAAACAAAAAGCTTTTCAATATCAGCTTTAATGGATTCCCATTGATAAAAGAATATAAAGGTGTAAAATATGCATGTATAATATGTATAAATAACCGCATATTTTAGTAAAGTAAATGATTATGTATACACAGTAATCATTTGGTCTAATCAAATATGCCGGTGCGCACCAGTAATTATTTATTTATTTAAATAAATACAATTTAAGTAAATAACTAATGCAGAAAATAGTACCTACCGAGGTGGTCCACTGTAATGCGATATAATATAATGTTTAATTATGCAAAGGGTCTAATTACTTATGTACATATGCATCTTATGTAAGATTTAAAAGTATTTAAAACAAACAAAAAAAGACATTCCGACCCTCTTACTAAATGTAAGAGTCTGAATAACTTGTGAATATTCTGTATAAATAGGACATATAGATAATATAAATAGATTATAAATAGAGTTGTTGGACAGCATTTGCACATACATTTTTATTATTGCCCAAAGGCTGTATTTATATTTAATTCCTGTACACATATTTATATGCACATTAACACTGTATACCTGCACTATTCAATCGCAGTATAGTCCTATCAATCCATCAGTGACGTGTACTTCACAAACGATTCGTTCTTTTCGAACGACTCTTTAACTTGACTCAGAAGAACGAGAGTGATTCGTTAATTTCGAACGAGTCTTTAACTTGACTCAGAAGAATGAGAGTGATTCGAGAGTGATTCGTTCAACGTTTTGAAGAAGAACGAGGTGATTCTTTTTCGAACTTGACTCAGAAGAACGAGAGTGATTCGAAGAACGTCGTTCATTTCGAACGAGTCTTTAACTTGACTCAGAAGAACGAGAGTGATTCGTTCATTTTGAACGAGTCTAACTTGACTCAGAAGAGCGAGAGTGATTCGTTCATTTCGAACGGGTCTTTAACTTGATTCAGAAGAACGAGAGTGATTCGTTCATTTCGAACGAGTTTTACGACTCAGAAGAACGAGAGTGATTCGTTCATTTCGAACGAGTCTTCAACTTGACTCAGAAGAACGAGAGTGATTCGTTCATTTCGAACGAGTCTAACTTGACTCAGAAGAACGAGAGTGATTCGTTCATTTCGAACGAGTCTTTAACTTGACTCAGAAGAACGAGAGTGATTCGTTCATTTCGAACGGGTCTTTAACTTGACTCAGAAGAACGAGAGTGATTCGTTCATTTCGAACGAGTCTTTAACTTGACTCAGAAGAACGAGAGTGATTCGTTCATTTCGAACGCGTCTTTAACTTGACTCAGAAGAACGAGAGTGATTCGTTCATTTCGAACGAGTCTTCAACTTGACTCAGAAGAACGAGAGTGATTTGTTTATTTCGTTCATTTCGAACGAGTCTTTTAACTTGACTCAGAAGAACGAGAGTGATTCGTTTATTTCGAACGGGTCTTTAACTTGACTCAGAAGAACGAGAGTGATTCGTTCATTTCGAACGAGTCTTTAACTTGACTCAGAAGAACGAGAGTGATTCGTTCATTTCGAACGAGTCTTTAACTTGACTCAGAAGAACGAGAGTGATTCGTTCATTTCGAACGAGTCTTTAACTTGACTCAGAAGAACGAGAGTGATTCGTCGTTCATTTCGAACGAGTCTTTAACTTGACTCAGAAGAACGAGATTCATTTATTTCGTGATCAGAAGAACGAGAGTCGTTCATTTCGAACGAGTCTTTAACTTGACTCAGAAGAACGAGAGTGATTCGTTCATTTTGAACGAGTCTAACTTGACTCAGAAGAGCGAGAGTGATTCGTTCATTTCGAACGAGTCTTCAACTTGACTCAGAAGAACTAGAGTGATTTGTTCATTTCGAACGAGTCTTTAACTTGACTCAGAAGAACGAGAGTGATTCGTTCATTTCGAACGAGTCTTTAACTTGACTCAGAAGAACGAGAGTGATTCGTTCATTTCGAACGAGTCTTTTAACTTGACTCAGAAGAACGAGAGTGATTCGTTCATTTCGAACGAGTCTTTAACTTGACTCAGAAGAACGAGAGTGATTCGTTCATTTCGAACGAGTCTTTTAACTTGACTCAGAAGAACGAGAGTGATTCGTTCATTTCGAACGAGTCTTCAACTTGACTCAGAAGAACGAGAGTGATTCGTTCATTTCGAACGAGTCTAACTTGACTCAGAAGAACGAGAGTGATTCGTTCATTTCGAACGAGTCTAACTTGACTCAGAAGAACGAGAGTGATTCGTTTATTTCGAACGGGTCTTTAACTTGACTCAGAAGAACGAGAGTGATTCGTTCATTTCGAACGAGAAGAGAAGAGCGAGAGTCTTTCATTGACTCGAACGAGTTTCGTTAACTTGACTCAGAAGAACGAGAGTAGAGTGACTCAGAAGAACGAGAGTTTCGTTCATTTCGAACGAGTCTTTTAACTTGACTCAGAAGAACGAGAGTGATTCGTTCCTTTCGAATTTCGAACGAGTCTTTAACTTGACTCAGAAGAACGAGAGTGATTCGTTCATTTCGAACGAGTCTTTAACTTGACTCAGAAGAACGAGAGTGATTCGTTCATTTCGAACGAGTCTTGACTCAGAAGAACGCGAGTGATTCGTTCCTTTCGACGAGTTTTTAACTTGACTCAGAAGAACGAGAGTGATTCGTTATTTCATTTCGAACGAGGTCTTTAACTTGACTCAGAAGAACGAGAGTGATTCGTTAATTTCGAACGAGTCTTTAACTTGACTCAGAAGAACGAGAGTGATTCGTTCATTTCGAACGAGTCTTTAACTTGACTCAGAAGAACGAGAGTGATTCGTTCATTTCGAACGAGTCTTTAACTTGACTCAGAAGAACTCGAGTCATTCATTCATTTCGAGGGCCTTTAGTGAAGAACGAGAGTTCGTTCATTTCGAACGAGTCTTCAACTTGACTCAGAAGAACTAGAGTGATTCGTTCATTTCGAACGCGTCTTTAACTTGACTCAGAAGAACGAGAGTGATTCGTTTATTTCGAACGGGTCTTTAACTTGACTCAGAAGAACGAGAGTGATTCGTTCATTTTGAACGAGTCTAACTTGACTCAGAAGAACGAGAGTGATTCATTTCGAAGAACGAGAGTCGTTCATTTCGAACGAGTCTTTAACTTGACTCAGAAGAACGAGAGTGATTCGTTCATTTTGAACGAGTCTTTAACTTGACTCAGAAGAACGAGAGTGATTCGAGAACGCGAGTGATTCGTTCATTTCGAACGAGTCTTTAACTTGACTCAGAAGAACGAGAGTGATTCGTTCATTTCGAACGAGTCTAACCTGACTCAGAAGAACGCGAGTGATTCGTTCATTTCGAACGGGTCTTTAACTTGACTCAGAAGAACGAGAGTGATTCGTTTATTTCGAACGGGTAACTTGACTCAGAAGAACGAGAGTGATTCGTTCCTTTCGAACGAGTTTTTAACTTGACTCAGAAGAACGAGAGTGATTCGTTCATTTCGAACGAGTCTTTCACTTGACTCAGAAGAACGAGAGTGATTCGTTTATTTCGAACGGGTCTTTAACTTGACTCAGAAGAACGAGAGTGATTCGTTCAATTTCGAACGAGTCTAACTTGACTCAGAAGAACGCGAGTGATTCGTTCCTTTCGAACGAGTCTTTTAACTTGACTCAGAAGAACGAGAGTGATTCGTTCAATTTCGAACGAGTCTTTAACTTGACTCAGAAGAACGAGAGTGATTCGTTTATTTCGAACGAGGTAACTTGACTCAGAAGAACGCGAGTGATTCGTTCCTTTCGAACGAGTTTTTAACTTGACTCAGAAGAACGAGAGTGATTCGTTCATTTCGAACGAGTCTTTCACTTGACTCAGAAGAACGAGAGTGATTCGTTTATTTCGAACGGGTCTTTAACTTGACTCAGAAGAACGAGAGTGATTCGTTAATTTCGAACGAGTAACTTGACTCAGAAGAACGCGAGTGATTCGTTCCTTTCGAACGAGTCTTTAACTTGACTCAGAAGAACGAGAGTGATTCGTTCATTTCGAACGAGTCTTTAACTTGACTCAGAAGAACGAGAGTGATTTGTTCATTTCGAACGAGTCTTTTACTTGACTCAGAAGAACGAGAGTGATTCGTTCCTTTTCCGCAGCTTCGCGAAAACCTCCGTAACATAATAAAACCCATAACCGTAGATAATGTACCGCAAACTGGAATGAGTCATCAACTCTCGAGGACTCGAGTCCTGTGGGCCGAGTCGTTCGTTCTTTTGTCACGTGACTCCCGTAGACGCGAACAGTGACACCTGATAATATTCGTCCACATCTGTAATCACACCGAAGCGTTTTTTCTTCCTCCCCTCCCACAGTGACTATAATTACAACATTTGTTATAGCACTGTCAGTACTAAGAGTGATTAATGTGTGGGCCGGTTCTCGTTGACCTCGGCCTAATGCTGTGTGCTGTTTCTCTCTCTCTCTTTTTTTTTTCCCCCCCTCCCCTTTTTAAAGCGAGCGAGACGGTGAGCCGCCGCGGCCCGTGAGGAATTTGTACCTGCTGAGCGCCGAATATGTTCTACACACTGTAGCTTTGAGCGAGATAACAACCCCCTCCACGGGAGGATTCAATTTGCTTTAGGCTTTTCCTCACCACTGAATAATAATGTCCATTAGTGTTTGATCAAGTGTAATAGCACTAAATAGGTTTGGGAGCGAGAAAGAGGTTCGGGTTTTGCAGGCCCACGCGTCAAGGCCGAGCGAGGAACAGGAATTAAATAAATAAATAAATAAATAAATAAACATGAAGGATGTGTTTCTTAATACATTTACATACCAAATCACAGAGAGGTTAACTCTCATTTGCTGGAGGAACAAGCCGGGAGCGGTGCTCCGACTTAATAAAGTGGCTCTTAGCACGAAATGTGCTGCAGCAAGTCTTGGCCCCGGGCATGAAATAATCTATTTTGCAACGATATACGTGTTAATTTTGGAATGTTTTCTACTACAGCGCTACTTTTGTTTTCTTTTCACTTTGTGAAATGTGACCCGAGACGAATTTCTTCTTGTGCGTTTCTGCTTTGCGCGAGTCAAAGTCCAAAAGTTCTTCCCTCGAGAAGATTCGCTTTTGAATTGACACTAAAAAAGTGGACGTGGTGATCTTTAAGAAGAATCTGGAGTTCTATTCTGTTGCACATCAGACCTTTTATAATTTATAAGTTTATAAGACCTTTATATTAATACAGTGTAGAAAAAAAAAAAAAAATATATATATATATATATATATATATACACACATAAGGGGCACGGTGGCGTTTTAGTGGTTAGCACGTTCGCCTCACACCGCCAGGGTCCGGGTTCGATTCCCGTCTCGGCCATGTGTGTGTGAAGTTTGTGCATGTTCTCCCCGTGCCTCAGGGGGTTTTTTCTCTCCGGGTTCTCCGGTTTCCTCCCCCGGTCCAAAAACATATATATATATATATATATTGACTTTTGAGACTCCAAACTTACTGTTTGTAAAGTTTTTCAAGGAGTCCTCCCTAAAATCTGAGTGGAAAACAAATAGACAACGAGGGATGGAGTGAGCGGGAGCAAATAATATGTGCCATGTAATCAGACGCACCAGTGACTCGCTCTGGATTTAGGAACTGTTGTTCGACACAAGAGGCGCGACGATGATGATGGATCAGCTTTGGCTCAGATAAGACTCCGCCCACCTTATTTACATCCACATTTTACTGAGTATCAAAGATGTAAGCAACTATATATATTATATATATATATATATATATATATATATATATATATATATATATATATATATAGATAGATAGATAGATAGATAGATAGATAGATAGATGAAATCGCTAGACGCATCTCGGCCGTAGACGCGTGAGAGAGCGAGATTAGTATGCCGATCGCACGCGTCGCAGCCTGTCAGAGCTGGAAAATGACCATTAGCGATTGTGTCTGTCGAGGTGAAAAAGGAAAAGCGAGAGCGAGTTGTGGCAGAGGTTCCCTTAGTCTCCATGGAAACGGCTGAGCCGAAATAACGAGCGCTGCCCCCCCCCACTTAAAATCACTTTATGAAAAAACAAAAAAAATAAAAATAAAAAACACGATGT
>JACRUU010000011.1:22562909-22572909 GCA_030449085.1 Kryptopterus vitreolus
GGTTCATCCTCTCTGAGAACCCCTCCATCCGTCATTCTTCCGTCAGCAGGACAGACACCCCCCCCCCCAACCCCCCCCCCCCCCCGGATGAACCTCGTCATTCGCACCTGCTCTCGGCTGTGCGGCGAAAAATAAATAAATAAATAAATAAAATCTCCCGCCGCCGAGCCGTGACTCGTAAACACGAACCGCGTGGCCTTTGATGCCTCCCTCCCTCCCTCCCTCTCTTCTTCGTTCTCCTTCTCTCTATCGCTTTCCCTTCCCCACCCGCTTTTTCATGCAGGTGGATTTGAGTCACAAGGCGTGTGAGTCACTTGCGAATACTCTATATATATATATATATATATATATATATATATATATATATATATATACATATACACAGCGTCAAGATCCTCCACCCACTCAGTGGACAGTGGACAGAAAGAAAGAGTGCGAGAGAGAGAGAGAGAGAGAGAAAGAGAGAATAAGCCCCTACTGCATGTAATGGATCGTCTCCTGTGCAACTCTTCCATTTGCACAGGCGTTCACGCCGCCACATCCACACGCCGCGCACTTCGAAGCGACGCCATGGCAGGGGGAGTCCTTAAGGATCCTTCCGAAGGTTCCTCTCATAAAGGAGACTCATCATCTCCGGCGTGGAGGGCTCTTCCGTATCATCGCACGCGATCCGAACGGTGCCGCTAAGTGGCATTTAAAGCCGCCTGTTACAAGCGGAGACCTTGGACTCGGAGGCTTTGTGTTTATTCAGCTGCATGCTTCCTCTGCAGGTCTGCAGATCATTAGCTTTTCTTTAGTGTGGATCTCTTTTGTGCGTTGTTTGTTTATTTATTTATTTATTTTTTAGATGTTGTGAAATTCTAATTTTGGAGCCGTTTCCTCACTCGAGTCAAAAAACCTCCTTAAGCACTTTTTTTTTCATGGACGCCCCCATTCAGTAGAGTGGAGATGAGTAGATGGATGGATGGACAGATGGATAAATAAATAGATGGATGGATGGACAGAGACAGCTGAATCGATGGATCGATAGGTCTATAGACATCCAGATTCAGACACACAGATAGATAGATATAGGTCAGTAGATTGAGAGATACAAAACAGACCGAGACAGACATTGAGAGATGGATAGATAGGTAAGTAATTGATAGATATAGATAAATAGATAGACAGACAGATAGTTGGATGGCCGGATGGATGGATGGAGAGAGAGAGAGAGACAGAGATATAGACAGACAGATAGATGGATAGATTGAGATAGGTCAATAGATTGAGAGACAAAGATGGAAGGATAGATAGATAGATAGATAGATAGATAGATAGATAGATAGATAGATAGACATATACTGATAGATATACTAAAATGAGAGATGGATAGCTAGGTAAGTGATTGCTAGAGAGAAATAGATAGACAGATATGTAGGCAGACAGATAGACGGGTGGGTGGGTGATTGGATTGGATGGATGGATAGAGAGAGATACAGATAGATGGATAGATTGTTATTGGTCAGTAGACTGAGAGACAAAGATAGATGAATAGAGAGAAATAGATAGATAGATCTATATAGATAAATAGATAGATATGTAGACAGACAGACAGACAGATAGACGGGTGGGTGATTGGATTGTTTACGCAGGAATCCATCTGTCTGATACATGGACAGACACAGATAGATAGATAGATAGATAGATAGATAGATAGATAGATAGATAGATAGATAGATAGATATATAGATAGATAGATAGATAGATAGACTAAAATGAGAGATGGATAGCTAGGTAAGTGTTTGCTAGAGAGAAATAGATAGATATGTAGACAGACAGACAGACAGATAGACGGGTGGGTGATTGGATTGGATGGATGGATGGATGGATAGAGAGAGATACAGACAGACAGATAGATGGATAGATTGTTATAGGTCAGTAGACTGAGAGACAAAGATAGATGGATAGAGAGAAATAGATAGACTTACATATGTAGACAGACAGACAGATAGGTAAGTGATGGATCGATGGATAGAGAGAGAGAGAGAGATTGAGAGAGAGAGAGAGAGAGAGATACAGATAGATGGATAGATTGAGAGGTCAGTAGATTGAAGGACAGACAGATAGATGGATGGATAGAGAGAGATACAGATAGATGGATAGATTGAGATAGGTCAGTAGATGGAGAGATAGAACTCTTTGTATCTGACTCGGGTACAGAGAGTGAGACGGGGAGTTTTATGTCTTTAAGCCACACCTTTGGGTTTCTTTGACGTGACGATCCGGGAACTCGATCCGAACACGGAATTCTGTCCTTCCATCTACTGACCTATCTCAATCTATCCATCTATCTGTATCTCTCTTTCAATCTCTCTCTCTCTCTATCCATCCATCTATCTGTCTTTCTGTCTGTCCTTCAATCTACTGACCTCTCAATCTATCCATCTTTCCCCATCTTTTACACCTGTTTATTTATAGTTATGATGGGTAGATGGATGGACGGACAGATAGATAGATAAATAAACAGATGGATGGATAGATAGGTCTACATACAGACAGACAGACAGATATATTGAGAGGTCAGTAGATTGAGATATAGAAAGAGACAGACAGATACTGATATACAAAATAAAACGAGAGATGGACGATAGATAGATATGTAGACAGACAGATAGTTGGATAGAAGGGTGGGTGGGTGGATGGATGGATGGAGAGAGAGAGAGAGACTGATACAGACATACAGATAGATGGATAGTCTGTCTCTCTATATATGTCTATATATCTGTCTGTCTCTATCTATCTATCTCGCTGTCTATCTATCTCGCTGTCTGTCTGTGTCTGTGTCTATCTATCTATCTGTGTCTCTGCCTCTTGGTCTGTGTATCTATCTCTGTTGCTTCCTCTGTCTATCTATGTCTCGCTGTTCTGCTGCCTGTCTAGCTATCTGTCTGTGTATGTCTGTCTATCTATCCATCCATCTGTCTGTCTGTCTATCGATCTGTTTTTTTTCATACCATTTTTAATCTAATAAATGTATTTATGTTCTTCGGTGTTTACCTGAGCGCTCTTTGAGTAAACACTCATCATTTACCCTTAAGGTGCGATCAGAGTCGGCGCGAAGGCGGCGTTTGTTCTGGTTCGCATGAACAAAAAAACAACGACGTCTCAGAGCAAACAGATGTTTGTGTGGGGGGGGAGGGGAATCGGGGGCGCTGGGGGGGGAATAGTCCCGGGGGGGGCTGGGTTAGCTTGGCGTGTCTGCGATATAAACCATTTTGCATTTTTTTGTGTAAAACATTTCAAGTTCGGCATAATATATAACTCGCACCCCAGAGCCACTGGGAATTCCGGGAATTCTGCGTCATTCCGGCCCATATAGATGAATGGGGAACATTTTGACGTTACACTGTCCGGCCGTATCGACGTGTATCCACTCGTCCGAAAACCGAAAAACCACAGGGAATTATGGGTAATCGTTTTTTTTTGTTTTTTTTTTTTTTTGACCCCGGACGAATTTTTACCATAGAAAATGAAAATCAACGCAAAATATTAAACGGACCAGGATCTAAGGGGTCGCACCCGGACACATTTCCTTCAGGCAATGTCCCATGTCTAGTTAACAACATTATCCTGTCTGTTCCCGTATTCCTGCGTAATATTACATTTCCTCAGTTTGTCATGCAACGTTTATTAGCAGGCGCATGCAACATTCCGCTTAGCAAATAAGTAAATAAATCCGGTTAAAACCGCACACAGGCTCTGTTGTCCCCGAGCTCGAGCGCGCCAATCTGCCTTATTTGATTTGCCCCCGAAATAGCGCCGGCTATGAATACAAGCGCGAGACCACGCCGCCGTTTCGTGCGTGTTTAAAAACGAAGACAGCGATGCGTCTCATTAGAGACCGCGTCCTGCCTGCACCGGGCTGACGTCTCCATCTCCATCTTTTGTTTTTTTTTTTTTTTTTTCCTTTATTTTGTTGACCCAGATGAAGAATGCGCCTCAATTACAGCTTCTGTTTGCTTTGTCCCTGATGAGCATCAGATTTTCGGGAAGCCTCTTAAGCCCGGTAATAAGCGAGGTGTATTCAATAACGCGGCGGATTTACACGGGGCCGCGGACGGGGCGGCGTTGGATGGGAGTGGAAGGAGAGTGGAAATTTCCTTCCCTTAAAGGATTTTAACTTTCACATAAGCTGAAATAATCACCAGTATGTATGTATCTATCTATCTATCTCAGTATGTCCGTCTATCTATCTATCTATCTATCTATCTTTGTCGGGAGGGGGTGTGGCTCGGGGGTTTAAGGCTCTGGCTTACTGATCGGGGGTTCGAAGCCCGCTATCTCCAAGCCGTCATCCTTGAGAAAGGTCCTTAAGCCTCTGTGCTCCAGGGGGCGCTGTATCATGCGGATATGCAAAGCAAAAGAATTTCCCTCACAGGATCGATGAAGTATGTAAAATAATACACTAATATAAATAAACATTTGCTTATTAAGTACACAACTAACTTTTACAGAGCTTCCTTTAAAACTATACTATTAAACCTGTTTATGTAGTTGTAGTTTATGTAGTCACCCCCCCCCCCATCCCCCCTCCATTTGTAGGTATAGGTATAGGTACAGGTACAGGTATACGTACAGGTGTAGGTACAGGTATAGGTACAGGTATACTTACAGGTACAGGTATAGGTACAGGTAGGTACAGGTATACTTACAGGTACAGGTATATAGGTATACGGTTACAGGTACAGGTATACTTACAGGTACAGGTATACTTACAGGTATACAGGTATAGGTACAGGTATACTTACAGGTACAGGTACTTACAGGTACAGGTAGGTATAGGTATACGTACAGGTATACGTACAGGTATAGGTACAGGTATACGTACAGGTACAGATATAGGTACAGGTATAGGTATAGATACAGGTATAGGTACAGGTGTAGGTATAGGTACAGGTATACGTACAGGTACAGGTATAGGTACAGGTATACGTATAGGTACAGGTGTAGGTGTAGGTATAGGTATACGTACAGGTATAGGTACAGGTATACGTACAGGTATAGGTATAGGTACAGGTATACGTACAGGTACAGGTATAGGTACAGGTGTAGGTATAGGTACAGGTATACGTACAGGTACAGGTATAGGTACAGGTATAGGTACAGGTAGATACAGGTATAGGTACAGGTAGGTATAGGTACAGGTATAGTTACAGGTACAGGTAGGTACAGGTATAGGTAGTATAGGTATAGGTACAGGTATAGGTATACTTACAGGTATACAGGTACAGGTATAGGTACAGGTATAGGTACAGGTACAGGTATACGTACAGGTACAGGTATAGGTACAGGTATAGGTACAGGTGTAGGTATAGGTATACGTACAGGTATACAGGTACAGGTATAGGTACAGGTATAGGTACAGGTATAGTACAGGTACAGGTACAGGTAGTATAGGTATAGGTACAGGTATACACAGGTACAGGTATAGGTACAGGTACAGGTAGTTACAGTACAGGTACAGGTATAGTTACAGTACAGGTACAGGTATAGTACAGTACAGGTATAGGTACAGGTATACGTACAGGTACAGGTATAGGTACAGTATATTCAGGTACAGGTAGGTAGGTAGGTACAGTTATAGTACAGTACAGGTATAGTACGGTAGGTGTAGGTATAGGTTCAGTACAGTTATAGTATACGTACAGGTATACGTATACAGGTATAGGTACAGGTGTAGGTATAGGTATACGTACAGGTATAGGTACAGGTACAGGTATAGGTACAGGTATACGTATAGGTACAGGTATACAGGTATACGTACAGGTATACGTACAGGTATAGGTACAGGTAGGTATAGGTACAGGTACAGGTATAGGTACAGGTATAGGTACAGATATACATATAGGTACAGGTATACTTACAGGTACAGGTATACTTACAGGTACAGGTATAGGTACAGGTGTAGGTATAGGTATACGTACAGGTATCCGTACAGGTACAGGTACAGCGTCCTCCAGACTGAAGAGGCAACTTATGATGTTATATATGCCGTAGGACAATTACTCTCTGCCTTATCTGTATTATATTTACATCCTGTATTGGTTTGTTTATTCTTGTCTGCTTTGTTAGTTTCATACAAACCACTAATTAGTTAACAAGTTGTAAACTGCTACCATAGAACAGTGTGTGTGTGTGTGTGTGTGTGTGTGTGTGTGTGTGTGTGTGTGTGTGGGTGTGTGTGTGTGGGTGTGTGTGCGCGTGTGTGCATGTTAGGGTGGAATAACATCATATTATAGTCTGTCTGTATAACCACCATTCTATCTATGTCTGTCTGTCTCTCTTTTTTCTGTCTGGCATTATTCTATCTGTCTGTATATCTATCTCTCTGTCTGTCTATCTATCTGTCTGTCTGTGTCCATATCTGTCTATCTATATCTATCTATCTGTCTATCTCTGTCTGTCCATCTATCCATCATTCTATCTGTCTCTGTCCATCATTCTGTCTGTCTGTCTGTGTCCATCCATCCATCCATCTATCAATCTATCCATCTATCCATCTATCAATCTATCAATCTATCAATCTATCCATCTATCCATCTATCTATCTATCTATCTATCTATCTATCTATCTATCTATCTATCTATCCATCCATCCATCCATCTATCCATCTATCTATATCTCTGTCTGTGTCTGTCCATGTATCTACCATTCTATCTGTCTGTCTGTCTCTATCTTGCTATGTATGTCTGTATCTGTCTGTCCATCATTCTGGCTATGTCTCTTTGTCCATCTATCGGTTATTATTTTTGTCTGTCTATCTTTCTATCTGTCTGTCTCTGTCCCTTTTTCAGCTTCATACAAACTCATTATTTAATGCTGATTGTTTGTAATCAGTGAGTCAGTGCGTAATCACCCAAACTCAGGATTCACGATAATGAAATCATGAGTTAGTAATGAATAAACCCAGACGTTCTGTTCCGCGTCAGTGGGTTTTTATCTGTTAATGACGCTTGTGAATGGACTGTTTGACTTTTAGAGCGCCTTCTACAGGTGATGGTGTTGTATCGCATGCGTGAGGTGCGGTAAGATATATATATATACACACACACACATGTTAATGTGTTGTTTTAATGGTAAACATTGCGTGTTGGTGAGCAGTGAGGGGCCGTGAGAACACTGGGAGCAGCGTCTCGGTTACAAAGCCAGATGATTCATGTTGTATTAGAGTGAGCTATTCCTGGACGCTTGGCTTTAAGTAACACTAGTTTGTGTCTGTAGTTGTAACCAGATCGTCTCGGTCTGTCATCGTCCACATGATGAAGATCCCGGGTTTATTCTGGGGGATGCGATGCAACTGATTTAACTCTATTTACTAACCGTGATGACACTCACTGGGGGAGGTGGGAGCTCAGTGGTTAAGTCATTGGCCCCTGGACCGGAAGACTGCGGGATCAGTTCCCTCCACCACCAGGCTGCCACTAGTGGGCCCTTGAGCAAGGCCCTTAACCCTCTTTTGTTCAGTTGTAAGTCGCTGTCTTACTCTGTCTGTCCATCTAGCTATCATTCAATGTATCCATCATTTTATCTATCTGTCTGTCTGTTTGTCTATCTATCTATCTGTCTGTGTCTGTCTGTCTGTCTGTCCATCTAGCTATCATTCTATGTATCCATCATTTTATCTATCTATCTATCTATCTATCTATCTATCTATCTATCTATCTATCTATCTATCTATCTATCTATCTATCTATCTATCTATCTATCTATCTCTCTGTGTCTGTCCATCTATCCACATTCTTTCTATCTATATACCCATACTTCTGTCTGTCTCTGTCTGTCCGTCTAGCTATCATTCTATGTATCCATCCATTTTATCTCTATCTATCTATCTGTCTGTCTGTATGTCTGTCTGCATATCTATCTATCTATCTATCTATCTATCTATCTATCTATCTATCTATCTATCTATCTATCTATCTATCCTCTCTCTCTCCTCTCTCTCTCTGTGTCTGTCCATCTATCCACATTCTTTCTATCTATATATCCATACTTCTGTCTGTCTGTCTCTGTATGTCTGTTTTTCTGTCCATCTATACATCATTCTATCTATCTGTCTGTGTGTCCATTTGTCTGTCTTATAAAGAATGGGAAGGATTAGCATGGGGAATGGGAAGGGTTAGCATGGGGAATGCGAACTGTTAGCATGGGGAATGGGAAGGGTTAGCATGGAGAATGGGAACGGTTAGCATGGGGAATGGGAACTGTTAGCATGGGGAATGGGAACGGTTAGCATGGGGAATGGGAAGGGTTAGCATGGAAATGGGAACGGTTAGCATGGGGAATGGGAAGGGTTAGCATGGGGAATGGGAAGGGTTAGCATGGGGAATGGGAAGGGTTAGCATGGGGAATGGGAAGGGTTAGCATGGGGAATGGGAACGGTTAGCATGGGGAATGGGAAGGGTTAGCATGGGGAATGCGAACTGTTAGCATGGGGAATGGGAAGGGTTAGCATGGGGAATGGAACTGAAGGGTAGGGGAATAGCATGGGGAATGGGAACGGTTAGCATGGAGGAATGGGAAGGGTTAGCATGGAGAATGGGAAGGGTTAGCATGGGGAATGGGAACGGTTAGCATGGAGAATGGGAAGGGTTAGCATGGAGAATGGGAAGGGTTAGCATGGGGAATGGGAACGGTTAGCATGGAGAATGGGAAGGGTTAGCATGGGGAATGGCCATAACAAAAGATTAATTGACCACATAATATTTCAGCCTTGCCCTGCGAGGTCACCCGGTGCTGCGCTGACATTTCACAGCCGTCATTGTCACCACACTGATGCCCCGCTTTAGACAGACGCTTCGGCTGACATTCTCTTTCTGCACCACAGATCAGCTGTGATGGGGTGTGTGTGTGTGTGTGTGTGTGTGTGTGTGTGTGTGTGTGTGTGTGTGTGTGTGTGTGTGTGTGTGTAAGGGTGGTATAAGGGTTGTCTGGAGTCCTCAAAGCGGAGGTTGGGGGGAAAAAAGTATATTCTTCACTCAACTTGCAAAACTATATTCAGATTTTAGGGCAGAACCGTTCGGTCTCGTGGTCTCGGATATCATTCATCCATTCATTCATTCATTTTCTACCGCTATATCCAATCTTCCCTCGGGTCACGTGGAGTCTGTGCCTATCTCAGGCGTCTATGGGCATTTAGGCAGAATACACCCTGGAAGGAATACCAACCCATCACAGTGCACACACACACACACATTCATACACTAGGGACAATTTTCCAAGGTACCAATCAACCTACCGTGCATGTTTTTGGACGGGGGAGGAAACCGGAGAACCCGGAGAAAAACCCCTTGAGCCCCTTGAGAACATGCACAAACTCCACACACACATGGGCGAGACGGGAATCGAATCCGGACCCTGGCGGTGTGAGGCGAACGTGCTAACCACTAATCCACCATAGTGCCCCCTGGCGAAATTTATTTTCAAAGAAAACAGTTGCAGTTGGAAAGGATCCCTAATTTTGCTGTATTTATTTATTTGTTTATTTTTACGATTATTGTGTAAACTGGCAACCTTCCAATGTTCTGAAACAGGCAAAAAACACCATGACCACCGTGTCCGTTTCCCTGTGGTTTAAGTGGCCGTAAAGCAGTGTAATAAAATCCGCACTCTGCGTTAAGACTCTGCGTTGAGGCTGATTTGATTCTTCTGAGGCAGTCCTGAACCAGAGAGTCAGGGTCTGGATCAGGGCTCAATTCATTTAAGTGACTTGATTCTTTGAATCTTGAATCATTTTGTTGCTTTGATTAAAAAATAAGATCCCCAACACGTCGTCATATACAAACTTTATTTACATTAATTTAACATTTATTAATTTATAAATGCATGTGGGATTCACCTGAGAAAAGAACAAAAGACTCTGACCATGTGATTCGTGAGTTGAGCTACTCGATTCTTTTTTCCCGCCCCTCATATAGCGATTATGGGAGTCGCATCATAGAGGAAAGAACAACTCGG
>JACRUU010000011.1:22577909-22582909 GCA_030449085.1 Kryptopterus vitreolus
AGCCGTTTTTATTCCGGATGAAAGTCCCAGCAGGAAATCACTCCCACTTCTCCTGAAAATGTTAATTAACGCCATGTTCATTTATCCAAGCAGGAAAACGCACTCCCCCCCCCCTCTCTCTCTCCTTTTTCATTTGGTAACGGGAGAATGTGAACCTACTACACGATTTGTGCATTAGGTAACCTTTGCAAGAAGCGCCGAGGGATTATTCGCCGGAAAAAGATAGCGTCGTGTAGACGGGGAGAGGCGAGGGACGCGTCCGTGTCGTTAGCGACCCCTTTCAGGAGCGATGGTGTTTAACATCAAAGTGCGCTGGGAGTTTTTCTTCTGTTTTGTTTTGTTTTATTTTGCTCAGAAATACGTTGCATATTTTAGTTAGTTTGGGCCATGTCGACCTAAATAAACAAGCAAGCAAATAAATAAACAACAATTCAAGCCTCAGTCATTATAAATCATTTCCATTACAAACCAGTTGTTAACTATTAAAACCAAAATCCAGCATTTGTGTGTGTGTGTGTTGTGTGTGTGTGTGTGTGTGTGTGTGTGTGTGTGTGTATGTATATATATATATATATATATATATATATATATATAGATATATATATAGATTGTTCTTTTTTTTCTTAACAGAGATGTAAATAGGAATAAAATTTTTCTAGACACAATCATGCATGAAATTGCTTTATATAATATTATATTACTTAGATAATATTTATATAATATATTATATATATATATATATATATATATATATATATATATATATATATTCTATATATAATATATATATATATATATATATATAATATATATATATATTATATATATATATATAAATATATAAAAATTCATATAATATCATATATATATATATATCTATATATATATATATATATATATATATATATATATATATATATATATATATATATATAATATATATATATATATAGATATTATCTATATGTGTGATATATATATATATATATATATATATATATATATATATATATATATATATATATATATACATACATACATACTATACGGATACTATCTATATATATATATTTATTTATATCTTTTATATTATACTTTATATTTTTTAACAGAGATGTAAATAGGAATAAAAATTTCAGAAACGCATTCCCGATGCAATCATGCATGAAATTGCTTTATAATTAACACCTACTGTGATTTTTTTTTGTTTGTTTTTTTTTTTTTTTTTTTTTTTTTTTTTTTTTTAGGATTTTATTACTTGAGATAATAAAGGACTATCTGTGCAGTCTGGCACGTCTGGCGCAGCATTAAAGTAAAGGTGTGAATGATGCATTTGTTTATATTCACCAGATGTTCGTGCAAAGAGCGAAAGCAGCATCAGGATTCAAAGGGAAGGTGCCAAAACAAATACATTCGCTAAACATGTACATGCGTATATTTTTACTTTCTTTCTCACATACGCATTATGTCTATGTAATAATTGGCACCGCAATTGAGCAGAAACATCGTTCCACAAAAAACAATAATAATAATAATAAAAGAAAAACCCTTTCAGTGGGTAAACCAGAGTTTAACGCACTTGCGCTACTCCGGTGTTAATAAATTGCTAGTCTAGCAATAACTATGTAAACAACAGCAATAGCGTGTGAACGTAGCCGTGATGTGAACGCAGGGGTTTTTACTTCTGCGTGGAGTGAACGCTGTAGTCTACGCACGTATCCGACACCGTGAGCGTTTATACTTCTGCGTCGCTCTGCAGTGACTATTCCCAAACACTAGTTGGCGCTGGTTGCACTGTTTGAGTTTTGGGTTTCTGCTGTAGCAACAATGGTGACCTGCAATGATGGGAATGATCGGGCAGTCTTTGTAAAATGGTGATCGGGCAAAGAATCTTTGTATAGAGGTGTTTATAGAGGTTTTATATTTTCTCTTCCACAGATCAATTACGTCTGATTGTCGTCTTTAGAAATTATTGTCTGTGTATGTGTATATATATAATAATATATATATATATATATACACCATATATATATATATTATATATTCCATTCATTCATTCATCTTCTTGGCGCTTTATCGGGATCTTCCCTCGGGTCAAGGGGAGCCTATCTCAGGCGTCTATGGGGATTAAGGCAGGATACACCCTGGATGGAATGCCAACCCATCACAGGGCACACACACACACATCACACACACCACACACTCACACACACATTCACACACTCGGGACAATTTTCCAAGGTGCCAATCAACCTACCGTGCATGTTTTTGGACCGGGGGGAGGAAACCGGAGAACCCGGAGAAAAAACCCCTGAGACACGGGGAGAACATGCACAAACTCCACACACACATGGCCGAGACGGGAATCGAACCCGGACCCTGGCGGTGTGAGGCGAACATGCTAACCACTAAACCACCGTGCCCTGTGTATGTATGCATACACAGGTCAATTGCTTTTGTAAATCAGATTCTACTAGTTGCTTAATCAGTGTTCTTTCACTCATTCATTCATTCATTCATTCGTTCATTCATGTATTCATTCATTCAGTCATTTATTTATTTAAAATCAGCTGTTTACTCTACACCGTGACCCGAGTGTTGCTGCAGGCTTTCAGAAACAACAAGGAATAAAGGGAATAAAATAAATAAATAAACTAATAAAAGCACTCTCCTGCCCTTTCTGCTGAAAGGTTCAACAAGTTCAGCACAGCAGTCACTGCACGCGGAAAATGGAATTGCTTGTAGCTGTAAAATGTGGCGAACGCGGACACTGCATTCATTTTGGCATTTCGACCTTAAACATTATTACAAAAATCAAATAGAATAATGAATAATTATAATAATAATAACAGTAAGTGTTAGTGATATTGGTATCAAGATAAATACTTTTTATTGTTTTTTTTTGTTTTTGTTTTTTTTTTAGTATTTATTTGTTCATTGCAATTTATTTGATAAATCAATATACAACATATATATATGTGTGTGTGTGTGTGTGTGTGTATAGTATATATGTATATATATATATTATGTATATATATATATATATATATATATATATATATATGTGTGTGTGTGTGTGTTTGTGATATATGTGTGTTATGTGCTCTATATCTCCGTGATATATATATATATGTATATATATATATATATACTATATTGTATATATATGCGTGTATATCTATATCTATATATATCTATATATATTATTTTCCCCTTAAAATTGTTTATAAAAGCTCCTTTTTAGCACACACACCCCACCACACACACACACACGTGTGGTAAAACTGTACCTGTTTTCCCTCCAAGAACCCCCTCAAGGTCAAGTTTTCCTGATGATGGTTTTTTTTTTCTCTTTTCTGTCTTTCTCTCTCTCTCTCTCTCTCTCTCCACTCTCGAGATAAGCTCTCTCTCACACTGGTAACCTATTCTGCAGATTTTTCCAGACCGCTATGGGCTCTAACCGTTAGAATCAAACTAACACAAAATAAATGCAAAGAAGAAGAATTAGTTCCTCTTTAGCAGATTTTAGAAGTTCACCGGCTAATGACGTGATTTTTTTTTTCTCTTCTTCAAAACTAACACAAGTCCCGAAGAAGAATGCGCTGCTTTTCCTCTTTAGCAGATATAAGTGGGTAGAAGAGGATAGAAGCGGATAGAAGGCAAACTCTATCTTTACAAGGTTAAGGTGACGTGATTTCACACACAGGAGAATTGAAGATAAATAGCGCTTATTTCACACACAGTAAATTTTATCGCATTTTCTCTTGGTTCTGTCCCTTGTAATCAGCAAAATCTGCTCAGTCTCTTTCCCCTGCTCTTTGCCCCACACCACACACACACAACACACACACACATCTTCCGATATAAGCCCGGTTCACTCTACAATCCCCGTCCGGGCTCGTAGCACATACCTAGTGTCGCGGACACGGACACGGACTATATATGTTTATGCCTAACCTTTGTCTGTTCCCGATTCACGGACTTCCAAGTCCTGTTCCACGGTACTCCCGGTACTCCCGGTACCAGGCGCGCAGAGCGCAAGGCTCCCTAGCCTCTGGCCTCCGTATGAGCGGCGTCTCCTGAGTTCTTTATTCTAATAAATCCTGTTTTGTATGAATTCCGGATCTCCGCGTCTCTGTGCAGCTTCCACGTCCACCGTTACACCGTGTTAAAATACAGGTTAGGAAAGGTTCTATTTAGGTACATACATGTACATGTACATGCGGCTTGTATGCAGGTGCGGTTTATTTATGAATTTTTTTTTTTTTTTTTTAAATAGAGGCGGATGCGGCTTGGATGCAGGTGCGGCTTTCTTTTTTATTTATGAATTTTTTTTTTTTTTTTTAATGAGCATCTCCCTCACAAAAACCGGCTTGGATGTCAGGACGTTTTGCCTTTTACCTTTCTTTCTTTTTTACTTGGATGTCAGGACGTTCACAAAAACCCCACTTTACACTCTTTGCCTTTTACTTTCTTTCTTTTTTATTCATCTCCCTCACAAAAACCCCACTTTACACTCTTTGCTCAAAAGCGTTCGTTAAAGTAAAAAGGAGCGTTAAATGAAAAAGGGAACGAGGAAGGAGAAGGATGTTGGCGCTCGGTTTATCTTTAATCTCGGCAACATGAAAAGCAGCGACGCGTCTTCTGAAAAGCATGTGACCTTTTCGCAAACTCCGGACTCGCAACGCCGCCGCCGTTTCCCGAGTAACACTCACTGCCTTCCTCATTCCCGCATTCGGAATGTTGATGAGTTTTCGGTTTGTTTACTTATTTATTTATTTATTTCCTGGAAGCTGTAAACAACGGAAGTCACATTGATTTATTCATCCACGTTATTTTTTTTATTTTTTTATTAATATTTTACTATTTAAACATATTTACAGTTACAGATACATGAAGTAACTACGTAAGATCTCTGTCCACTACTGTTACAGAAGCGAAATAAATAAAGAAATGAATTAAAGTACACCTGGGTTCAATCCTGTCTGCCAAGAACAAGG
>JACRUU010000011.1:22585409-22597909 GCA_030449085.1 Kryptopterus vitreolus
CCCCCTGAGGCACGGGGAGAACATGCACAAACTCCACCAATCCACAACCCACCTGTTGCTTTGCTTTCCTACCCTGCTACTAAATGCTCTTGTTTCAGGGCTTAACACAGAACTCGTTTTTTTTGTGTGTTTGTTTGTTTGTTTGTTTTTACTATATTTTCCTTCTGTAATTGTTATTATTGAATTAGCACAAACAACAAACCCCCCAAAAAAGTCCCAAACAGGTCTAAACACCCCTGTTAAAATTCATTCATTCATTCATTCATTCATCTTCTACCTCTTTATCCGATCTTCCCTCGGGTCACGGGGAGTCTGTGTCTATCTCAGGCGTCTATGGGCATTAAGGCAGGATACATCCTGCCAACCCATGGAACCCATGGTTGGCAACCGATGGAATGCCAACCCATCACAGGACACACACACACACACACACACACACACACACACATTTATACACTAGGGACAATTTTCAAAGTTGTCAATCAACCTACCGTGCATGTTTTTGGACCGGGGGAGGAAACAGGAGAACCCGGAGAAAAACCCCCTGAGGCACGGGGAGAACATGCACAAACTCCACACACACATGGCCGAGATGGGAATCGAACCCGGACCCTGGCGGTGTGAGGCGAACGTGCTAACCACTAAACCACCGTGCTCCTTCCCTTTTATAATAGTTAATAACAAATATTTAATATGTGGGAAATGCCCGGTTGGGTCAGGTCAGATTTCATTCAAGTGTTTAAAAAAAAAAAAAGCGTCGCTATTAAATAAGAGTTAAATACAGTTAATCTGTAATGTGTTAAATAAGGTGTGTGTATAGCAAGTGGAGTATTGTTATTGTATAGCTGACACAGTAGAAAAGGACGCTACAGAAAAACAACACGCGACATAAAGCTGCATGATGCAACACAAATCTGAGGACTAGACTAAAGTCTCCTTCATAAAGTGCATCTATGTACCGTATACGTATGTGCTAAACAGTACAATGTGCAAAAATAGTGACGAGCACAGTAAAACTAAGACCAGTGTAAACAATAAAACCTGCATGGACAAAGAAAACAAAACAGAAACGTTGTTGTGATAAATATTGGATGCCATACAGTTGAATTTGAGTGTGTGTGTGTCAGTTCTAGTACAGTTCTATGCAGCAAACATTTTGTGTGTGTGTTTAAGTTCAGTTCCAGTTCAGTGTGTGTGTGTGTGTGTGTGTGTTGAAGAGTCTGATGGCGTGAGGGGGGAAAAAAAAAAAATGCCGTTGTGAGGCCCGAATGCTTTAGAACCCCTTTCCTTATAGTAGGAGTGTGTGTGTGTGTGTGTGTGTGAGAGGTGTATGGGGTCGTCCATAATGCAGCTAGCTTTTGCGGATGTAAAAGCTGTGTGTGATGTAAACGTCCATGGCAGAGGGGAGATAGAATGAAAATATTTTTTTATATTTTATTTTATTATTTTATTAATAATATAAAAAAAAGGGGTAAAAAAAAAAAAATACATATAGTTCATATTTATATGTATGTGTATATATGTATGTATATATATATGGCTATATCTATATATATCTGTATATATATATATATCTATATGTCTATATATATGTATATATATATATATATAGATATATATATATATATCTATATATATATAATATACTTTTATTTTTTTATTTTTTTTTACCCCCCGTTCTTTTTTTTTTTTTTTTATTTAATACCCCATAACACAAATCACATCCGGCTATTTTAATTGAGGTGAGTTGACTTTTTTTTCTTTTTTTTTTTTTTTCCTTTCTTTTTTTTTTCTTCCTTTTTTTTTTTTTTTTTATATACCCACTGCAGTATGAGTCACAGACGAGTCCGTATCAGAGGTGAGTCATGATGAGAATGATTGGAATGGTATTCATTACATGATTTTGCTCGTGAAAGAGGTTTAAATGTCAAAAGTATTGGCGCACCTGCGTTTCCATCCTGCGTTTCCATTCCTAAACCGTTAGCTCAGAGTTGGAGGCCCACAGTTGGATAGGACATCGTTGGAAAGACCACATGAGTGGCTCTCATACATACATACAAACATAAAGGAGAAAAAGAAACAGTGCAGAGATTTATAATATATAAATGGAAAGAAAAATAAAATGATAGGGGCAAACGGTGGTTTAGTGGTTAGCACATTCGCCTCACACCGCCAGGGTCCGGGTTCGATGCCCGTCTCGGCCATGTGTGTGTGTGGAGTTTGTGCATGTTCTCCCCGTGCCTCAGGGGGTTTTTCTCCGGGTTCTCCGGTTTCCTCCCCCCGGTCCAAAAACATGCACGGTAGGTTGATTGGCACCTTGGAAAATTGTCCCTAGTGTATGAGTGTGTGTGTGTGTGTGTGTGTGTGTGTGTGTGTGTGTGCACTGTGATGGGTTGGTATTCCCTTCCATCCAGGGTGTATCCTGCCTTAATGCCCATAGACGCCTGAGATAGACACAGACTCCCCGTGACCCGAGGGAAGATCGGATATAGCGGTAGAAAATGAATGAATGAATGAATGAATGAATGAATGAATGATATCCGAGACCACGAGACCGAACGGTTCTGCCCTAAAATCTGAATATAGTTTTGCAAGTTGAGTGAAGAATATACTTTTTTCCCCCCAACCTCTAGTGTATAAATGTGTGTGTGAATGTGTGTGTGTGTGTGTGTGATGGGTTGGCATTCCATCCAGGGTGTATCCTGCCTTAATGCCCATAGACGCCTGAGATAGGCACAGACTCCCCGTGACCCGAGGGAAGATCGGATAAAGCGCTAGATGATGAATGAATGAATGAAAAATAAAATGAGGTAAAAAAAAAAACAATACGAGTGTGTGTAAAAGAAAACAAGAATGAAGTGCAAATGGTAAAATATGATGGGTATTGAATGGTATGTGAGATATGGCATTGTTGGAGTATCATTAATAATAATAATAATAATAATAATAATGCTAGTAATAATAATATAAATAAAGGCAAATTTGTTAAAACGCTTAGTGACTCCTGCTGAAGCATGACGTTTTTTTTATCTTTACTTTATCTTTTTTACATTAAATTACATTAATTATCTTTCTACATTCAAAAATGTGCCCTCCTCGAAACAAACTCCACTTATTTCTACAAGTTTAATTTAGATCCTATAAACGGGCAAAAGAAGCCCAATATCAAGTTGTTTATTTGAACCATTTTTAACCACTAGGGGCAGCGTGATGATTTGACCCGGTCCAGATCTTTATCCACTGATCTCCATTAAAATCCGCCCAACATTCTGTTTATACATTCACTTTATTCTTGCACTGTAAATCCGTCACTTGTTTCTAGTGATATTCAAGCTACTGATCGGAAGGTCGAGGGTTCGAGTCCCGGTATCGCCAAGATTAGGTCCTTGAGCATGGCCCATGAGCCTCTGTCCTCCAGGGGGCGCTGTATCGTGGCTGACCTTGTGCTGTGACCCCTGAACAGAAAATGGATACTTTTAATCATTTTGAGAACGTATTATATAGAGTAACCGTGGCAGCGGGCGAATGGACGAGCGAGTGAAGGGGGCGGAGCTAGACACGTTCTACTTAATAATAATGAGACACGAGCTAAAATTGGCCTTTAAAACGCCGAAAGAGACGAAAAAGAGAGAAAAGCATTTCACAAGGCGTCCCGGCGCATCGTATGGAAGTTATAAACGCGCTATTATTAGTTTATTAGTGACGTGTGCAAAAGCATCACTGTTATAATCTCTCTCTCGCTTCGGTCACATTTTCGACGCGTAACTCGTCCTGCAGTTTTTGTCCCATCGTCATGAATCATACCTCGTATCGATGGTCTAACGCGTGCTGTTGCTTTTATAAGGAATCGCCACGCGGAATTCCGAACCCGGGGTCAAAAAGTCGGAATTTTCTCCCATAAAAAAAAATGAATATGACTGATCTTTCGTGCCTCGCAACTCGTCCTGTGAGCGTCCGACATGCACATATGGCAAATCCACTCATAGGGGGTCCGGAGTGGATCGCGATCAGATACCTCCCGAACCCCACACACTTTCTGGAAATCCACGCCATTCCGGCCACATAGAGAATGAATGGGGGGAATTTGACGCTCCCCCGTTCGGCCCGTGTTCGCCCGACTTGTACATTTGACATATCCGCTCGTAGGTGTGATAGAGTAGGTCGTGAACACATGCCTTGTCAAATCCCAGACCCACTCGGGAATTCTGTGTCATTCTGGCCCATAGAGATGAAAGGGGGAAATTTTGATATCGGTAAGCATCACTCCCTTTCTTCAGGAAATGTCCAGTTTATTTATTTATTTATTTATTTATTTGCGTAACGGTGTCGACGTCACGGTGTTGAGAATTCGTAATACAAACGTTTGCTGCGAGTAATAAACCAAACTCGCTCCGAGAAAATACAAAGAAAAGGGGAAGTTTGGGGAATTTGCCTGAAACGAACACAAGCCCGATGGGAAAAAACAACGCGTTTCGTTCCTAATAAAGGCGTTTTCCGTTTCGTGTGCGGCTCCGACAGCAGCGGATTTCAAACCATTCGTCATGTTTTGCACCCCGAGGACAAAATCTGGTGCGGGACGGAATAAAAACGGCACATTTTCTTCTTTTTTTTTCCCTCCCTCTTTTCTCAGATGTATATTAGTCTAGTCGGACTCGGATTGGTGAGTTGATATAGAGCGTCCTGCATGTTAAAGATGACCCCGTGATGGAGAGCATGAGGTGAGGGTTCGATCCCGGATTTCTGTATGAGATCAGCGCAGTGTGATTAAGGCTAGGAGGGAGGGGGGGACTCTCTGTGCCTCTTCTCCTCCTTCAAAGGTTTTTTTTTCCCCCCCGCCCCTAGAAAGAGAGATAGAAGAGGTTCAGGTTGGATGTGTGAAACCCAGAATAAGACTGATTTGTCGGGGGAAATGTGTTATTTTTGTTGTGAAGAAAATCACCGAACCCGGGAGACCAGTGGCGATCTCACGGCGGCGTAGCGGCTAGCGCGTTCGCCTCGCACCTCCAGGGCTGGGGGTTCGATTCATGGGATCCACTTGTTAAGGGGGCGGGGCTTATCACAAAATTTGCACAATCGGTGCATTTCTTTCCCCGCGTTTGAGTCTTACGCCTTTTCTCACCCCGTCCACACACATTCTTCCATTTCATGCTTCATTACTCTACGTCTGCTTATGTAGATTTATAGCGAGACTACGCGGTGACACTGGCGTGTTTTTAGGCTCGGACGTAAAAAAGTGACCGTTAATACGTCCGTTTTAGTGTCTGCAAAATAAACAGAGAAATCCGCTTCAGGAACGATGTGACTAAAATCCGTATCATTTTCAAAGGTGTGTGAGAGAGAGAGAGAGAGAGAGAGAGAGATGAAAGGGTTTGACTTTATTTCCCACCTCTACCATTCTTTTATCTCTCTCTCTTTATCTCTCTCTCTCTCTCTCTCTCTCTGTCTATCTATCTGTTGAAAATGATAACGAGTTTCTTTTTCATTGTCGGCTTCGTCTCTCCATTTTTTTTTTAAATCTTTGGTATTTAATATCATTTCTTTCTCTCTCTCTCTCTGTCTCTCTCTCTCTCACTCACACACACACACACACACACGGAATGCTTCACACTCATTTTCTTCTAATAAGAGTTAATGTTGAATTTTCTCTTTCTCTCTCTCTCTCTCTGTCTCTCTCTCTCTCTCTCTCTCTCTCTGTGTCTCGCAGGAAGTTCGTGCCATAATAACACACTCCCGGCTCTCGTGCGAACTCCTCCTCTGATGATGCAATCCACCTTGGACATGAAACCGTTTATGTCTTTCCCCGTCGACGCGTCATCACCTGTCGGTCTCTTCGCCAATTTCAGCACGGTAGGGGTTTAATCTCTCTCTCTCTCCGTCGGTCTCTCTCTCTCGCTGTTTCTCTCTCTCTCTCTCTCTCTCTCTCTCTCTCTCTCTCTCTGTCTCTCTGTATCTCTGTCTCTCTCTCTCTGTATCTCTGTCTCTCTGTATCTCTCTCTCTCTCTTTCTCTCTCTGTCTCTCTGTATCTCTCTGTATCTCTCTGTCTCTCTGTCTCTCTGTCTCGCTCTCACTCTCTCTATCTCTCCCTGTCTCTCTGTCTTTCACTCTCTATCTCTCTGTCTTTCTCTCTCTCTCCACCGTCACTTGGTACATCTTGTCGTTTCTGTATATGTCTGTCTCTCCATGTGTCTGTCAGACTCTCATTTCTTTGTCCAAGTTTCTCAAACTCTTCGTCTCTCGCTTTCTCAATCCATCTTTCTCAGCCTCTTCCCGTCTCTCTCTCTCTCTCTCTCTCTCTCTCTCTCTCTCTCTCTATACTCAGTCTCTTCTTGTGTCTTTCTTTCCATGCATCTGTCTCTTCGCGTGTCTCTGTTTCGTATCTTCCTGTCTGTCTCTCTTTCTTTCCGTGTTCCTCTTCCAGTCCCTTTCTCCGTCTCTGCCTTCATTTGTCTTTCTTTCTTTCATTCATTCATTCATTCTTCCTGTCACTTTGTTTTTTGCATCACCGTCTCAAACAGTAACTGAGAAACACGAGAAAAATCTCCTGCATGTTTGTCACCGTCACACACTGTTTCTCTGTCTTTCATCAGACCCTCGTTTCTGTTTGTTTGTTTGTTTGTTTTGCGCCCTGTTCCGTCTCTCTTTCTTACTCTGACAGCTTTCATTTCTATATAATCGCATTCTCTCCTTTATTCTCATCCTCACGTTATTGTTTGGAAATGAGAAATGGGCAGCACAACTTTCATTTGGCGTAACCCAGATGTAAATCCAGAGGTGGAGATTTCACTTTGTACATCAGCAGGATGTTTCCTCTCGCTGGAGGATCGAGCCGGCTGTGTGTGTGTGTGTGTGTGTGTGTGTGTGTGTGTGTGTGTGTGTGTGTGTGTGTGTGTGTGTGTGCGTGAGTGTGTGCGTGCGTGAGTGTGTGCTTGTATGTGGTTGTGTGTGCGTGTGTGTATGTGTGGTTGGGGTCACGTGTGAGAGTGTGTGCGCTCGAGTGTGAGTGTGCGTGTGTGTGTGTGTTTGTGTCTGTGTGATTATACGTTTGTGAGTGTAAATGTGCCTGTGTGGGCGCAAGAGTGTGTTTGTGTGTGTGTGTTCCTGTGTTTATGTGACTGTGTGTGTGGGTGCCTGTGTGTGTGAGTGTACGTGTGCGTGTATGTGAGTTTACGTGCTCCTGTGTGTGTGTGTACTTGTGCGAGAGTGTGTGTCTGTGTGCGCGTATGCGAGTGTAATTGTGTGTGTGTGTGTGTGTGCATGAGTGCGTGTGTGTATATGTGTGAGTGTACGTGTTCTTGTGTGTGTTTGCCTGTGTGTGCGAGTGTACGTTCACGTGTGCTTGAGTTTGCATGCGCGTGTGTGTGTACTTGTGTGTGTGTGTGTGTGTGTGTGTGTGTGTGTGTGTGTGTGTGTGTGTGCATGAGTGCGTGTGCCTGTGTGTGTGTGTACGTGTTCCTGTGTTTGCGCGAGTGCGTTTGTGTGTGCATGTGTGCGTGAGTTTACTTGCACGCGTGTGTACTTGTGCGAGAGTGTTTGTCTGTCTGTGTGTGTGTGTGTGTGTGTGTGTGTGTGTGTGTGTGTGTGTGTTTGATGGGAGCTGGGCTGTGACACCCTTCAGGTGCAGATTGAGCCGGTGCTGTCGGAGCCTCGGGATTGAGAGGCCGTGAAATCGATTGAAGCTTTTATCTGCTGGGAGCAGGAGCCATGACCGAGCGCTCCATCTCATCTAGCACGGATAAAAGTCCAATCCATGCTGTCCGACTTTTCCTCAACTCCTCAACCTCTCACTCATTTCATCCTCCCTCTCTCTCTCTCTCTCTCTCTCTCTCTCTCTCTCTCGTCTCTGTGTTCCGTATCTGTCTCCAGGATTTCCGCCTCATCCCGAATCTGTGTCTTTCTTCTACTCTCGTCTTTCTCTCCTGCTCTCCTCTTTGTCTCCTTGCGTTTTTTTTTCTCCTCCTCCATCTGCACGTCTTCTCTGTTGTTTCGACCTTTTCCACATTTGTCATTCGTTATTGTCCCGTGTCTCTCTGCTTCCATCTCTCTGTTCCTCTTTTTATTCCTACCACTGCTTGTGTTTCTCTATCTATCTGTCTGTCTGTGTGTGTGTGTGTGTCTGTGTGTGTGTGTATCTATCTATCTATCTATCTATCTATCTATCTATCTATCTATCTATCTATCTATCTATCTATCTATCTATCTATCCATCCATCCATTGATCCTTCCATCTGGCTCTACCTATCTATCAGTCCATCCATCCATCCATCCATCCATCCATCCATCTATCTGTCTGTACCCGGTATACACAGTATACATGCTTATTTGTTTATTAGTAATGATGTAACGCTTTAGAAGGTCAGAAAAGCACTTGGGACTTTTTTTGTTTGTTTGTTTTTGTTTTATGTAAATACACTTGGCTCTTTTCTGACTCGTGAGCATCGTGATTATATCCCAATGGTGATCTACGTACAAACACAAAAGCGTGCGGATCAGCGCTCGGCCATGGTGTGCGGATCAGCGCTCGGCCATAATGTGAGGACAGGGCTCGGCCAAAATGTGTGGATCAGCGCTCAGCCATGGTGTGTGGATCAGCGCTCAGCCATGGTGTGCGGATCAGCGCTCGGCCATAATGTGTGGATCAGCGCTCGGCCATAATGTGTGGATCAGCGCTCGGCCACTCGGCCATGTGGGCCCCCCAATGTGTGGATCAGCGCTCGGCCATGGTGTGCGGATCAGCACTGGCCATGGTGTGCGGATCAGCGCTCGGCCATAATGTGTGGATCAGCGCTCGGCCATGGTGTGTGGAATGTGTGGATCAGCGCTCGGCCATGGTGTGCGGATGGTGTGTGGATCAGCGCTCGGCCATAATGTGCGGATCAGCGCAGCGCTCTGCCATAATGTGCGGATCAGCGCTCGGCCATGGTGTGCGGATCAGCGCTCGGCCATAATGTGTGGATCAGCGCTCGGCCATAATGTGCGGATCAGCGCTCGGCCATAATGTGTGGATCAGCGCTCGGTCATGGTGTGCGGATCAGCGCTCGGCCATAATGTGTGGATCAGCACTCGGTCATAATGTGTGGATCGGCCAAAATGTGTGGATCAGCGCTCGGCCATAATGTGCGGATCAGCGCTCGGTCCATAATGTGCGGATCAGCGCTCGGCCATGGTGTGCGGATCAGCGCTCGGCCATGGTGTGTGTGGATGGTGTGTGGATCAGCGCTCGGCCATAGTGTGTGGATCAGCGCTCGGCCATGGTGTGCGGATCAGCGCTCGGCCATAATGTGCGGACAGGGCTGGGGGGGCCATGGTGTGGATCAGCGCTCGGCCATGTTGTGTGTGGATCAGCGCTCGGCCATGGTGTGTGGATGTGTGGATCAGCGCTCGGCCATAATGTGCGGATCAGCGCTCGGCCATGGTGTGGTTCGGCCACGGCGCTGGTGTGCGGATCAGCGCTCGGCCATAATGTGCGGATCAACGCTCGGCCATGGTGTGGGGAACAGCGCTCGGCCATAATGTGCGGATAATGTGTGGATCAGCGCTCGGCCATGGTGCGGATGCGGATCAGCGCTCGGCCATAATGTGCGGATCAGCGCTCGGCCATAATGTGCGGATGTGCCCATGGTGATCAGCGCTCGGCCATGGTGTGTGGATCAGCGCTCGGCCATGGTGTGTGGATCAGCGCTCGGCCATGTTGTGTGGATCAGCGCTCGGCCATGGTGTGGGGATCAGCGCTCGGCCATGGTGTGGGGATCAGCGCTCGGCCATAATGTGTGGATCAGCGCTCGGATGGTGTGCGGATGGCTCGGCCATCAGCGCTCGGCCATGGTGTGCGGATGTGGCCATGGTGTGGGGAACAGCGCTCGGCCATGGTGTGTGGATCAGCGCTCGGCCATGTTGTGTGGATCAGGCCGGCCATGGTGTGTGGATCAGCGCGGCCATGGTGTGTGGATCGGCCATAATGTGTGGATCAGCGTTCAGCGCTCGGCCATAATGTGCGTGTGCGGATCAGCGCTCGGCCATAATGTGTGGATCAGCGCTCTGCCATAATGTGCGGATCAGCGCTCGGCCATGGTGTGCGGATCAGCGCTCGGCCATGTTGTGTGGATCAGCGCTCGGCCATGGTGTGTGGATCAGCGTTCGGCCATGGTGTGTGGATCAGCGCTCGGCCATGTTGTGTGGATCAGCGCTCGGCCATGGTGTGTGGATGTGTGGATCAGCGCTCAGGCCATGGTGTGTGCGGATCAGCGCTCGGCCATAATGGTGTGCGTGGATCAGCGCTCGGCCATGGTGTGTGGATCAGCAGTTCGGCCATGGTGTGTGGATCAGCGCTCGGCCAGCCATGTTGTGTGGATCAGCGCTCAGCCATAATGTGTGGATCGGCTCGGATGGTGTGCGGATCAGCGCTCGGCCATGGTGTGTGGATCAGCGCTCGGCCATAATGTGCGGATCAGCGCTCGGCCATGGTGTGGGGATGGTGTGTGGATCAGCGCTCGGCCATAATGTGTGGATCAGCGCTCGGCCATGGTGTGTGGATCAGCGCTCGGCCATGGTGTGTGGATCAGCGCTCGGCCATGGTGTGTGGATCAGCGCTCGGCCATGGTGTGTGGATCAGCGTGTGGTGTGTGGATCAGCGCTCAGGCCATGTTGTGTGGATCAGCGCTCGGCCATGGTGTGGGATCAGATGGATCAGCGCTTGCGCGCTCATTCGCCATGTGTGTGGATCAGCGCTCAGCCATGTTGTGTGGATCAGTGCTCGGCCATGGTGTGCGGATCAGCGCTCGGCCATAATGTGTGGATCAGCGCTCGGCCATGGTGTGGGGATCAGCGCTCGGCCATAATGTGCGGATCAGCGCTCGGCCATAATGTGTGGATCAGCGCTCGGCCATGGTGTGTGGATCAGCGCTCGGCCATGGTGTGTGGATCAGCGCTCGGCCATGGTGTGTGGATCAGCGCTCGGCCATAATTGTGTGGATCAGCGCTCGGCCATGGTGTGTGGATCAGCGCTCGGCCATGGTGTGTGGATCAGCGCTCGGCCATGTGTGTGGGGATCAGCGCTCGGCCATAATGTGTGGATCAGCGCTCGGCCATGGTGTGTCGGCCATCAGCGCTCGGCCATGGTGTGCGGATCAGCGCTCGGCCATGGTGTGGGGAACAGCGCTCGGCCATAATGTGCGGATCAGCGCTCGGCCATGGTGTGGGGATCAGCGCTCGGTAGTTTAAATCTTTTCCGGATCCACTCAGGATGAATGAAATGGTGAAGTGTTGATGCTGACGTTAATGGAGTGCACGGCATATAAATAGTGTATAAAGAGATAAACACTGCCTTTTACTCTGGTCTTTATCTGGAACAGGGATTTTTGACTCGGCGTTCCATCCGGACCAAAGACGGGGAGAAAAAAAGAAATAAATTCAACGTCAGTTTACTAAACATCTGACATCAGGGCTTCTGGAGCTCATCTATCTGTTACATAAATCATAAATTAGATCAATTCTTTATCTGATGGCTACGATGGAAAGGCAGAGCTACAACAGAAAGGTTAAGATCAAAGCATGTCTGAATTTTCATGATTTTTATTCCACTTCACAATTATGCAATACTTTGTGATGGTCGAGCAGAAAATCCCAGTAAAATCCCAGTAAAATCCCAATAAAATCCCAATAAAATCCCAATAAAATCCCAGTAAAATCCCAGTAAAATCCTATTAAAATCCTATTAAAATCCTATTAAAATCCTATTAAAATAAAAATCCCAAAAATAAAATCCCAATAAAATCCCAAAAAATCCCATAAAATCCTGCCTATTAAAATCCCAAAATCCCAATAAAATCCCAATAAAATCCCAATAAAATCCCAATAAAATCCCAATAAAATCCCAATAAAATCCCAATAAAATCCCAATAAAATCCCAATAAAATCCCAATAAAATCCCAATAAAATCCCAATAAAATCCCAATAAAATCCCAATAAAATCCCAATAAAATCCCAATAAAATCCCAGTAAAATCCCAGTAAAATCCCAGTAAAATCCCAGTAAAATCCTATTAAAATCCCAATAAAATCCCAATAAAATCCTATTAAAATCCCAATAAAATCCTATTAAAATCCCAATAAAATCCCAATAAAATCCCAATAAAATCCCAATAAAATCCCAATAAAATCCCAGTAAAATCCCAGTAAAATCCCAGTAAAATCCCAATAAAATCCCAGTAAAATCCTATTAAAATCCCAGTAAAATCCCAATAAAATCCCAATAAAATCCCAATAAAATCCCAATAAAATCCCAATAAAATCCCAATAAAATCCCAATAAAATCCCAATAAAATCCCAATAAAATCCCAATAAAATCCCAATAAAATCCCAATAAAATCCCAATAAAATCCCAATAAAATCCCAATAAAATCCCAATAAAATCCCAATAAAATCCCAATAAAATCCCAATAAAATCCCAATAAAATCCCAATAAAATCCCAATAAAATCCCAATAAAATCCCAATAAAATCCCA
>JACRUU010000011.1:22602909-22657909 GCA_030449085.1 Kryptopterus vitreolus
CCGTGCTCAAGGGCCCACTAGTGGCAGCATGGTGTGGTGGTGGGGTTTGAACCCATGATCTTCCAGTCCATAGTCCAACACCTTAACCACTGGGCTACACCACCTCCCTACCATAACATTAAACATGATAAAGGACTCGTCTAATCTAATAACTGCTTCTTGATAGTAGCACTTGCTGTTGTTGTTGTTGTTGTTTAGAGTCATGGCTCGTGTTTGTGCCTTTATTCAGTGTACCCTTTGTGTTGTTTACGTTTTCAATTTCGCGACGCGGCCACAGCTGCATTTACAGCATGTAGCCAGAGCGACGTACAAATAGTGCTTAATGTCTCCATCTGAGAATAAATTCATGCAGGTATGATTGATTACAAACGTAAGATACAAAATAAACATAAACACGGTTTGTATGGTTTCCTGGACAGTGAGAAGGAAGAAGTGTTATTATGGGGTGTTGCTGGAAGAGATCGGGGTCTTCAGTCGTGGTTTGATTCATGGTGGTTGTCGGGACGTCCAGGCGAAGTTCATTCCACCACCTCGGTGCCAAAACAGAGAAGAAGAAGAGCCTTGAGCTGATCTTTAGCTCTTCCCCTGAGAGAAGGTGGAAGCAGGCGAGCAGTGCGAGACGCTCTCAGGCAGCGATGGTGCGCTACGGGAGGTGATGCGGAGAGTTTCTGAGGTATGACAGGAGAGACTGAACCTGAGCAGATGTCTGTCTGATGTTGTAGAGAAGGTGTTTCGACAAGAGCGAATAACGTTAGCGGTATGAGATGAGAAAGATAATTGATTGTCCATAGTTACTCTGAGATTGCGAGCGGTGGTCGAGGGAGAAAGTAGAGAGTTGTGGAGAGTTATTTATTTATTTTCTCTTTTACCTACTGTATTGATCCATACGGGGAAATTTCTTTATCTTCACATATCCCAGTTTGGACGCTGGGGGTCAGAGCACAGGGTCAGCCATGATACGCCGCCCCCTGGAGCACAGAGGGTTAAGGACCTTGCTCAAGGACCCAAGAATGGCATCTTGGCTATAACGGGGCTCGATAAGTAGCCCAGCACCTTAAACCATCTTTGTAATGTGTGTGTGTGTTTGCATTGTTGGTATGCAAATTAGCAGTTTTATTCACTTATTTAACTCCCCTTTTTATGCAATCGATGCGTTTTCGCCACACTTTTCCCTGACCCTTTAAGGGCCCCGCTCACGGGCCCACTAGTGGCAGCTTGGCGATGCTGTGATTTGAATCTGCTCTAGAACCCTATGCCTTAAACACTGATCCACCACCTCCCTACATATATGGTCATTTATACCAAATACCGAGGGCGCACGGTGGTTTAGTGGTTAGCACGTTTTCCTCACACCTCCAGGGTCCGGGTTCGATTCCCGTCTCGGCCATGTGTGTGTGGAGTTTGTGCATGTTCTCCCCGTGCCTCAGGGGTTTTTTCTCCGGGTTCTCCGGTTTCCTCCCCCGGTCCAAAAACGTGCACGGTAGGTTGATTGGCACCTTGGAAAAATTGTCCCTAGTGTATGAATGTGTGTGTGTGTGTGTGTGTGAGTGTGTGTGTGTGTCCTGTGATGGGTTGGCATTCCATCCAGGGTGTATCCTGCCTTAATGCCCATAGACGCCTGAGATAGACACAGACTCCCCGTGACCCGAGGGAAGATCGGATAAAGCGGTAGAAGATGAATGAATGAATACCTTTATTTAGCATGAAGGACAATAGCGACCCGGAGTCTTAAATCATCTCTTTTCCCATTTTCTCCAATATATATATTTTTTGCTCCTGGCTCCTTCAAGTGTCGTTGACGTCAGCTGTGTTTTTGTTCACCCGGACACAAAGATTGCGACTCTGTAATTGAAAATCGCCGGACAATAACACTTCTGAAGCTTTCTCCTCTTTTCCCTCCATCACTCGGGTTTGGAGCGACAGCTGAGGTCCGATGGCAGGTGGACGGCTCGTCTCCTTTCACACGCTGTGCTTTGTTTGCAGGAGTACCTAAACAATGAGCAATGCAACAATAATGGATTGGTTGTGGAGATGACGGGCGGTATGGTCGGTCCAGGGGACGTAGAGTACGGTTTGTGTAATGTGTAAAAATATACAGATGTAAACCTGTTAAAATCCTTAAAGGTCCATGTAACATGCACTGGTCTGATCTGGAAGGAATAAACAACAGATCACAGAGAGAAGTCATCTTTATAATATGTGCCGGCAAGTCAGGAGTGAAGGGCGGAGCCGTCCTCGCGTCCCCTCAGGTTTCTCACGGGCCGGCACGTCGCTTCCTCCACACCTGTACGAGTGCTCTGAACGTCCGGCGCGACAGTCTTTCGCTTCCCGCTGCGTTTGTCGCCCTCACGCCGACCGTCTCGCTCCACTCTCTGCTCGGTGACCCTCTCACCCGAGGCTCATGTCTCTAATACAAAAAGTAAATAAATCGTAAAACTAAATAACAAATGTGAAAACGAAATAAAATATCATGAAACAAAATAACAAATACAACAAAATGATAAATCATAAAACAAAACAACAAATATAACAAAATAACAAATCCGAAAACAAAATGACAAAATCACTAATCATGAAAGAAAACTACAACAAAAATACAACAACAAAATAACAAATCTGCAAGCAAAATAACAAATGCAACAACAAAATAACAAATACAACAACAAAACAACAACAAAGCAAAACACTAAAGCAAATAAACAAAATAAACAATAACAAATAATAAAACAAAATAACAAATCATAAAACAAAATAACAAATAACAAATACAAAATAACAAATACAAAAACAAAATAATGAAACAAAATAACAAATACCACAAACAAAATAACAAATCATAAAACAAAATAACAAATCATAAAACAAAATAACAAATCATAAAACAAAAAACAAATCATAAAACTAAATAATAAATCATAAAACAAAATAACAAATCACAAACTAAACATCATAAAACTAATAGATCATAAAACCATAAATAACTCAAAACAAATACAATCGAAATAAAACAAAATCATGAAACAAAGTAACAAATACAACAAAAAATAACAAATACAACATCACTAACAAATCCGAAAACAAAATAACAAATAGAAAAACACATTAACAAATCCGTGCACACCGGAAAAGGTAGGTACAGTTTGAAAATGGAAAACTTGCCGCTCATTGGACTCGACACCTGTCACTGAAATCTTATACTTTATACATTTGTTTTACTTTGGGCGATTAATGCACCTTAAACTATAATACAATTACAGAAGTAAACACTGGCAGGCGAAAATGGAATTCGTTCTAACGCTACTTTGAGGACGGACTTTCATATACAGTTATACAGTGTTTACTCTTTTTCCCAAACACACACGTTCCGACTTCCTCCTGCCGCAGCCGGTTGTACCGGACGTGTATCTTGATTGACGGGTGCCGAATCCAATTAGCGTTAATTGATCCAATCTCAAACAATACCTACCTTTATCTAATTGCCATAGTGTTTTCGTATTTGTTAATGTGTTTTCTGTATTCATTCATTCATTCATTCATCTTCTAGCCATTTCACTTCTAAACCGCTATATATCCGATCTTCCCTCGGGTCACGGGGAGTCTGTGTACCTATCTCAGGTGCGTCTATGGGCATTAAGGCAGGATACACCCTGGATGGAATGCCAACCCATCGCAGGACACACACACACACACACACACACACACATTCATACACTAAGGACAATTTTCCAAGGTGCCAATCAACCTACCGTGCATGTTTTTGAACCAGGTGAAGGAAACCGGAGAAGCCGGAGAAAAACCCCCTAGAGACACGGGGAGAACATGCACAAACTCCACACACACACATGGCCGAGACGGGAATCGAACCGCGACCCTTCGGTGTGAGGCGAACGTGATAACCACTATCAATCAAAGAAGATGGTTTCGGCCTTCCCCAACTGTAACCTACATGACTAGCATTGCTAACACGCTGATACTGATATCCAGTAGCTTTGCATATATATATAAATATTTTTCACACCATGTCAAAACGTATGGACTAACTTGTGTGGGCCTGACCATGAGATTTATAAGTGCTGTTATGTTTACTGACTTTAGCGTAGCACAACATAGCATTAGCCACTTAGCATTGGAGCAATCCTCCAGTGACGTTCAGGATTCTCACTTTACGCTAATCAATTCAAGCGGATTGCGTTACTGACCTCGGCAAGCCCCGAGAGTCGCTTCCACTTTAACACACACACACACACACACACACACACACACACACACACACACACACACACACACACACACACACACCTCAGTCCTTTATTGAATGTCCTTCTCCAAACAAACCACGCGGCTTTGTGCCTCGAGGCGTTACAACCTCTGTACTTTATTAAAGTCACAGGGAATGTAGTGTACAATATTAACGTTGTCTGTGACACCAAACACAAGCGAGTGTCCTTCTGAACATCCGACAAAAGTCCAAGGTAAAATAAAATAAAAACAAACGGAGCTGCTCAAACACCAGGCGAACCCCGGAACGCTCCTACGCGAAGTAAATCTGACATGACAGCACTAAAGTCAATTCATTTTTTTGTATGCCGTTTATTTGTATGGGATTTATGGGACTGTGGCAAGGAAAAGCTCCCTGAACCCCAACTGCTAAACCTAAATCCTAACCCCAATCTCTACCTCCAACCCTTATCCTAAATCTTACACATTACCTCTAAACACCAAATGCTAAACACTAATCCTAAACCTAACTCGTTAAATTCCAGCCCTGACTCTAAACACGGGGGGGGGGGGGGGGCAATCATTTTGGCTCACGGGCCATATTGACTTTTAAAATTTGATAGACGAGGCCAGGCCAACACCAAATGCAAACATATCAGGCATAAACATATAAAACATTAATGTTAATACTCAATGTGTCATCGCACATAATGCGCCACCTGGTGTTATGTCAGGCAATTACAGTCGGATTAAAAGGACCACTGGGCCGGGCTGTAGTTTTGCTCACCACTTCTCTAAACCCTAACACCAATTCCAAACGCTAACCCTAAAGCCCATCTGTAAACCCTAATCCCAAATCCTCACCTCCCAACCTTAGTCCTAACGCTAAACTCTAACCCACAACTCTAATCCTTTCTCCAAACCCTAAATTCAACACTTAAATACCAAATCTAAAGTCCTGCCGTAGTTCTAATTCGTAACCCCTAAACTTAATTCCTTTTAAGCCTTTAAATCTAAATAATCCCTAAGATCCAACTCTTAAAACCCTAAATTCAACCCCTAAATCCCATCTAGGGCTCCTAATTCCCTAAACACAAACTCACCTTCTAAATTCAATCCCATGATTTAATCCCCAACAACAAACGTTAACTCTAAACCCCAGAACTAAACCTTAACACTAAATCCCAAACTCAAAACTAAACTGTAAATTCCCTAACCATAACTTTAAACTTTAAACCCTAACTATGACCCTAAAGTCTAAACCTAAACTTCCTAAACTCCTAAATCCCAATAATTAGCCCTAAAAGGCAACTGCTATAACCTAAACACTAAAATCGAGCCTTACTATAAACTCTAACTCATAAATCCCTTAAACCCCAGTCCTAAAGCCGAGCTCTAGCACCAATTTCTAACCTCATAAACTCTTCTGAACCCAAACTTTGACCCGTCCCTAACCCTTAACACTCAACCACAATTATTATCCCCCGACACTCTCTTAACCCTAAATCCAACCCCTAAATCCCATCTAGGGCTCAGAATTCCCTAAACACAAACACTAAATCCAATCCCAAATTTTAATCCCAAACTTTAACGCTAAACCCCAGAACTAAACCTTAACACCCAAGTCTCTAGTGCTCCAACCCCATATTCGAATACAAACCTTGACCCTAAGCTTAAACTTGAAACCCTAACTATGACCCTAAAGTCTAAACCTTAACTCTAAACCCTAACCCTGAACCTCCTAAACGTCCTAAACTATAAATCCCAATAATTAGCCCTAAACGACAACTGCTATTACCTAAACACTAAAATCGAGCCCTACTATAAACTCTAACTCATAACTCTTAAACCTTAACTCATAAATCCCTTAAACCCCAGTCCTAAAGCCGAGCTATAGCACCAATTTTTACCCTAGTCTAACCCTTAACTCTAAACCCTAAACCTGCTAAACTCCCTTACCTATAAATCCCAATAATTAGCCCTAAACGGCAACTGCTATTACCTAAACACTAAAATCGTCCCTTAAATCCCAACCTTAACCCTAAATCCCTTAAACCCCAGTCCTAAAGCCGGGCTCTAGCAATTTCTAACCTCATCAACTCTTCAACTTCTAAACCCATAACTAACCACAAATATTATCCCCTAACACTCTCTTAACCCTAAATTCATCCCCTAAATCCCATCTACAGCTCTATTTCCTAATCTCTTAACCATGCTGTTTCCTGAAAACTAATCTTAAACCCTATCCTAATCCTAATCCTGATGTACCCCTGATATTCCTTTAGGTTTGTCGGATGTCGGAGTCTGTGATGTTGTTTCTGCTCGGCGTGGTTGTACACAGTGCTTATTTACAGCTTATTTGGATTAGCATAGATTTATTCTCAGATCGAATCCGTCTGGCCGTTTCAGTCGGACATCCTCACTTTCTCATCAATAAGCCGCTCGCAGCGACAGAACCGACGCTGACCGGATGCTTTTTATTTCCCCGCGTTATTCCGTATAAACTCTAGAGACTGCTGTGAATGAAGTTGGCAGGAGATCGTGTGTGAAAACACTCGAACCAGCCTGTCTCGCACGAGCGACCGTTCCACAGTCAACCTCTGGTGTGAAGCCTCGAGCACGTTTCTGACACACATTTAACTGTTCGGAAAATCTCCTGAATATGCCGGTGTTTCCTTTATTAGAGCGTGGCAATTGTTTATATATATATATATATACACATATATACAATACACCACACACACACACACACACACACACACACACACACACACACACACACACACACACACACACATTTTTTCCACACCTGCCTAAAACTAGTACTGTGTGTTTATGTATGTGTATGTGTGTGTGTGTGTGTGTGTGGGAGGTTGGAGACATTGAGTCTGAGTGGACCATGTTCTCCACCTCCATTGTCGATGCAGCCATTCTGAGCTGCGGCCGCAAGGTCTCAGGTGCCTGTCGCGGCGGTAATCCCAGAACCCGGTGGTGGTCTCCGGAAGTAAGGGATTCCGTCAAGCTGAAGGAGGAGTCCTTCCGAGCCTGGTTGGCTCTTGGGACCCCTGAGGCAGCTGATGGGTACCGTCAGGCCAAGCGGGCTGCGGCCCGGGTGGTTGTTGAGGCAAAATCTCGGGTATGGGAGGAGTTCAGAGAGGCCATGGAGAGGGACTATCGGTCGGCCTCAAAGAAGTTCTGGCAAACCGTCCGACATATCAGAAGGGGGAAGCAGTGCCCTGCCAAAACTGTCTACAGTGGAGGTGGGGATCTGTTGACTTCAAATGGGGACATCATCGGACGGTGGAAGGAATACTTTGAGGATCTCCTCAACCCCGGAGTCAAGGTGGCGTCATCTATCACCCAAGCTGAGGTCACCGAGGTAGTTGAGAAGCTTCTCGGTGGCAGAGCAGCGGGGGTGGATGAGATCCGCCCCGAGTACCTGAAGTCTCTGGATGTTGTGGGGCTGTCTTGGCTGACACGCCTCTGCAACATCGCGTGGCAGCTGGGGACGGTGCCTCTGGATTGGCAGACCGGGGTGGTGGTTCCTCTTTTTAAGAAAGGAGACTGGAGGGTGTGCTCCAACTATAGGGGGATCACACTCCTCAGCCTTCCTGGGAAAGTCTATGCCAGGGTACTGGAGAGGAGAATTCGGCCTTTAGTCGAACCCCGGATTCAGGAGGAACAATGCGGTTTTCGACCTGGCCGTGGAACACTGGACCATCTCTATACCCTCTACCAGGGTGATTGGAGGGAATCATGGGAGTTTGCCCAACCGGTTCCACATGTGTTTTGTGGATTTGGAGAAGGCATTCGACCGTGTCCCTCGCTGCACTCTGTGGGGGGTGCTCCGGGAGTATGGGGTCCGAGGCCCTCTGTTGAGGGCTGCTCGATCTCTGTATGCACGGAGCAGGAGTTTGGTTCGCATTGCCGGCAGTAAGTCAGACCTGTTTCCGGTGCATGTTGGACTCTGGCAAGGCTGCCCTTTGTCACCGGTTCTGTTCATTATTTTTATGGACAGAATTTCTAGGAGCAGCCAGGGGCTGGAGGGAGTCTGGTTTGGGGACCACAGGATCTCGTCTCTGCTTTTTGCCGATGATGTTGTCCTGTTGGCTCCATCAGGCCAAGACCTTCAGCATGCACTGGGAAGGTTTGCAGCCGAGTGTGAAGCAGCTGGGATGAAGATTAGCACCTCCAAGTCCGAGGCCATGGTCCTTAGCCGCAAAAAGGTGGTTAGCCCACTTCAGGTTGGTGGAGAGCTCCTTCCCCAAGTGGAGGAGTTCAAGTATCTTGGGGTCTCGTTCACGAGTGAGGGGAGGATGGAACGGGAGATCGACAGGCGGATCGGTGCAGCCTCTGCAGTAATGCGGTCGATGTACCGGTCCGTCATAGTGAAGAGGGAGCTGAGCCAAAAGGCAAAGCTCTCAATTTACTGGTCGATCTACGTTCCTACTCTCACCTATGGCCATGAGCTTTGGGTCATGACCGAAAGGACAAGATCCCGGATACAGGCGCCCGAAATGAGCTTCCTTCGCAGGGTGTCTGGGCGCTCCCTTAGAGATAGGGTGAGAAGTTCAGTCACTCGGGAGGAGCTCAGAGTAGATCCGCTGCTCCTCCACATCGAGAGGGGCCAGCTGGCGTGGCTCGGGCATCTATTTCTGGATGCCTCCTGGGCGCCTTCCAGGGGAGGTGTTTCGGGCATGTCCCTCCGGGAAAAGGCCTCGGGGAAGACCCAGAACACGTTGGAGGGACTATGTCTCTCGACTGTCCTGGGAACGCCTCGGTGTCCCCCCGGGGGAGCTAGAGGAAGTGGCTGGAGAGAGGGAAGTCTGGGCATCTCTGCTTAGACTGCTGCCCCCGCAACCCGGTCCCGGATAAGCGGAGGAAGATGGATGGATGGATGGATTAAATGTAACAGTATTTAAAAAAAAAACCTAGTAGTAATAATAATAATAGTGGTTTGGTTCACCTCACACCTTCGATTCGATTCCCGTCTCCGCCATGTTACTGGCCAGCGTGGCGTGTCATAGCTGTGCAAAGATTTGATTTCTAAAACAGTATTAAATATTTTGTTTGAAGTCTGGCTTTGTTGTGGCTACGCTTAAAAAAATTAAATGAATATAAACTTAATTCAAGTGATGAAAGATTTTGAAATTCTAACGCTAATTCTAAAGTTAACTTTATAATTATAAATATATTAAATAATATATTAAATACATTTCATGTTCAAGCTTTATTATTATGAAATTTATATATATATATATATATATATATATATATATATATATATATACTATATATATATATATGTGTGTGTGTGTGTGTATATATATATATATATATATATATATATAAAGTCCAAATCCGCAGTCTAAAGTTACTTAATAGCTTGCTTAATTAAAAATGCAACAGCATAACGTTTAAACGGTGCAACTTAATCACCGTACACACACATTAATCATTTACAATCAGCTCACATGTCTTCTCCCGTCTCTCTCTCAGGCTTTCTCATCACCCTCAACGGACTAAACACAACCACATAAATCTTGCACTCAACATAATTAGTTCCGAATTAATGTAATACGTCTAAGCAATAAACACATTTGTGTGTAAATGTGATGGAGGACGACACTGGCCTAAAATTATAGGGCAGGAAATAAAAGTGTTGTTTATTGTGTTTATTGATTAGTGCGTGCTCCTAACACTAAATGATTCCTATCGTTCAGTTTAATATTCACCATGAACTTTAGAATGTACATGATGTTAGGCTGTGTGTGTGTGTGTGTGTGTGTGTGTGTGTGTGTGTGTGTGTGTGTGTGTGTGTGTGTGTGTGTGTGTGTGTGTGTGTGTGTGTGTGTGTGTGGTGTGTGTCTATATATATACATGTATATTGGGGCACGGTGGCGTAGTGGTTAGCACGTTCGCCTCACACCGCCAGGATCCGGGTTCGATTCCCGTCTCGGCCAATGTGTGTGTGGAGTTTGTGCATGTTCTCCCCGTGCCTCAGGGGGTTTTTCTCCGGGTTCTCCGGTTTCCCCCGGTCCAAAAACATGCACGGTAGGTTGATTGGCACCTTGGAAAATTGTCCCTAGTGTATGAATGTGTGTGTGTGTGTGTGTGTGTGTGCGATGGGTTGGCATTCCATCCAGGGTGTATCCTGCCTTAATGCCCATAGACGCCTGAGATAGGTACAGACTCCCCGTGACCCGAGGAAGATCGGATAAAGCGCTAGAAGATGAATGAATGAATGAATATATATATATATATATATATATATATATATTATATTTATAAATAATCCAAATATATTGGAATTTCAAATTCTACTATAATAGGTCACAAAATATATACGATAATTAAGCTGATATTTTTAAATGTATATTTTTCGTGTAAATTCATGCCTGAATTAAAAACCGTGTTTTATTGGCATCCTCATTGTTTTTGCCTGTTTTACACAATCAGTCCTAAAAACACGAATAACCTGTGAATAGCGTCAGAAATAGATGTAATTAATGTTATTTAATTGGATGCTGTTTGATTAAAGCTCCATACAAGTTAATCGTTTTATTGTTGCAGCGTGAGCCGGGGCGCTTGTGTGCATGCGGCGTGTAGTCAGAGTGTGTATCCTCACAGTGTGGCGCTTTGGGCAGGTGGAAACACAGCAATCACACTCTGGTGTGAATCAATCACCTGATCCGAGGCTGTCTGGATAGTCTGAGTGCAGGAAGTGAACGTCTCGATTTACAGTCGCAGGTTTTTGTTCGGCTGCAACAAACGAGGTCATTTAAGCAAACAAATATTGAAATGTACACAGATTCAACCTTCGCATGAAATCGTGCCCAGGTACGGGTTTAAAGTGAGCGAAGTGCGGTTCTAAAGCGATCCATGTGCGGGTTTAAAGCGATCGATATGCAGGTTTAAAATGAACGACTCGCGGGTCCAACGTGTGGGTTTAGCGATCCACGTGCGGGTTTAAAACGAGCGATGTGCGTGTTTAAAATGAACGACTCGCGGGTTTAAAGCGATCGACGTGCGGGTTAAACGATAGCGGGTCTAAGTGAGCGAAGTGCGGGTTAAAGCGATACGTGCGGGTCTAAGCGATCGACGTGCGGGTTTAAAGCGAGCGACGTGCGGGTTTAAAGTGAGCGAAGTGCGGGTTTAAAGCGATCGACGTGCGGGTTTAAAACGAGCGAAGTGCGGGTCTAAAGCGATCGACGTGCGGGTTTAAAGCGATCGACGTGCGGGTTTAAAACGAGCGATGTGCGGGTTTAAAGTGAGCGAAGTGCGGGTTTAAAGCGATCCACGTGCGGGTTTAAAATGAACGACTCGCGGGTCTAAAGCGATCGACGTGTGGGTTTAAAGCGATCGACGTGCGGGTCTAAAGCGATCGACGTGCGGGTCTAAAACGAGCGAAGTACGGGTCTAAAGCGATCGACGCGTGGGTCTAAAGCGATGGACGCGCGGGTCTAAAGCGATGGACGCGCGGGTCTAAAGCGATGGACGCGCGGGTCTAAAGCGACGGACGCGCGGGTCTAAAGCGACGGACGCGCGGGTCTAAAGCGACGGACGCGCGGGTCTAAAGCGACGGACGCGCGGGTCTAAAGCGACGGACGCGCGGGTCTAAAGCGACGGACGCGCGGGTCTAAAGCGACGGACGCGCGGGTCTAAAGCGACGGACGCGCGGGTCTAAAGCGACGGACGCGCGGGTCTAAAGCGACGGGCGCGCGGGTCTAAAGCGACGGGCGCGCGGGTCTAAAGCGACGGGCGCGCGGGTCTAAAGCGACGGGCGCGCGGGTCTAAAGCGACGGGCGCGCGGGTCTAAAGCGACGGGCGCGCGGGTCTAAAGCGACGGGCGCGCGGGTCTAAAGCGACGGGCGCGCGGGTCTAAAGAGATCGGCGCGCGGGTCTAAAGCGATCGGCGCGCGGGTCTAAAGCGATCGGCGCGCGGGTCTAAAGAGAGCGGCGCGCGGGTGTAAAGAGATCGGCGCGCGGGTCTAAAGCGATCGGCGCGCGGGTCTAAAGAGAGCGACGCGCGGGTCTTAAGCGATTGACGTATGTGAAGTTCTACACTTTCACTTTGCTGATAAAATAGTGGATTAAAAATGCAAATGAAAAGTACTGCTGTGAGTGGTTTGGAAGTCGAGGAGCTCAGAATGGATTCGGTTCAGAGCATCTCCTGTTTGCTGAAAGCTGTTCAGCTATTCCGAGCTAATCAGGAGAGAGATACAGATCAGCTGCTGTGTGTGGTGTGTGTGTGTGGTGTGTGTGTGTGTGTGTGTGTGTGTGTGTGTGTGTGTGTGTGTAAGAGAGAGAGAGAGAGAGATGAGAAGAGAAAAGAGGCCGAGTTGCCCCACTTACATGCTTTCTCTCTCTCTCTCTCTCTCTCTCTCTCTCTCTCTCTCTCTCTCTCTCTGTACTGTATGTCTCTCTTTCGTCCTTTTCCCTCCATCCGTCACACTGCAGCAGCCATTTCTCCTCTCGCTCTCCAGGTACGTCCTCTCGTTTCGTCTCGTCCTCCTCTTTCACTGCCCTTACAGGTGTTACACACGTTTTACTCACGCGGATCGTCAGAAGTAATGGCCCCCCGGGGCAGGAACGTGATCACCAAAAGGAGAAGGAAACTCTCCTTTTCATAGACGGCGTATGAATCAGACGGCGCGGCGCGGTTTGAATCGCGCGCGGTTTGGATTTCAGCCGGGTTTGGACGATGAGGGACTTTACTTTCTGAGGAAACCTGTACATGGTGTGTGTGTGTGTGTGTGTGTGTGTGTGTGTGTGTGTGTGTGTGTGTGTGTGGGGTGTGTTGTAAAGTGTGTGTAGTTGTATTTGTAAAATGCTTGTAGGTTTTGAAGATGAAGTTCACTCACAAGGTGTGTGTGTGTGTGTGTGTGTGTGTGTGTGTGTGTGTGTGTGTGTGTGTGTGTGTGTGTGTGTGTGTGGTGTGGTGTTTCCACCCACTGTGTGTTAAAATGCTGTGTCGTTTAAAATGCTTGTAGGTTTTGAAGATGAAGTTCACACTCACACTGTGTTCTTGTGTGTGTGTGTGTGTTGTGTGTGTGTGTGTGTGTGTGTGTGTTGTGTGTGTCCTCAGGCTGAGATGTACTTTACTCTGAGTGCTCTTCGTTGTTTTCTCTACTCTCCTGGCAGAGATGAGTGTTGAACATTAAGAATTTTTGTTGTAACAATTGTGTGTGTGTGTGTGAGTGTGTGTGTGTGTGTGTGTGTGTGTGTGTGTGGTGTGTGTGGTGTGTGTGTGGTGTGTGTGTGAGTTTTGCTGGTAGGTCTCTCTATCGCAGTACTTTCTCCCAAAATCCTTTCTTTTTTTCTTCTTGTCCTTTTTCACTTTTCTCTTCCACCATTCTTCAGGGTTGCTTTCTTTTTTTTTTTGGTCTCATCCACGTCTCATTTTCGCTCTTCTCCTCCTTTATCGGCGTGTCTCTATATCTCCTGCTTGTCTTCACTCTCTCTTCTCTTTCCAGTCTCACTTACTCCCGGTTTCCAATCCCTTCCTGGACGCGATACATAACGCTACGTCTAACAAAGGTTTGAGGAAAATTAAACGCCACCGGGGCGGGGGGGGGATGGAAACCACGGCTCTGGGCCGAAGTGAGGTTTAGATCCTGGTCCGTTTAATATTTACCGTTGATATTCATTTTCTATGGTAAAAATTCGTCCCGGGCCAAAAAAACACATTTGCCACAATTACCCATAATTCCCTGTGTTTTTTCAAGTGCAACGTCCTTGCCGGCCCGGACGAGTGAATACGTCGATACGGCCGAACAGCGGCCGAGCGTCAAAATTTACCCCATTCATCAATATGGGCCGGAGCAACACAAAATTCCCACAATTCCGAGCGGGTCTGGGGTTCGAGAGTCATATGATCTCGACTTACTCCATCTCACCTACGAGTGGATATGTCAAATGTCGGGTGAACACGGGTCGAACATCGGAGCGTCAAATTCCCCCATTCATTCTCAATGGGGACGGAATGTCCCGGAATTCCGAATGTGTGTGAGATTCGGGAGGTATATGATGGTGATCCACTCCGGACCCCCTACGAGTGGATATGTCATATGTGCATGTCGGACGCTCACAGGCCCGAACTGTGAGGCACGGAATTTCAACCCCATTCATTTTCTATGGGGAAAAAATTCCCGCTTTTTGGCCCCGGGTTCGGAATTCCACGGTGCGATTCCTTATAAAAGTAACAGCACGTCTCACACCATCGGGACGCACGATATGAGGTACGATTCGTGACGATCGGATAAAAACCGCGGGACGAGTTACGCGCCGAAAATTGTGATTATAATAGTGATGCTTTTGCACACGTCACTAATAATAGACGAATCAAGGTCAGTTTTATACAGAGTTTTTGTTTTATACCGAATCAGTGAGAAGAGAAGGATATAAACGAGAACAATTACGGAATCAAAGCGCCTTTGCTTTTCTTTGTGTCCTCCTCTCTCTCTCTCTCTCTCTCTCTCTCTCTCTCTCTCTCTCTCTCGCTCTCCTCTTTTTCACTCTCTGTTTATATCTTTCTGCCCTTTTCTTATTTATGTATTTACCTTTTCTCTGACACTTCTTTCTCTTTTCTGTCTGTCCTTTCTCGATCTTTCTGCTCTCTCCCCCTCTCTCTCTCTCTCTCTCTCTCTCCCTCTCTCTCTCTCTCCCTCTTTCTCTTTCCTACCCTCATGCAATCATTCTTTCACTTCTTGCTCTTTCAGAATTTTTTTTTCCCCGTCTTCATTTTCACTCGCTTGTCTTGTCTGCGTGTCCATCGTTTCATGTCACACACACACACCACACACACACACACACCACACACACACACACAGAGAGTTGTTTGCGGAGAATAAACCCATAACTCACAAATAGTAGGTGGGAATTCTCGCTGCGGGTCTGAAAGCGTCGCCGGCGTTCGCTCCGAGTTCAGCCGGAGTTCAAGCGCAGCGCAGGCTGACGTTTGTGAGGAAAATCGTCTCTGCCGGTAAACGTGAGGAATTTAAGAAACGATGGCACGAGTCACCGAGAGGAAAAAACAAACAAACAAACAAAAAGACGGAGAATCAACAGGAGACTGAACCTGGAACAATCCGAAACAGATGGTGGGTCAGTGAGAGGAAACTTCAATGAGTGTACAGACAAAAATAAATAAATAAATAAAATTCGGCTCTTGTTCCACATCATCAGAACAAGTGGAGGATGTAATGGAAAGTAATACACTATACAGCGGTGCCTCGGCTAACGGCGTTTTTGTTTAGCGTCATGTTTAGCGACCAAAATTTTGTACTGAATAACGACGTCGGGCTTCAACCTGCTGGGCAGCGTCGCGTAGCTTGCTTATTTTTACTTTTATATTAGTGTATATTACGGTATAGTGTAGTTAAAGTACTTTGTAAAGAGATTTTTTCATTTAATAGCAATGTAATTGAACTAAATGTGTTAATATCTATCATTAATATTATTAAAAGTAAGGCAAGAACAGTCAAAGACATGGGGCATGTGAGTGATGCTTGCCGATGCAATCCGCACCCCCCGGCGCGACCCCTTACAGCCTGGACCATTTAATATTTAGCGTTGACTTCAAAACGCCCATTTTCGGCGTTTATTCGGTAAGGGGCGGGACCAGTGACGCACGTGACATCATTAAATTATCCAGCGTCCGACTTCCGTCGATGTCCCGAGCGTTTAGAAATGTCACATGACCCTGTGTCCGAGTTTCGCTGATTTCTCATGATTTTTCATGATTTTTCACATTTTTGGCCACATGACACCACTACTGTCTACAAGCTGATATGTCAAATGTGCATGTCGGGCGAACATGGGCAGAACACCGGAGCGTCAAATTTCCCCATTCATTCTCTATGGCACCGGAGTGTCGCGGATTTCCCAAAATTCCGAACGCGTGTGGGATTCGGGAGATATATGATGGTGATCCACTCCGGACTCCCTACGAGTGGATTTGCCATATGTGCATGTCGGACGCTCACAGGTCGAACTGTGAGGCACCAAATTTCAACCCCATTCATTTTCTATGGGAAAAAATTCCCACTTTTTTGCCCCGGGTTCGGAATTCCTTATAATAGTAACAGCACTCCTTACACCATCGGGACGCACGATATGAGGTATGATTCGTGCTGGACGAGTTACTCGCCGAAAATTTGACCGAATCCAGAGAGAGATTATTATTATTATTATTATTATTAGGTCTGGGAATGGATTCATTGCGTTTCCATTATTCCTGCTGGGATCATTTGCTCCGGCTATAGGCACCACTATATCGCGGATATTCGACTAGTTTGGCCAGCGGATCCCAAATGAGGCCTCAAGGAGTGATGACACAACAATATGCAATATGAGTGACGACACAACGGCAATATATGTTGTATTTTTGCACCTTAAGACACCCAAGTAAGCTTTTTCGACATGTATTTTGAAACTACAAAGCATCGGTGTATTGTACAATGGGCTTTTTGTTTGTTTGTTTGTTTGTTTGTTTGTTTTTTACAAACATATTCAGTTTCACAATCAGTTTATTGCACGCGTAGGATTTTCTCCATTCAAACTAATTCATAGTTGTAATATGAAACGGCATAAACAACATTTTAGATGCACAAGTACACGTGTTATGTTTTAAACTTCAGAGTTGAAAGGGATATTTTGCATAACGAGGCGGAAAAATACGAAGATAGAAATAAACAGAGCAAAAGTTAGCATCTGTCATCGTTCTGTCAGTCATCGCGTCTCACCAGAGAGGGCGCCACTCGCTTAACGTCATGTAACGCGTCACTTCATAACTGTAGCGGCTGATTTACCACTAAACTAAACTTTATTCTAGATATGTCTTTGTCACACTGGGATATTTGGAGGAGCGGAACAAATGGCTCGGGTTCGGGCCGCGGGTCGCCAATTCAATATCCCTGTACTATATGGACAATCCAAAATCGAGTTAGATGTTTCCCAGAGGAACAGAGCTTATTATAACATATTCAGATCCATCCATTCATTCATTCATCTTCTAGTGCTTTATCCGATCTTCCCTCGGGTCACGGGGAGTCTGTGACCCGAGGGAAGGCAGGATACACCCTGGATGGAATGCCAACCCATCACAGGACACACACACACACATTCATACACTAGGGACAATATTTCCAAGGTGACCAATCAACCTACCGTGCATGTTTTTTGGACAGGGGGAGGAAACCGGAGAACCCGGAGAAAAAAAAAAAAAGAAGAGAAAGGAAAAAACCCCTGAGGCAACGGGGAGAACATGCACAAACTCCACACACACATGGCCGAGACGGGAATCGAACCCCGACCCTGGCGGTGTGAGGCGAACGTGCTAACCACTAAACCACCGCGCCCCCCCCCCCCCCCCCCCCCAGATCGATTCATTTTTATCTGAATATTTTTACCTTTTTTTTTAAGGCACAGATAAAGAGGTTAGAATTCGGGAGTGTATCTGTCCATTGCTCAGAAGATTGCTTCTTATAATTGTACAAAAGAAATAAAATAAAAATCTCCTCGAGATGGTACGAGGACGAAACCCGGAGGCGGAACCAGATTCAAAAAGGGAACCTCATTCTAATCCAAAACTTATGTAAATATGTATTTATTCATTTATAACAAATAATACATTTCATCATTCATCATGTGTTTTATGTTTTTTTTGTTTTATATAATATTGTTGTATCTAAGAATTGAATTTGATGTTGGTCTAATTGTCTGCCATGTATGATGGCATTTAAAATGTCCGTTTGTAAAAAGCGCCATACAAATAAACTTAATTGAATAGAATGTTTCTTTTAATTAAGAGAGACGACAGAGTTCATTAATCAGCAGACGATCCTGTAAATAAACCCCGAGCAGCCCAAAGGCTAATTTACCATTGCCAGGAAACCTAAAACTCCAAAGATAAATAAATAAACAAACAAACAAACACACAAATAAATAAATAAATAAATAAGAAGTCATAGTCTTAATAATATAATGATGACTTTCACGAACATTCTATGTAACAATGTTACACTGTTTATGGAACAAAACATTTTTCATAACAAAAATGTTGTGATGTTTATTGAAACAAGTACATATGTTACATACGTTATACATAAAATAGAAGTCGCTGCCCTGACATTTTAGGTAACAATGTATATTGTTACATCGTATGTCGTTTTTGTTGCGTAACATTTATTAAATTGGATGTTTACATGTGTTTATCTATTCCTCTCACTTTGTGTTTGTTTGTTTTCTCTCAGGTCTGATTCTCTCTACTTTATGTATTCTGTTGCATCTGTTTACTCTTACTCATCCCTCCCTCTCTCTCTCTCTCTCTTTCCCTTTTACACGAATGTAACCTATCCCCCTCTCCGTGTCTCCTAGATGGATCCCGTCCAGAAAGCCGTAATCAACCACACGTTTGGGGTCTCCGTCCCTCCGAAGAAGAAGCAAGTGATCTCGTGCAACATCTGCCAGCTCCGCTTTAACTCGGACGTGAGTGCTTTTTAACGCCAGACCCGTGCGAGCGCGTGACGTCGTCCCATGGGGTTTGTTGTGCGTCTGTGTTGCGTCTGACGCGTCTCGTTACGACAGCGCTCTAAGATCACGCCGCTGATTCTTTACTGTCGTGCGAGTTCAGCGTGTCCTGCGCTAACACACCCGATTCGATTTATTCGCTGATAACGTATGATTCATAAAGCCATGTGTGTGCCGGAGCGCACTTCTTTGTGAGTGTGTACGCAGGGAGTCATACGTTCACACTCAAGTTTCTTTGTTTTGCTCCGATGCGGAGGGAAGGGACGAATCTTTTACCATAGTAAATCTGTTACCATAGTAACATTCGGCACGTTTTGGTCTAGAGCGGGGCGATAAATCGTCGTTAATGATATCATAATTGTAGTTTGTTTGGTGCCAACGTTGAATTCACCTTGATTTGGAACAGCAAGGTTCCATAGCACCTTTCCGCCCCGCATTACACTTGGAAAATACAACATGGTGGCGCTCTGACGAATCCGAAGAGCTTGTTTCCAAAAGGGGCGCGGTTTCATCAGTCGTATGGAAATGTTTGTATCGAAATCGCCTCACACCGGTTCGATTCCCACCTCCGACTTTTGTGTATGGCGTTTACATGTTCTCCCCGTGCCTCAGGGGGTTTTTCTCCATGGTTCTCCGGTTTCCTCCCGGTCCAAAAGCATGCATGGTAGGTTAATTGGCCCCTTCGAAAATTGGTTTGACCTCTGAGAATATGCTTTTTTTTCCGTCCTAGAGTATAATTGCACATCCAATACAGTGTGTGGAAGTGGCAGGGGCAGGGGCAGTGGCGCTCCCATTGTCTGAGTATGTGTAGGGACTTACGTAGTGTAGCAATCATGTACCACCCCTACACCCCCCTTCCCCAAACCCACCATGGAAAAAAGTATGCATCAACCCCAAGTCAACATTTACAGCATTTGGCAGACGCCCTTATCCAGAGCGACTTGCAACTGAGCAATTGAGGGTTAAGGGCCTTACTCAAGGGCCCACTAGTGGCAGCTTGGTGGTGGTGGGGTTTGAACCCATGATCTTCCGGTCCAGAGTCCAACACCTTAACCTTAGATAGATATAGATAGATATATTGATATAGATAGACAGACATACAGACAGACAATGCACAGGCAGAGATAGATAGATAGATAGATAGATAGATTGATAGATTGATAGATTGATAGATGATGAAATAGATAGATAGATAGATAGATATTGATAGATAGATAGATTGATAGATTGATAGATTGATAGATAGATAGATTGATAGATTGATTGATTGATTGATTGATTGATTTAACATATTTTCCCAACTTAAAAGTGCCACCTAGTGGACAAATGAAAGTAATCAAAAAATAATCCATTACTTTACTTTTAATTACTTTTAATTGTAAAATTACGCCACTTATTACATTTTTAATAGTGTACTTTGTAATCTATAAACTAGTACATTTCCAAAGTAACCTTCCCAACGCTGGTTACATGCATATGGCTTTTTTTTTTCCCCGAAGCCTTTTCAAGGTCAACCTTTTTAAACATAATATGTAAAAATAATTAATTAATAAATAAATAAAATATATTTATTATACCTGACCATAAGATTTGCATGAGCTTTTTAATCGTTGCTTTTGGAGTGTCGGAGATTTGGGATCATTAATTCAGTAAAACCAGGCGCCGGTGTAGGAGGTGTGGGCAGGAAACGTTCACCTTCAATCTGATGGTGTTCGGTAAAGCTCGAGGTGCTGGAATAAATTAGCGGTGCTTCTTCGCTTTAGTTGCCACAAACTTTAGGCGCATTTTACAGAAGGGCTTTGGCTTGTAATAAAGTCTATAGCAGGAGATTTAAACTCATTTAAGGAATTTTATGGAGCTCTTAAACCTCACGATTTCAGGTGTAAATGAGGTCGTTGGATGTCGCTCTGCTTGAGTGCGCAATTGCTGTAAATGTTCATTTTGCACTGTTCGTATGAGATGTACTTGTTTACGCGCAAATGACGAGGACGTTCCACTTTTGAGATCGGTTCCTCCAAAGCAAGGGTGTGAAACGCATTGGGTCACATCAGTATTATGGTATGAAGGGCCAGATGGAACTATTAGACAGTATATAGTGTTTGATGAGCGACGTCGCCTCATAACACAAAACACACAGCGCTTTTTCTCCTCGAAGCACAAACATGTATTCGCGTTCACGTCTTTCTTTTTACATTCTGTAAAGCTGCTTTGAGACGATGTCCATTGTGTCCATTGTGTCCATTTTTTTTTTTTTTTTTTTTCTTCCCCAACTGTATTTAATGTATGTGACTGCATTATTATGGTATGAAGGGCCAGGTGGAACTATAAGACAGTAGATAGTGTTTGATGAGCGACGTCGCCTCAAAGTCTCAAAAAAAAAACACAAAAACACACAGCGCTTTTTCTCCTCGAAGCACAAACATGTATTTGCGTTCACATCTTTCTTCCTTCCATCTGCCTCCGTTTTTTGCTTCCGCCAATGTGGGATACACTGCACTCTAGTGGCGGGACGCCGTCACTTTATGGGTAACGTAGTCGCATGCATTGTGGGAGTTTATTGTTGATGCTTTTAATGAGAATCGCCTTATTTTAAGACCATCATACACATTTTAAGCTCTCGCAGGCCGCGGCGGCAGAGCCTTGAGGCCCGGCTACAGTCTCCCATTATAAGGGATAAACATACACAAATCATTAATATTCAAATTTCTGTTCTGTAATTTTTACATTCTTTAAAGCTGCTTTGAGACGATGTCCATTGTGAAAAACGCTCCGGAAATAAACATGACCTATTTATGTGAGAAACGAAGCAAGGTACATTTAATCTCCTGATCAAACTTGTTGTGGGGACCAAGCAAATACAATGGACAAATATATATATATATATATTAATATATAATATATTAAATGTATATAATAAATTATATATTATATATATATATATATATGTATGTATGTATATATATATATATATATATATATATATATATATATATATATATATGTATATCGATAAAAATTTTATTTATATAAATTTATATATAAATCCCAACTGTATTTAATGTATTTGACTGCCAAAATTTCAATGTAGCTAAAAATAAAGCTATGGCTCACAGTTTAAATGGGACTATACACACTCATAACACACATACACACACACATATATAATATGAAGACTTACAGGTCTGTTTCTCCTGCATGGAATCCAAAGCAAACAACTTCCTTATCACCAGTGTTATTTATTCAGCATATTAGTTTTATTAATAAATCTGGTCTATACAAGTAAATGCAAGGACTGGTTTTCTTACTGTGCATTTTTATTCGTTATTATGGACACCTGATCATATGATTTGAACGTCCCGGTCCACATTTCGTCCCAAATTGCCGTTTAATAACTTCCACTAGATTTGGGATGGTGAAAATTCGTGCTCATTCAGCAACAAGTGTGTGTAAAGGCAGGGAGTGGTGTAGGTGAATCGAGCGGTGCAGTCAGGTTCCACATTCATCTCAGAGGTACTCCGTAGGGTTGCGAGGGTCAGGGCTTTATAGCAGGAGATCTGTAAGGTTGAGGTCTGAGCTTTATAGCAGGCCACTTATAATCTTCCACTCGAAGCCATGTAAAGCCAACATCTTCCTGCAGCTGGCTTTGTGCACAGGGGCATTTTGATGTTGGAACAGGTTTGGGGGAAGGGAGGGAAATATTTCATGCCGCAGCATCCAAAGACCTCCAACTTTGTGGTGACGGTGAAGCGGATAGGCCTGGTGAAGTCAGGGGTCTAGATGCTGTTGTCCATAATGTGTATATAATCAAAAATAGGATGGATTATTTTATTATTTTGTATAAGAGAAGATTTGGTTAATTATAGGTTAATGTAAAAAGAAAAACAATAAAAATCTTGATAAATATATAAATATAAGATCAATATATATATAATCTGTGTGTGTGTGTGTGTGTGTGTGTATGCTGTAATTTTATTATGAGGCTGGAAAGGGTATTGTTCTGCGTTCTGAACATTTCCCATGCTAGGAATAACTGCAAAGACTTAAAGACTAAAATAAAGTAAAAAAAAAAAAAAAAAATATATATATATATATAGTATATATATATATATTATATACACACACACACACTACACCAAACATATATATTCATCTCTTCTAACCGCTTTATCCGATCTTCCCTCGGGTCACGGGGAGTCTGTGTCCTATCTCAGGCGTCTATGGGCATTAGGCAGGATACACCCTGGATGGAATGCCAACCCATCACACGTGTAAACACACACACCACACACACAACACACACACATTCATACACTAGGGACAATTTTCCAATGGTGCCAATCAACCCTACCGTGTATGTTTTTGGACCGGGGGAGGAAAACCGGAGAACCCGGAGAAAAACCCCTGAGGCACGGGGAGAACATCACAAACCACACACACACATGGCCGATATATATATATATATATATACATCATATATTATATATATATTATATATAATATATATATATATATCTATATATATATCTCTCTATATATATATATATATATATATATATATATATATACCACACATACATACACCTATACATTTTATGTGTGTGTGTGTGTGTGTGTGTGTGTGTATATATATATATATTTTCACATTTCTTCTTTAAGTCTTTGCAGTTCTTCCTAGCATGGGAAAATGCTCAGAACGGAGAGCAATACCCTTTCCAGCCATGCAATAAAATTACAATTTGCCTTGCGTTTGAGGGAAAAGCGAGAGAAAGTAAGAATTTATAGAAGCTATAACCAAAGAGAGAGAGAGAGAGAGAAAAAAGGATTTTGTCTCTCAGCGTTACACAACATTAAATCTCAGCTGTAAACCAGTCAGATGCATGCCGTGACATTCATTAACAAAAAACATATTGTATTCGTTGGCGAGCCGTTGAGGTATACAATAAGCGAAACAACAGAGCATGCAGGTTAATGGAAATAGCATGCGGTTATGTGAAAATAATGCGCGTCGGGGTGGTAATTGTCCACACCAACACAGTAATTTTACACGAATGAAGCGAATGAAGTGTGTTCGAGTGGATCTTGAGAATTTTGAGGAAACCTTAACAGGATAATGTGCTGTGTGTAATTTAGTAAATGCCAATGCCACTTGTTGAGCCCGTGGCTTTTTCATCCTTTTCTATTCATTGACTCTCTCTCTCTCTTTCTCTTTCTCTCACTATCTTTCTCTTGCTTTTTCTAACATTATTTGATAAAAAAGTACCTTTCATTTCATTAATAAACACGGCAGACAAAGGATTCCAGAGTTATAGTTATCTGTACAGAAGGCAATCTCTTACACCAGACAATAATAGGGAGGGGTGGAGCTCAGTGATTTAAGGTACCGATTGGAAGGTCGCGGGTTCGAGCCCCGGTATGCTGTATTGCTCCCGTGAGGGAAATTCTTTTCTTTGCATATCACAGTTTGTTCGCTTTGTTGTGTTCATTTATGGCATGCAGAAGTCGCTTTTGTCCCGCGGCAATTATTTAAAGTTATGTAATTAATCTATTTATGCAAACCGAGCAGGTGAGCGTTCAGTCCTTAAATGCGAGATCCTGCAGATCAGGAATTCACCCGATTTTCACCTGTATCATAAACACCGTCCGCCATCATACGTTTCCTCTCTCCTTCCGTAAAAGCATCACTCATTATTTTGATGTCGTTCGATAAATAAAGCGATGAAACTCCAGCCAAACACGTCTATATAATTTTACTCTCCGCGCGTTTATAAATAGAGCGCATTATCTTGGCTCCAGGAACACACACACACACACACACACGCACACACACACACACACACACACACACACACAGCTGTCAGATCTTGGTAGTTTGGACGAAACCGAACGTTTACTGTGTATTAACCCAGTGGTAATAATAGACCTGAAAATGTGTCTTTGTTTATTATTTCATAGCCTTCACTCTCCGGCGCGTTCAAGCCGAAACGAATCCTACCGCGGACAGGTCCGCGAGACCTTTTATTTATTTATTTACTTTCTGTGTTTGTTTGTTTATTTATTTATATTTAAAGAGACGTATAGATTTACCGCGTGATGAAGTATTACTGGATTATTGTAAATGGATATTCAGGCTTTATTGGCTGTTCAAAATGTATACACAATGGTTTATATAGTTTATATAGTGTATTATAATCGCACTATATGTTATTAGCTAGAGCAAACGTTTTTTCGGTGAGGGTCACATCGTTTTGCCTGTGTTTAATGTGGCCCCGGGTCTGTAACACAAATTTCCATGCTGTATTGACGACCCGTATTATGGACCTAGCGACCGCGTCTCTGTGGCGAGGGACATCGTATAACCCAGACACAACCCCGCGTCTATAACCCCGTCCCTTAAAGATGACAGCCATTTCGAAGGAATCAGCGAAAGATGATATGTGTAAAACATATACACACCCGGTCCAAAGGTTTCCCATTTTATCACTATTTACATTGTAGATTTACACTGAAGGCATCAAAATGGTGAATGAGCACACATGGAATTATGCAGCTCACTGGTTAAGGCATTGTGCTCTGGTCCGAAAGGTCCCAGGTTCGAATCCCACCACCACCAAGCTGGCACTAGTGGGCCCTTTAGCAAGGCCCTTAACCCTCAATCGCTCAGATGTAAGTCGCTCTGGATAAGGGCGTCTGCCAAAAGCTGAAATTTAATGTAATAAACAGCAAAGGGTGTTTATTATGAAGAATCGATAATATGCTTATTTATGAGTCAATCTTTTCTGTTTACTACATTATTCCATATGTTTTTATGCATAGTTTTGATTCCTTCAGTGAGAATCTTCAGTCTAAATAGTAAAATGTGTGTGTGTGTGTGTGTGTGTGTGTGTGTGTGTGTGTTGTGTGTGTGTGTGTGTGTGTGTGTGTGTGATATATATATATATATATATATATATATATATATATATATATAATACACATATTTTATATATATATATTACACACATTTTAGGCCTGTCAATCGTTTAAAATAAAATTTTTTGAATCACACGATTGTCACGAGTTAACGCCTGATTAATCGCACATTTTCACAATGTACCACATTTAAAACAGTGACACTAATCAACTGTAATTAATTTCTCTCAAAAAATCTCTCTCTTTAATCAAATTATTAGTGTGTTGTTTTAAGTGTAATATATGGGACGTGGCTCCTTTAAGAATTGTGTTCCGGTTGGTTGCTTTCCATATAAACTGGTGATAGGTTTAGGTTAGGTATACGGAAGCACAAAAGAAAATGTGCTTTATTGCATAATGCTTTATTGGGAATGTGATGCACTCCGTAAGATTCCATACCGTAATATATAATAATATAGGTAGAAACTTCTGGATGGGATGGGTTTAGTAGTGGCTTTGAACTAAAAATAAAAGAGACTGATGGAAGCAATGGAAACCCTGTAAATAGACAGATTCTTTAATGGTCTTTATAGTTTTTATAGTAAGAATTAATTTAGCAAAAAGCCATGTGGAGAGATCGATGGTTCGGAGACGAAGAAATGGCAGACAAGCGACAATATATCACCAAAATTATCGCCTTTATTTTACCCCTGTCATGTTTTAACTGTTCAGTTTAACACACACACACACACACACACACACACACACACACACACACACACACACACACATTTCCCTCTGCATGTTCTATCGCTCTATCCTGAAGTTTGTGTCTCTACCCCTTTAATCCTCTCTGCCCTCACTGAAACAGAGAACGGTCAACAATGTAAATTAAGTACCGGTGTTTGGACCAGACCATTGACTTCCTCCGCCCTTCATTCACAAGCCAGAACTCGGGCACAGGCAAGGGCAATATTATTTCATTCATTCATTCATTCATTCATTCATTCATCTTCTACCGCTATAACAGTCCGATCTTCCCTCGGGTCGGGTCACGGGGAGTCCTGTGCCTATCTCAGGCGTCTATGGGCATTAAGGCAGGATACACCCTGGATGGAATGCCAACCCATCAACAACAACACACACCACACACACACACACACACACACACACACACACACACACACACACACACACACACACACACACACACACATTCATACACTAGGGACAATTTTCCAAGGTGCCAATCAACCTACCGTGCATGTTTTTGGACCGGGGGAGGAAACCGGAGAACCTGGAGAAAAACCTCCTGAGGCACGGGGAGAACATGCAAACTCCACACACACATGGCCGAGACGGGAATCGAACCCGGACCCTGGAGGTGTGAGGCGAACGTGCTAACCACTAAGCCACCGTGCCTCCGCAATGTTATTTATGTACCACAATTCATACACAATGGTAATTCAAAGTGCTTTACATAAACGAAATAATATAAATAATATCATTGACAATAGAAATTATTATAAAAAATGAATTCAAATGAATTAGCACTAGCGAACGAGCACTATCCAGCACTAATTCCATGACACCTTGCCAAGATGCGCTACGTTTATCTCTCCACTGTTGAAAAGCAACTTTTCCCCCGGCAACGCTGCCACGAAGCAGTCACATGTTGTTTGTTTCCAGTGCAAGCTGGTGATCTGCAGTGACAGGAACAGCTTTTAGCGATGTAAGGGAAGTTGAGTGGAGTTTAAGTTTATGCAAAGATATGCAGAGTGTGTTGCATCCCAACCACCCCCACTGTGAGACATTCATCCATTGATTTTGAGTTCCGTGTATCGGCTCCTTCATTGCTAGTCAACGATACTCATTATCCAGGAGGGCTTGAGCGACTGGAAATTACCATACAAATACTTTTAATCGCTTAAATAGGTATTTATTCCCATCCTGGCAGGCTGATGCACTTATCCGATTTGTGGTCAAATGTGCGGTGCGGTACATGTTCTATAGATAACATTTGTGTGCTTCCAGCGAAACCATGGCAACAGGAGTTCAGCTAAAGATAGGAGCGCCTTCTAGACACCAGCGAAGTGCAATTTGAATTCAATTCGTTTGCAATTTTTTTTTTGTTCAGCGCTCTTAACAAAATTGCCAGAGAGCAGCTTTGCACAAAAAAAAAAAAAAAAAAAAACACATCCCCCTCAAATGGCATGAGGATGAAATCTTGATTGGGCCCAGACTCGGGAAAAAAAAGATCACTTCTAGGTGGCGGAGGGATAATGAGAACAGCGCTATCCAACGTTTTTTGCACCAAGCCAGTTTTCAAGAGGGGAGGGATTACTAAACACAGTACACACAGAGCGCATACTTTATTAATATGATACATATTGTATGAGTGAAAATTGGCGTAGGAGGAAATGGTCATCAATATGCAAAAGTGTATGAAATTAAATTAAAAGGGTTTTTTTTTTTTTTTTTTTTTTTTCCTTTTTTTGTGGCCCAAACTAGGGACCTGCATGGGATGGATTTTGCCGTCTCGCTCCCTCCCGCACAACAATATACGTTATTTTGTCCCGCTTCCACCCGCGCCCGTTCATGCATAAATATGTTATTTTCTCCGGCAGGCAATAATTAAGTCGCTTCCAACCTTGTACCTTTATATTGTTCCATTTCATATTAGTTGACATTGTTGCTTTTTAAAGTCGATTCATGACAGTTTTAGTATTATATACGTGTACATTTACAACATTTGGCCGACACCCTTTTCCAGAGCGACTTACAATTGAGGCTTGAGGGCCTTGCTCAAGGGCCCACTAATGGTAGCTTGGTGGTAGTGAGATTTTAACCTATGATCTTCTGGTCCAGAGACCATTGCATTTGCCACCAAGCAGCCACCACACACACACACACATCATATATATATATATATATATATATATATATATATATATATATATATATATATATATATATATATATATATATATATATATATATATATATATATATATATATATATACGTAACTGGGGGGAGTTGTTTTTTTTATATGAGTGTTTATTAAGGTAGCAAAGGTAAAAAGAGAGAGTTTTTTGTATCTGTTATTCGGGATCAGGTGACGAGTAGCTGGAACGGGAGAGGGTACGCAGAGGTCTCTCAACGCTCTTCCCGGTGTCAGGTCCTGATTAGTGGGCGGCTTCGTCCTCCGGATGTCCATCAGCACGTAGGGGTCAGGCTTATTTCCTGGCACAGGGCAGTGGAGGCTCCCAGATACAAGGCGCTATGAGGGTCTGGCGGGGATTCCTCATCCACATCAGCCGACTCACATGTAGTGGAAGGTCAGGAAAAGGAACATACGCCATTAGTCGGGATCCCAGACGTTCTCCATCTCAAACCGCTGGATTGAAGATAATAGAAGTGCCAGTCCAGGATAAACTCGAGCCTTATCTTGTTGATAGCCTTGCGCAGTTTCTCTGCTTCCTGTTAGGACGTGAGTTCGGACCGCTTGCCCATCTCGGTAGATGGGGCGGTGACCCATCGTGACAACCTCCAAGCTACCACCATATGCATAAATACATACATATATATATATATATATGTGTGTGTGTGTGTGTATATGGTGGTAGCTTGCTTGATGGTTGTCACGATATATATACATATATATATAATATATACATATATACATATAGATATATATATATATATATATATATATATATATATATATATATATATATATATATATATATATATATATATATATATATATATGTCTCAAGCCCAAACTGCTGCTTTAGAGTATCTAGAGTTGTAGAAGAGAAACAATACACAATACTGGGACAAGGACAAGCCAGTCTGTATGATTCCAAATGCACTTTTCCCATATTCAGTGAAAATAAACTAAACGAGGCAGATTATAAAATGCAGGAGGGACAAAAAAACCATGTGCCTGGATTGTTTTCTCCAAACAAGTTCTATTTATAGTTTATCGGTTTCGCCCAACGGAATAATTGAATCCTCATCCTGAAAGCACCGAGCGGTGATTTTAGATGTCCGATGTTATCGTGATGAAATATGGCAGGTTGTAAACGGATGCCAAATTGTCGGTTTCGTTTCATTTCAGGATAGATCTATAGCGAACGAGTTGTGTGGTGTGCAGGTGGTTGTAGAGTGTGACGTGTGTGTGTGTGTGTGTGGGGGGGGTTTGAGTAATTACTTACTGTACAGCCATGTTGTTGGCTTTGATTGAGCCATTTATTTTAAGACGAATGGGTTGCCGGGTGGCATCGTGCCCAGCCTGATGGGGGAATCCTGCAGCGAGTTGTAATGGAGGAGCGGGAGGGGGGGGGAACAGACGGGAAACATGATTGTGGCGTCTGTTTTTTGTCTCATTTTGCATCTTTTTAATCCATGCTGTGAAACGCAAGCCAGACATTCGGAAAACAGCTCTGCACGTGTGAGGAGAGCAGAAATGACTCGGTTGTTCCTACTCATTAAACTTAATTAATTGATTGTTATCGACGCTGGAACTGCAATTTTTGTTTCCCCTCACAGCACATACTCTGAATTGCAACAAGTTGTGTTGTTGTTGCTGTTGTTCAGGGCTTACAACATTACAAAAAAGCTTTCAAATTCACCTGAGAAACACTAACAAAATTGGGCGCTTTCGTGTACTAATTGACCTTCCAGATGTTCGCGAAAATGTGCCTGTAAATGGCTTGCTGGCCAGATTCACATCGCATTCGTTTAGCAGAGAAAAAATAGTCCATCATTGGAGATAAACAAAAACGCTCTGCGAAATTCAACAATGCACCGGATTTACCTAAAAAAAAAAAAAACACTCTTCTAGACTGTAAATACTTTCACATTCTTTTAAACGCTACACTACTTTACCTCGTCTATTTACACAAATAGTTTACCTGGGAAGTAAATAAAAACACATCGGTGCACAGGTTTACCTCAGGCATCAATACAAAAGCACTAGTTTTACCTCACACACACAATCTCGAAATAGTTAGTAAATGTGGTATATTGTTTTTGTTTGTATTGTTTGTATCCTGTTAAATACAAACATGTGTCGGTGCACAGGTTTACCTCAGGCATCAATACAAAAGCACTAGTTTTACCTCACATACACGATCTCTAAACAGTTAGTAAATGGGGTATTTTGTTATTGTTTTTCAGTGATGTAAATTAATGAGGACCCCTTTGATGTGTATGATTACAAATGAGGTCATTTGTCTAAAAGTCCTGTGTGTACATCTGAGGTAAACTAGTGTATTACAGTATTTTGTGTGCGTTTACCCGAATGTAAACTAGTCCCACGCTACACTACTTAACCTCGCCTATTTACACAAATAGTTTACCTGGGAAGTAAATATAAACACGTGTCGGTGCACAGGTTTACCTCAGGCATGAGTACAGAGCACTAGTTTTACCTCACGCACACAATCACTAAATAGTTAGTAAATAGGGTATTTTGTTACTGTTTTTCAGTGATGCAAATTAATGAGGACCGCTTTGATGTGTATGATTACGAATGAGGTCATTTGTCTAAAAGTCCTGTGTGTACATCTGAGGTAAACTAGTGTATTACAGAGTCTTTTGTGTGCGTTTACCCGAATGTAAACTAGTGCAAACTGTTTGTATGCCTGTAGTGCATTAGTGTACCGAGCATTATTTGCACATGGAAGGCAAACTATTACTGTCAGATGTTTGTATTTATCTGTGAGGTACAGTTTGAACAACATCCCGAACAGCAGCTCCCGCATTCTTCGGGTTCGGTCTGCATTCGCTAATGAAAAACAGGACGTGGCTGCGCAGCGCGTCGTTAATCTAAAACAGATATTCCTTCACGCAGCTTTTGAGATGATTGGAAGCAGCGTCTGCGGAGTTCATGTAGGTCGACATCAAGTATCAAAGGGTGCGGTGCGGAACGAAGAGGCCTTTGATGCTAATTCTGGATGTGCTCGTTCATATGCTATGATCTCGCTCACTCTGTCTGTCTTTCTCTGTCAGACCTGTAGGATATTATTAACCTCCTGTTATAATAGGGTGCAATGCTCTAGTTAGCGTCTTTGAACAGATCAGGTTGTGCTTTTTACTCTGGGACGCGCTATTTAAAACTAGCTGGTACGTTCTAACAAGCTAATTCTCTACTGTATTAGCATATGAGCCATCAAAGCAAAAATGAAATGAAAACTTTGAAAGCATTTGCCCACGAATGAGCAGAAAAGGGTCTTGAAAGTACATTTGGGTAAACTACGTATACACCAATTAAGGCATGGTGTTATGCACGAGTTTATCTCACAAAAACAATTCTGTTCACTACTTTACCTCACATATACACTTTGAGTATTGTATATTGAATATTGAATATTGTACACTACTTTACCTCACACATACACACAAAACAATATTGTAAACTACTTTACCTCACACACACAAAAAAACAATCTTGTGCACTACTTTACCTCACACATACACACAAAACAATCTTGTTCACTACTTTACCTCACACATACACACAAAACAATCATGTTCACTACTTTACCTCACACATACACACAAAATAATCTTGTTCACTACTTTACCTCACACACACAAAAACAATATTGCACACTACTTTACCTCAAACATACACACAAAACAATCTTGTTCACTACTTTACCTCATACATTCACACAAAATAATCTTGTTCACTACTTTACCTCACACATACACACAAAACAATATTGTACACTACTTTACCTCAAACATACACACAAAACAATCTTGTTCACTACTTTACCTCACACACACAAAAACAATATTGTACACTACTTTACCTCAAACATACACACAAAACAATATTGTACACTACTTTACCTCACACATACACACACAAAACAATCTTGTTCTACTTTACCTCACACACAAAAAAAACAATCTTGTTCACTACTTTACCTCACACATACACACAAAACAATCTTGTTCACTACTTTACCTCTCACACACACACACACACACACACACACACACTAAACAATCTTGTCCACTACTTTACCTCAAACACACACAAGCAATCTTGTGCACTACTTTACCTCACACATTCACACAAAACAATCTTGTTCACTACTTTACCTCACACACACAAAAACAATATTGTACACTACTTTACCTCAAACATACACACAAAACAATATTGTACACTACTTTACCTCACACATACACACACAAAACAATCTTGTTCGCTACTTTACTTCACACACACAAAAAAAACAATCTTGTTCACTACTTTACCTCACACACACACACAAAAAAACAATATTGTGCACTACTTTACCTCACACACACACACTAAACAATCTTGTCCACTACTTTACCTCACACACACAAAAAAAAACAATATTGTGCACTACTTTACCTCACACATACACACAAAACAGTATTGTTCACTACTTTACCTCACACATACACACAATCCTGAAAGAACTTGTAAATTGTTTACATTTGACAGATACCCTTGGCCAGGCTTTCAGTATCTCCAATTAATTAACACTAACTAAAGTGATACAGCAAATTCTTTGGCACAACATTTAGAATATCTCGCCATGAGGGACCCGGTGATGTATTTTTTCGTAATATTATGGCATTTTGGCAGATGCTATTATTCAGAGTGACTTATAATTAGTAGTTGTGGCAGCTGCTCAGCAGTGGCAGCTCGGTGATGCTGGGATTTGAACTTTAACGTCTTGCCCACGGAGGTATCACTGTCTGGAAAACTTGATCATCATTCTCAAACTGTGCCGATTTGTTCAGAAACTCTGCCCGTGGTTTCTGTGATTTCTGATGCTGGCCGTCTATTGAAATAGACAACATAGAGGTATAGAGGTTCATCGTCAAGCCTAGTCACTTTCACAATGTAGTTTGTTGAACGTAAATTTGTACATTAGGTCGTATGTGAACGTTCAGTCTCTCTTTTGCAAATGCTGTTTGTTGTCACTGTTGGTTTCCTTTCACTTAAACTACAGTGGTCGCAGTCTGATTGCAGACTGGTTGTCCGATGGCTGGTAAACATAAACAAGCGCTCTGCCTTTCTCAGGGTCTGTCGGTTGTTATTAGCCTCATGTTAAAAGAGGAAGCGTTACTTTGGTTAGCATGTCAGAACGGATCAGGCACGGGCCTTAAGTCTGGCACACTCAATTTCAATTTACCATTATCCTTTTCACATGCTGTGATGCTGAATATTTTTTTTCTTTCTTTCTTTGTTTTCCCAAATATCATTTGACACACTTCATGCTTTGTTAAGCGACCAAAATAATAAGAATTCTGGTCATCTAGCTAATACACTAGTACAGGTGAGGGACAAAGGGACACTGGAAAGAGAACCATTATGACGTTTTAATGAAGCACCAAGCTTCTTTTCCTTTCCTCCTCACATGGCTGATTTGTGTCAGGCTCTTGGCTTAGCCATGAAGATTAGCTCATGCTCACAGGAACCGTCTGCCTTCGTCTCTCAGGCTTCATTAAAGCTGCAGCACTTCGCACTTCTGTTCGTGTGAGAGGTGAAAAAAAAAAAGTCTCTCTGTGACGAAATTTAATCTTATCCTTTAAAGCTTGTTGAACCTACACTCTGTCATACTACCCTTATAGCCTGAGGTGCGAACAAGAAAAAAACAGGAGGCAAGTGGAGGTCTTTTGCGTTCTTTTGAGCAATGAAGTTGCACACCCGGCGTCGCAGTATTTTGCTATGATAATAGAATCGCGTGCAGCTGGGGAACGAAGACTTGCTTGAAACGACGTTGCGAAATGAAAGCAGATATTCACAAACGTGCTATCTGATACTGTGGATCCTCGTAGCCTCGAAACATCTGTAAAATGGTCTCGCTCTGGGTTTTTTTTTGGCCTAAAGTAAGATGATAAGAGTTTGTTTTGAAATTGAACCTTGCACCATTTAATTCGGCGTGTATTCAGATCTTCTGGCCTCACATGTTTCCATTTCTCTCTCATCTACATTATATCGCGCAACCAGGGATTTGTTTTGTTTTTCTTGTTTGCTAAACAATTGCATCATGCAGTGTGAATTAATAATTTCATTACATCATTTATCCTGGTTAGTATTGTGGTTAAAGGGACACGGTGGTTTAGTGGTTAGCACGTTCGCCTCACACCACCAGGGTTCGGGTTCGATTCCCGTCTCGGCCATGTGTGTGTGGAGTTTGCATGTTCTCCCCGTGTCTCAGGGGGTTTTTCTATATATTAAAAAGAGAGCAAACAAATAAGGGAATCCCTCCTAATTTAAGAATAGTCATAATTATAAAGTCTGAAAATGTCTCTCTCTCTCTCTCTCTCTCTCTCTCTCTCTCTCTCTCTCTATATATATATATATATATATATATATATATATATATATATATATATATATATATATATATATATATATATATATATATATATACACATACACACACACACACACTTATGTTATTTTATAAACAAAGATAAAAAAAAATTATAACTGTACTGGATACTGCTTGGAAAGCATTAATACTACAGAGTCTTATAATTTCTTATCATTTACAAGGTTGTAAATAAATGTGCTGGTGTTGACATAAAACAAGCATTTGGAATAAATAATACCTCGTCCTAAATGTGATTATTGAGCATTTTTTTTAAATAAAATATTAAAAAAATATAAGGCTGGCCAACAAACCATGTCTCTGATGGTAAGTAAAGCTTTATTTGCAGGTAAAATTCCACTGAGGAGGCATAACTTTATAATCATTAATTCTAATATGGTGTTGGGCCCCTTTTTATTTACTGCCAAAAAAGTTCTGGCCTTTCGAGCATTATTAACATCATAAACGTCTTTAAGCAACTGAGCTTACAGGAGCGTGTTTACCCTGTTACTGGTTCACCACTGTGATCCTTCCATGGAGCATTTTTGACAGATACTGACCATTATAGACCAGGAAACACCTCACATGACCTTCAATAGCCATCAAAACTCCTTACACTTACCCATTTGTCCACAACTTTGAGGACAAGTTTGCGTTTTATAATTTATGTGAAAATATATTAAAAAGAAGAAGAATAGCCTTTATTTGTCACATGTACATTACAAGCACAGTGAAATTCTTTTCTTCACATATCCCGGCTTGTAGTTTGGGTTAGAGCGCAGGGTCGGTCATGTTACGGCACCCCTGGAGCACAGAGGGTTAAGGGACTTGCTCAAGGACCCAAGGGCCGGCAGCTTGGCCTTACCGGGGCTCGAACCCGGATCTTCCGATCAGCAGTCCAGCACCTTAAACCACTGAGCCACACCCCCTCCCACCAATTATTAGAGACCTAATAAATAAGAGAAGTCATCATTATAAAGTCTGAAAATGAGACCAAGCATTTATATATAAACATTTTATATATATATATATATATATATATATATATATATATATATAAATACAACTACAGAACAACTTAATAAAAGCTGTAAGTAGTTATAAACAATAATAACTGTATTTTAGATAGAGATAATCAGTTAATGTAGTTAACTTTAAGCTTTACTAACTAAATAATAAAAATGCAGAGGCACCGAGCCAATCGATGTAAAGCGGTAGATTATCTTTTACTTAGTAAATGTTATTTGAAAACATTTTTCGAGGCGAGAGATTAAAAAAAAAAGTAACCCCTGCGAAGTAAATCAGTTTTGAATATCGTGTTTTGCATCAACGAGTGTTTTGTTTTGTAAAAACTTTACGATTGCTGTGTTCTGACCAGAAAGCGGTTTCCAGCAGCCCTAATAGATTTTTGTCTATTTTTGATTGACGGTCTCAGCGTTCAGATCGATGGATGTAAAAGCTCTTTCGCGGTCAGCGCTGACGTCCATTAAGCACCCGGGCATAACCTTGTTTTGTGTACGCGACTGGGTGGAATAAACTTTTCCCTGCCCAAACCCACAGCATTGTTTTCTTACAGTAATAGGGCTTTTAACAACCTGGCTTTAAATCATGACTCATATTAAGATTAATATGTGCAGCACTGTTTTTACGATCTCGCTATAAAACGCAACACTTTCCCGTCATATTTTTTTCCCCCCCTCCTCTACATTCTGTTTTTCGGATCTCCCAAACGAGACCAGCGTACTTTTTTTTCTTTCTTTTTCTCTCTAAATTTGATATGGATTTTATTTCATGTTTTACTCCCGCCACCCCTTGGTGCTGCGTGTCTGGCCGTGAATTCTAAAATTACTCCAGTTGTAGCCTGAACGGGCTCATTAAATGTTCAGTGGGAGATGTAAATAAATAATTAATGCAAATTCACCCCCTCCTGGCTAAAGGTGTCTCTTTATGAGGCGACGGAGTGTGTGAGGCAGTGGCTTCTTTTCCACCCGTAACAGCGCGGTGATCTGAACCACGGCCAGTATCGGCCTGTAACCAGCACATCTCATTAAAGCCTCAGTGTCTCGTACAAACACGCCGTATTTGAGACGTGGTGTGAAGCCCAGGCTCGCCGGCGTTCCCCAACACTTGACAAGGCCGCGTTCCAATTAATCCTTAACGCTACTGTGTTAGCACACTGGCAGCGGTGCATGGAGACTTTATTGGAATGGCCCAGTTAAGGCTAACACTTTGGCAAGGGAAGCGTAACCTCTTGTTAAAATGCGTCAGAAGTCAATAGTTAACTTGGGAATTGTCACCGGGGTTGCCGTTCCCAAGCGGAGAAAACAGAAAGGGAATGGAATTTAATGAGCAGAGAGAGAAAAACGGGTCCTCACTGCAGGAAAAAAAAGTTACAAATAAATAAATAAATGAAATAAATGCTTTTTTTTTTTTTTTTTTTTTTTGCTAGCTTGAAGTTTTAGTAAAGTTGCTTTACAGCTTGCTTCTGCCATTCTAACATGCCCTTTCTAAACTTACAGCGTGCATTATGTGTGTCAAGAAATTTTCGTTATTACAGAGAAAATGAATCCTGTAAACTGCTAGATTAGCACATTGGCAATGGAGCATAGTTGAAATCTCCCGAAAGTCAACTTTTAACTTCGGAATCGTCGTCCGAGTTCAAATTCCTAAGCCGAAAAACGCAGATTGCGAATGCTAGGAAATGATCTTTTATTCTGATACACTAAACTGCACTGTATTCCCATAGACCACACATGTCAAACTCATGGCTTTCAAATGTACACAGCCCCTGCAAGAGCTTAAAAAGGTGTATGAATGTCATAAAACACCATATCTGCTTTAATGTTGCCCGCGAAGTGACGGTATCCCGATACAGGATCACAGTGTATCCCACATCGCCGTTTGTGTCTCCCAAGTTGAGAAATTCCCATCCCAAAATGTCCAGGAAGTGAAAACATGTTTGAGCTGTGTGTTTTGTGTTATGAGGCGACGTCGCTCATTAAACACTATATACTGTCTTATAGTATTGATTTAATCGTTAAAGAGATCGGATTAGATTAACATTAATAGAATAACTCGGATCGACGTCAAATATTTGTACATGTTTGTAAGGCTATGGCGTACGAGAGATGAATGAAGGATATAAAAAAATATATAAAGAAATAAACAGTATACGGGAAGGCGATTATATACAGTGAGAGTACAATGGAGTATATTGTTAATAAAAGGATATATACATGTGCACAAAAAAGAAGGGCATTGTTTACAGGCTGTGCAACACAAGCAGAGGGTATCGAGTATTACAGTGTATATGAAATATAATATTTTATATTGTTAGAATATATTATTATTATTATTATTATTGATGCATTATTATTATTATCTGCTTTCTTGCTTTATTACCTCCCTAACACAGATTAAAGACTGGATAGCTATCTAATGTGTATGTATACTGTACTCTATAGCACAATATTCAGACCCCTGACGTTTAGAGCCAGAAGTGGCATATAATGTGACTACAAAATAGCATTACATTTTCAATTCACTTGAACTAGGCGACCCAAAGTTCAAGTTCAAGGGTGTTGTTTTGTGGTACAACAATCTTGTAGCTGGAACACAACTGGTGCTGGATCGGGATCAAAACTCTATAAAGAAGAATAGCCTGTGTCACATACACATTACTACACGGTGAAATAATTTCTTCGCATATCCCAGCTGTAGGGGTCAGATGATAGGGTCAGACGTAATATGGCGCCCCCCAGAGGACAGAGGGTTAGGGACCATGCTCAAGAACCCAAGGGCGGCGGCTTGGCGATACCGGGGGTCTCGAAACCCTGAGCCTAACGCCACTGAGCTATACCCTCCTTCCAGTTATGGGTTTGAAGTGGAAGATCTTAAGTGGCCTGCTTTAGAGCGCTGACCTCAACCCAAATAAACACCTTTATGATGGTGGTATCTCAGTGGCATTGGGCTCCGGACCAGAAAGTCGCAGGTTCAAATACGCGCACCAGCCAGCTACCAATATTGGTGCGGATAAGGGCGTCTATCAAATCCCCGTCAACGTATTGGAATGCTGACTGCTCTCCAGGCCTCCTCAACCGACCTCATCAATGCCCTTCTGGCTGAATGAGCACACAAGCGTCCCCAGAACTGCGAATGTGGGCTAAATGTGGAATGGAATGTTCAAAAATGATTTAATGGTCGGGGGTGGACAATCTTTTGTCCGTATAACGTATATAAGAAAGCCTGTGGGTAAGGACCGCTCGCCAAACCGCTCACATCTGCACTTGCACTTGAAATGTTATTCAGCCATATGCGTCGCGTATGGGAGAGAGACACATATGCGGAGAGACGCCTCCGTCAGAGCATTTGACACGCTGTACGTATTATTCATCGCACTTGATCCCAGTCCCTCAGGGTGCATGTTCATGCCAGGTGTGAACAAGGGCCGGGGTGGATGTCGCACTTTGTCCATCTCTAGCTGCTTGTCCGCGCTTACCACTGTGGTATCGTTTGGCAAATATCCCTGATGGTTCTGCTTGAAATATAGCCAATGACTTCCCCGTCATGCGTAAGAATAACTACAAAGCATTACCAAAAGTATTTGGACACGCTTGGGTTTTAACCTCCTCATGCCAATGTGAGGTAATCAAGAGTCATCATGGTTTGGCGCGAGCTGCAATAAGGCTTTGAGGCACGACCCTGCCAGAACATGTTTTCTATGTTGTGTAGCACCAAGGTCCTGGGCAAACGTCGTCACGCATCACATTATATATAGTTACAATGACAATAAAAACCTCTTGACTTGGACGAAAAGACCCCCATCCATTTACTCCAACTAAGGGTGGAAAAATACGGGTGTTGGGATTTGAACTTGCTACCTGGTGATCAGACTCACACGTGGCACACGTTCCTGCTTTCACTGCCTGTGTGTGTGGATTTACGGCACAAGCATTCGCTTAGGTGCGCATTAGCAAAATCGAAAGGTAACGAGATAAGAGAGGGTCAGGAAGTAGAGCCGTTTCCCCCCACATTAAGCTTTCCGGCACTTAATTAGCCGTAATGAGGCGTGTTGAAATTGCAGCGCGAAGGGGCTTTTCGGCGCTCTTGATGAGCCCTAATCTTTGTGTCTCGGGAGAAGTTTCCAAGGAAAGAGCACACAAGCCCCATGGCAGTTTGGATCAAAACATTGCCTCTGCTGAAACCACAAAGTTATCTGTGTTGGACAAGTTCAAAGAGCTTTTCCGAGGTAGCAGCGCCTTTTGTAGTAGGGCATGAGGAAAGAAAAAGAAAACCTTTGTTATAGAAAATGCACGTCACTTGCCGGACATGTGAAAGAATGTGACATTAGACACGCCCCCCTGGGGGGGGGGAGTCTGTTGTTGAAGGGAGACAGCTTTCACTTGCATCTGTTATCAATAATGATGGGGTTAGATATATTGGAAAAAGGATTCTATTTAATTCAACCTTCTTTTTTTTGTGGTGGTGGAAAAATACAAATAAAGGACAGACTTAATATTAAAATTGTCTTTATAGTCAGACAGACGTTCACTCGCTCGCTCGCTCAGCGCCATTTGTTTATGTAGATATTTTTCCCGTCCATATTTTATTCATGTTATATCTCCACCTGTCTTTTCATTTCCATCAAATGCCGTCATTTTCCTCGGCTGTCTTTGTTTTTTGTTTGTTGTTTTTTTTTGTTTTTTTTTGCGCCTCGGGATTTGCCATTTGCGTCTGCCGTGAAGTATCGCTGAATAAAAAAATCCAAATTAAAAGATGTTTTATCTCACAGTTCTGTTATTTTAAGATAAAAACTAAATTGAAGACATAAAGTTATAATGTCAGAATTCTAGACTTTTTTTTCTCGCAATTGTAAGTTTGAGGGATAAAAAAAGAGATAAAAACAATTGGTTCATTGAAAAAAACAATTAGTCGCGATATATATATATATATATATATATATATATATATATATATATATATATATATAGTGTGTAATGTGTGTGTGTGTGTGTGTGTGTGTGTGTGTATTCTATATATATATATATATATATATATATATATATATATATATATATATATATATATAGCTAACGATCAACCACGACCTTCTATATTAATGTTGAGCTTGTCGAGAGTTGTACAGTATAAATATATTATCTCCAATATATAAATATATTATTAACTATTGTCCATATTATCAATTAATTGGCAGCTTGGTAATGTTGGGATGTGAACTCATAACCTCTTCCTTTTTATGAATGAGAGAAAACTACAGGCTAAATGTCAAGTCGGCACACAGGAACACTAGAATATGGCCGCTTTTGTTCCTCGCCGTTTGCTGTTTATTGAGGTGTTGGATCGCATCAGGGCTTTTGTTTTACTCGTGTTTCTCTTGAACAAGCTAATCTCCGCTTCTAAACCTGAAGGACCCGAGCAAGTCATATCGAATTATTGAGCGCGGCAAATCCGTCTCGGCCATGGTGGGACAAGAATCGATACTGATCTTATCGCCAAGTGTGCACTTATGGTCCCTGTACTCACTGAAGACACGGAGTGTTTAACGGGGTCGGGGATAGAGAGCCAAGAGAGCTTATAAAGAGCGCTTATAAAGGGCGTGCTCCTTCCGTCCGAAATAACCGCCGCTTCTTATGCAGACATGGACTCGTATTAGTGCTAGTGTATACGCTATAATGCAATTTCGGCAGCGCTTGTTCCCATGCATTGGTGATGTTAGTTGCAGTCCATCCTCAAGACCTTGAGCTGCTCAGTGACTGGTGCGGAACGGTCCAAAGTGATGAACACGGTGATGTCACCAGACACGCATGTGACTAATGCGGAAAATATATTTGTAGTCAGAAGAGCTCCAGATTAACGGATAATACCGCATAATGCGGAGGAAATGAAAGAAGGGATGGACATGACTGAAGGCTACGAGGTCAAACGGGAAATAGAATACACGTAAAATCCTAGCCCAACGGTAAACACACAACCGCGCAATTGCTCCTTAGTTCTTTAATGACTCGGTGAGCTTATGGTGGTAGTAAAATGTTATTGCTGCAAGATGTTACTGATTTCAGTCCTGGCCTCGTGAACTAATACACTTATACAAGGTGCAACACAACACACACACACACAAAGTTCTATTTTGTATGATCCTTTGACTGCATTGTACACCACATGGCTATGATTTATATTAGATACTCATGAGCTAGACTGAGTGGAGTCGAACATAATGAGCTGATTAAGACGTTAATCAAAGAAGGGGGAAAAAAAAAAGCAACACCGTGTTTTCGTCCAACAGCACTCCCAAAGGCGCACTGTTTTACCACACACACGTAATAAAAACGCAGCATGCAAACTGGAATTGGGATTCTCGATGACCACTTTTGCAAATAATACGATCAATCGCGCTAGTAAAAGCAGGCCCGGGGTGCATTTCGATCCATCCCGAAACGGAACGGGTGGAACAGCCAGTACTGTTGTTCGTATAGTGAGTGTTTGTGACGCGACTGTAGCTAGCTAGTTGAAACGACGCTAAAATTGTTTTTGGAGTGTGTGTGCGCTGCTGGATATGACTATTTATTTATGTTAGGAACAGTGTTGGGAAGGTTACTTTGGAAATGTTAATAGATTACAGATTATAAACGACCCTATTCAACATGTAATAACTTTTCAATTACGTTCTAAAAGTAAAGTAACTGATTGCATTTGATTACGTTTAGGATTATTTTCGTTTGTCCACTAGGTGGCACTCTGGGGAGATGGGCGTTGGTCTTTGATTACATTTGATTACTTTTGGGATTATTTTTATTTGTCCACTAGGTGGCACTCTGGGGAGATAGGCAGCGGTGTTTGATTACATTTGATTACTTTTGGGAATATTTTTATTTGTCCACTAGGTGGCACTCTGGGGAGATGGGCGTTGGTCTTTCTTTACATTTGATTACTTTTGGGATTATTTTTGTTTGTCCACTAGGTGGCACTCTGGGGAGATGGGCGTTGGTCTTTGATTACATTTGATTACTTTTGGGATTATTTTTATTTGTCCACTAGGTGGCACTCTGGGGAGATAGGCAGCGGTGTTTGATTACATTTGATTACTTTTGGGAATATTTTTATTTGTCCACTAGGTGGCACTCTGGGGAGATGGGCGTTGGTCTTTCTTTACATTTGATTACTTTTGGGATTATTTTTGTTTGTCCACTAGGTGGCACTCTGGGGAGATGGGCGTTGGTCTTTCTTTACATTTGATTACTTTTGGGATTATTTTTGTTTGTCCACTAGGTGGCACTCTGGGGAGATAGGCAGCGGTGTTTGATTACATTTGATTACTTTTGGGATTATTTTCATTTGTCCACTAGGTGGCACTCTGGGGAGACGGGCGGTGGTCTTTGGGATTTGTAATAGTCGACATTTTCAAAAGGAACTGTAATTTAATTACATTATTTTACATTAATTACATTCATTGTAAATTAATTACAATTATTATTATTTTTATTAATTTTTCGTAGGAACTGTAACGAATTACTGTTACGTTTTTATCCTGTAATTGAATGACGTCACGCCGTTACATGGCGGTGTCATGTGACCTGAATTTCCGTGTCGTGATCTGGGTTCCAATAACGATTTATCGGTGCGATTCTATTATTATTATTATTATTATTATTACCAAGGTTGAAATCGCATTACACACACCTTTTAAAAAGCAAAATTTAAAATAAATAAATAAATAAAAATGCGCAGGTCCTCCTTTCTGAGATTGCTGTGCACTCCAGGCATGATCGCATTAGCATATCAAACATGTGTGTGTGTGTGTGTGTGTGTGTGTGTGTGTGTGTGGTGTGTGTGTGTGTGTGTGTGTGTGAAGATAAAGTAAATTGTACACCCTTTATTCATTTTCAAGGTGGCACTTGGTCGCTGACCATCTTGTCCAGCACTGTGGAAAAGCACTCGCGTACATAAAGGCCGTGTTCAACAAATCCAGCAGCAAGATGAAAGTGTGTGTGTGTGTGTGTGTGTGTGTGTGTGTGTGTGTGTGTGTGTGTGTGTGTAACATTTTAGTTCAGAAAGACACCAAAGCCGCAGTGGGAGTGTGATTTGAAAAATGCGTTGCAGTGCGTTTGTTACCACGGGCAACTGTGTGTGTGTGTGTGTGTGTGTGTGTGTGTGTGTGTGTGTGTGTGTGTGTGTGTGTGTGTGTGTGTGTGTGTGTGTGTGTGTGCATCGTCTCTTTATTTGGACTAATTCAATAATCAAAGTTAGTGTTGTTGTCATAGGTCTGATTGGGGGGAATAACAAGATAAATAAATAACAAAAAAATAACAATAACAACTGAAGAACAAAACAGTAACAAAAAAATACAAAAGAAAAAAATAATAACCTTAGAGACTGTCTTTCATTTAACCAGACTTTCTATCTTATTAATAATAATAGTAATAATAATAATAATAATAATAATAATAATAATAATAATAATAATAATAAATTGGTATATTGCGCTTTTCTGGACACTCAAAGCACCTGGATGATGTAACGGCAGCCACAGTGCGCCAGTACATCCACCCCACACCGGCTTACTGGTGGAGAGGACACAGAACGATGTCGGTAGATATCGGGACGGTTAGGAGGCCGTAATGGTCAGAGGGCGAATTTGGCGGGGACACGCCTCTTTTTCGAAAGACATCCTGGGATTTTGAATGACCGCCGAGATACTCGGTTTAATGTCACATCCGAAAGACAGTGTTTTTTGACAGTATAGTGTCCCCCGTCCCCCCAATACTGGGGTGTTAGGACTCACACAGACCACAGGGTAAGCGCCCCCTACTGGCCCACACTAACACCTCTTCCAGCAGCAACCTAATATTCCCATGTGGTCTCCCATTCGGGTACTAACCAGACTCACTTGTAAGTCGTCCTGGATAAGAGCATCTGCCAAATAATGTAAATGATCACTATTTTATAGCTTTATTTGTCACGTAAACATTACAGCAAGGTGGAATTCTTTCTTTGCATATCCCAGCTGGAAGCTGGACTCAGAGCGCAGGGTCAGCCATGATACAGCGCCCCCTGGAGAACAGACGGATAAGGGCCTTGCTCAAGGACCCAAGGAAAGGTAGCTTGGTTATACCCGGGCCCACCTTCCGATCAGTAGCCCAGCTCGTTAAAACCACTGAGCCACACCCCCTCCTGAATAGTGATTGGACTGTTGATGATCAAATGGTTACAATTCAAAGTGTCTCGTTTTTTCCCAGTGACCAATCAGAGATGGACTCGTTTGTATCATGGGTTGCACTTGAAAAGGAAATAATATGAAATAATAAATGAAGACATCAGATATATAGTTTGTGCAAACATGCAGCTTGTAGGCTTGCGATATACACTCACCGGACTATTTATTAGGTACACCCATCCAACTGCTCGTTAACGCAGATTTTGAATCAGCCAATCACATGGCAGCAACTCAATGCATTTAGGCATGTAGGTTTTTATGGTCAAGACGACGTGCTGCGGTTCAAACCGAGCATCAGAATGGGGAAGAAAGGTGATTTAAGTGGCCGTGACATGGTCGCTGGTGCCAGACCGGCTGGTCTGAGTATTTCACAAACGGCTGATCTACTGGGATTCTCACACACAGCCATCTCCAGAGAATGGTCCAAATGAGAGAAAACATCCAGTGAGCGGCAGTTCTGTGGGCACAAAAAAATAATGTGCCCTCTGTTGAAGCCAGAGGTAAGAGGAGAATGGCCAGACTGCAGCAGCAGCAGAAGACCGCAGCGGGTGCCACTCCTGGCAGCTAAGAACAGGAAACTGAAACTACAATTCACATCATCTCAGACTGGTTTCTTAAACTGGAAATGAGTTCCCTGTAATCAAACGGCCTCCACATTCACCAGATCTCAACCCAATAGAAAGCACCTTCAGGCTGTGGTGGGACGGGAGATTCCCATAATGGATGTGCAGCCGACAAATCTGCAAGCATCTGCGTGATGCTATCATGTCAATGTAGGACCGAAATCTCAGAGGAATGTTTCCGGTACCTTGTGGAATCTATGCCTTGAAGGATTAAGGCAGTTCTGAAGGCAAAAGGGGGTCCGACCCGGCACTAGTAAGGTGTACCTAATAAAGTGGCCGGTGAGTGTAGTGGTGTTAATGCAAAGCATCTGCAATAAACCGTGTTTGGCAGGGGTGGGGGGGGTACATTACTGTAATGTCAGTGCTGACGGAAGCAGGTCAGAGATAATGATGGTGTTTCCATACCATGTGCTTTGAGGGTTTGGTTCTTGCCAGATGAGAGTGATCGTGTGTTTAGGGTGGGAAGGGTCAGCCATAATCCTGTTTACCCATTTCAGAGTGATATTCAAAGTGTCCCAATGTAATGAATCACATATCACCACACCGACAACCGAGTAGATACTAGTCCCCGGTCCGCCCCCCCCCATAGAAAAATAAACGCTCAATACGATTGTACAAAATGACCGAGGTCTAATCACTATTAAAACCACTGTTTTTCTTATAAAACGAATTAATTCCAGTTAATCGCCTAACTGCCAATCACTGATAATCATTACTACCCAATGGCATAACCACAGTGACTTACCAAATGCATGTTAAGGTTAATTAAGTTTCGTTAAGGTGCCATGACTAAACTCTTCCATCTAATAGAATGAAGATTTGCCGTCTAAACGTCCAGGAATTGACATGCAAGTGATTATGACAGCAAACCAATATGCAAATTAGTTGATGCCAACATCTGGCGTCTTCTGTCCGTCTTTATTTATTTATTTATTTATTTTTAAAGCATGCATGTTACTTTGCACTCTCTCCTTTTCTTCATCCCATTCAGTTTGAACAGTGCCTGGCAGGCGATGCCTATTTGTGTCTAAATTGTTTACTTTAGTAAGGTAGGCGCAAAAATCTTAATGGAAGATCCGGGTTTCGAGCCCCGGTTATGGCCAAGCTGCCGACCTTGGGTCCTTGAGCAAGGCCCTTAACCCTCTCTGTGCTCCAGGGACGCCGTATCATGGCTGATACCCTGCGCTCTGACCCCCAGCTACCAAGACGGGATATGCAAAGAAAAGAATTTCATTGTTCTTTTCTTTAATGTATATGTGACAAATAAAGGCTATTCTTCTTTTTAAATCAGCCGCCCCGCTGCCTGGCTACCCTTCAGGACACAGGGATGGGGGGGGAGAAGGGGGGGGGATGTGCCTCTAAATTCTCCTGTTTACTGGCACCTTTGTGATGAACCTCCACTGGCCGTGCTCAAGTGAATATTAAAGTCTGACTTTACTGAAAGCATGCGCCCTTGAAAATCTTGCTTTGTTTTTTTTTTTCCAGAAGAACATCTGACAAGTCATTAACAATTGGTTAGCAAATGGCAATGGAGAATAAATACAATGAGTAACAAACAGCTGTTTACAATGATTTGTTCAGGTCCGAGTTTTCCATGAACGAGAATACAAAGAATACACTTCCCTTTCTAGGAGTGTTAACTGGTACAAGGACATGAGAAATGACATTGCCTTTATCTTAGCCAGTGGCCTAATGACATGTCACTACACAATGAATGAGGTGTCACTACACACTTTCTCATCATATCTTGAGTTTAAAATCAAGTCCTGAAATGTTTTTTGTTTTAGCTTATGGTTCAGTATAAAAAATGGGTTTGTGTCTGTATAATTGTATATATTTATATTATGTTATTTGTATACACTTCTAGCCCCTGATTAATGATTCGAGTCTGGTTCCTCTCAGAAATCTCATGGGAGTATATATATATATATATAATATAATATATATAGTATAATATTCTATATATATATATATATATATATATATATATATATATATATATATATATATATATATATCTATATATATATATATATATATATGATCTTCCCTCGGGTCACGTGGAGTCTGTGTCTGTCTCAGGCGTCTATGGGCATTAAGGCAGGATACACCCTGGATGGAATGCCAACCCATCACAGGGCACACACACACACATTCACACACATATTTACATACACTAGTGGACAATTTTTCCAAGGTGCCAATCAACCTACCGTGCATGTTTTTGGACCGGGGGAGGAAACCGGAGATCCCGGAGAAAAAAAAACCCTGAGGCACGGGGAGAACATGCACAAACTCCACACACACATGGCCGAGACGGGAATCGAACCTATATATAATATATATATATATATATATATATATATATATATATATATATATATATATATATATATATATAAGATCAATTTACCACATCACATTACTCAAACTGTCTTAAATGACCACATGATATTAACCACTGGCAGTTTTAAGCTTTACGTTTAAAGCTACCAACTTAAAATGAAAAATACTATAGGAATTTATAGCCGCAATTCGAAGGAAAATTTCAATTAGAGATGTAAACGCTACATTATCATTGGAGTTTGTGTGTTCCTGTCTAAAGATACCTCAGAAGGCTATTGATGACTGATTTTTTTCATTTACTATGCACGGTTATTCCTCGCGTCCTTAAATTTTATAATGCAAGCTGAAGATTGTTGTTACCTGTCTCGTGTTACTATTGGAGGCTACTATATCACCAGCTAGTTAAAGCTCAAGTTACCATATGCGATCATGCCTGGCTTCCTAAAGCAACCATGGCAAGCTGCCCACATGTACCTCAGAAGTCAATAGCTATCAAGGTGCCACATGGCTAGACGTCTTAAATGACCACAGAAGGTTATTACTGGTTGTCTATATTTACCATAAACTTGGTTGCTTCCGAGATAAATTTATCACAAGGGGTTAGTATTAGCTGGCAGGATTTACCACAGGAGTATATACTGTATATATGGAGAGGGTGGGTGTAGCTCAGTGGTGCTCAGCTACTGATACTGCTCCGGTATCACCAAGCTGCCACTATTGGGTCCTTGAACAAGGCTCTTATCCGTCTGTTCTCCAGGGGGCGCTGGATCATGGCTGACCCTGCGCTCTGACCCCAGCTAGCTGCTATAACTGAATTCATGAGAACTAGCTGTATAAAGCTACACTGGAAGACTGTTTGTTTACCATTTTTGCTACAGATTTTACAGCTGACTTGCTGCATTCACTACATTTACAATACATGTTGCACAAGAGGGGACACAATGGCTTAGCGTTTAGCATGTTCTTCTCACACCTCCAGGGTCAGGGTTCGAGTCCCGCCTCCGCCATGTGTGTGTGTGTGGAGTTTTGCATGCTCTCCCCGTGCCTCAGGTGGTTTTTCTCCGGGTTCTCCGGTTTCCTCCCACGGTCCAAAAACATGCACGGTAGTTTGATTGGCACCTTGGAAAATTGTCCCCAGTGTATCAATGTGTGTACGTGTGTGTGTGTGTGTGTGTCCTGTGATGGGTTGGCATTCCATCCAGGGTGTATCCTGCCTTAATGCCCACAGACGCCTGAGCTAGACACAGACTCCCCGTGACCCGAGGGAAGATCGAATAAAGCGGTAGAAGATGAATGAATGAATGGATGAATGTTGTACAGGATGTTGTTACCATGTAAAGACCAACATATGATGGATTTTTCCGCCGTCTCCCTCAAAAATGTCATGTAGTCACGTCCCCCCCCCCAACCGCAATATTTAAGTTTTGTCCCACGCCCGTTCATGCATAAATATGATATTTGCGGGAGTGCAGGTCTCCACTTTCTAAATGACTTGAAGCAGACCTTCAACAAAGGAATATTGTGTGTTCCGACCCATTTCTGTGCAGTAATTGTTGTTTTCTTTTGTTTTTTAACCACATTGGAAAATCAAAGATGACGTGAACCGTAAAAGGCAGTAAAAGATAGAAGTCAAGTGCGCAAAAAAAAACAAAACAAATGTGAGAATACAAATTAGAAGCCCTGTTTACAATCGCTCATTGTCGTCTCAGGGACGCTGAAGGCCAAATAAAGGAATTCTCAAATAGCTGTCGGGAAATGAAGTGCCATTTTTTTTTTCCCCCCACCGCTCCCAAATGCAAATATCATCAAAATAGGCTTAACTCACTCTAAGCTGCTTTTGTATCCTGGATTCTCTCCCTTTCTCTCGTTCCCTGGCTCCCTCTTACTCTCTGTCTGGCTGCAAATCCCTCCTGAAAACGATCCATTTAATATGGAGCGTGTCGGTGCTATCCTGTCGACGCATGAATTCCAGTGGCACTCGGAGGAACGCTCCTGCGGAAAATATCTTGACACAGGTGCACAAACACGCATGCCCGCTTGAGGAGCGAGGTCATAATTTACACATGTTCGCATGGCGGACTTTCCTCGACAGGGACTGCAGAAGTGTCCAGCAGCCCGAGCGAGGTGTAAGCGTTTATTTCGCCCGGCAGTCCTGGGATTTGAAATGTGAGCCTTTAAGGACCTGTAAGCTAATGCTGCTAAAGCTAATGCACACAGTCCCCGAAGGTGTCTACATTTCTGCTGTTATATTCACTTGTGCTTACAGGCCAATTGTTTTTTGCAATCCCTTGTTGACTCTGTATGTGGTTAGGAGGAGGAATTCAAGAATACAGTAGTTAGGTAGAAGGGGCACAGGGGTTTAGTGGTTAGCACGTTCGCCTCAAACCTCCAGGGTCCGGGTTCGATTCCCGTCTCGGCCATGTGTGTGTGGAGTTTGTGCATGTTCTCCCCGTGCCTCAGGGGGTTTTTCTCCGGGTTCTCCGGTTTCCTCCCCGGTCCCCGGTCCAAAAACATGCACGGTAGGTTGATTGGCAACTTGGAAAATTGTCCCTAGTGTATGAATGTGTGTGTGTGTGTGTGTGTGTGTGTGCCTGCGATGGGTTGGCATTCCATCCAGGGTGTATCCTGCCTTAATGCCCATAGACGCCTGAGATAGACACAGACTCCCCGTGACCCGAGGGAAGATCGAATAAAGAGCTAGAAGATGAATGAATGAGTAGTTTGGTATTAGATAGAAAACATTGCATCATCCCAGCTCTGCAAAAGCAGTCCCGTCTACCTAATATACCAGGAAGAAAAACATATTTCTATATTAAATGTTTTTCTTTGTTAAATAATTGCACTGCGGTTTATTTTGTTAATTAGGTTTATATTATGTAGAGCATCTGGTTCAGGGCTATTCATGTTATTGAAAAATATCCCAAATGAGGGGTCCGAGTGATACAGGCTTGCAATATGTGTGATGGCACAATGCAATATAAAACGTTAACATTTGCTGTCACGCATAACATGCATCACAACCAACAACGTGCGAAATGCACCGGGGGCCCAGCATACAGCCCTGAGGTTCAGGAGCAGAAATCTCTTTAACCAAGTTTGTGAAATACCGTAAATTCCGTAAAGCGCACCTTGCCGCATCCTAAATATTTTGATTGCATTACCTAAATAGCCTTCCCTAACCTGCATGTAACGGTGGACGCATTTTTAAGAATATTTATACACCTCGGTGTGCGTCGCCTTTATGAACCTATATCGGGAGAGGGAAAATCAAGAGATTTGTGCGTGTGTGTCTGTGTGCGCGTGGTCGGTGCGACAGCTAACGGACAGCGGGCCAGACAGGTACCTCGGATTTTTCGAGCCCGGTACACTAGGGTCGGGAATTCGGCGTCGGTCAACGGTGCTTCCTTCAGTTTCCGTCGCGTTCGCCAGGAGCGCCATCTAGAGGAACGCGATAAAATAATTCCTTTTGCAGTCCATTGTTGACTCGTATACTGTATGTGTTAGGAGCAGGTCCAATAATACAGTACATGGATTCAACAATACAGTAGTTTGGTATTAGATAGAAAACGTTGCATCATCCCAGCTCTGCAAAAGCAGTCCCGTCTACCTAATATACCACGAAACTTGTACCAAGCACAGAAACTCTTTCTAAAGTAAAAAAGTACTAAAGTACTAAAGTAAAATTCCCCATTCAAGACCCATTTAACACCAATTTCTATATTATATGTTTTTCATTGTTAAACAATTGCACTTCAGTTGATTTTAATTATTTAATTAGGTTTATATTATGTAGAGCATCAAGTTATTCTAGTTATATATAGCGTTATTCAGTTATTGAAAAGTATCCCAAATATGTGAGACAATGCAATATAAGAGCCCACATATTGTATTTTTGCACCTTAAGACAGCCAATTAGACTTTTTCTACCTTAAGAAAAAGTTGTCTAGCCGTATTTTGAAACTGCATCACATCAGTGCATTGTACAACGAGCTTGATTTATTTATTTTTATTCATTTATTTTAAAGACCTATTCAAATGTTGTGTTTTGAAGCAAAATCAGTTCGTTGCTCAAGTTTACTACATTCTAAGTTCGTAATTTGAAACTGCATAAACAACAACATGTGTATCGTACATGCACAAGTCTTCTACATTCAAACAAGTACATGTGTTATGTCCCCCCCCCCCCCCCCCCCCCCAAAAAAAAAAAATTGAGGCATTTTGTATAACGAGGCTTTAGTAGGGTTACTGGTTTTACACTGAATTTTCCATGTTTTTTGGGGGGAAAATAAGAAGGAAGAAATGAACAAAGTTCAGCATCTTGCTGTCAGTCACCGCGTCTCACCAGAGAGGGCGCCACTTGCTTAACGTCACGTGACTCGCGCTCTGCAGCTCGTGCTCGCATTCAACACGTCACTTCATAGCCGTAGTGGGTGCTTTTATTTGGAGGGTCGGAACAAATGACCTCGGGGGTCGGAATGTCCCTGTACTAGTCGTTGTTTTCTTCACTTAAAGGCGACTCTTGTATCACATTTAGGGATCCGTGAAATTACTGCGTAACATTTGGACGGAACGTCATGTCGACTGTCTCAGGACTACAGTTTGTATTTGATGACCATCACTTCACACCTCAACATGGTTTAGCTGTAATAGCTGTAATAGTCTGTTTCCTCTTAAGGTTTCCTCATTATGGGACGTACACTTATACAGGACAATCGTTTTCATTCTTCATTAATTCATTTTATTTCCACTGTAAAGCTGCTTTCAGACAATATAAATTGTTAAAAGTGCGAAAAATACAAAAGTGCTTGATTTTTTTGGATTGTGTAGATTTCCCAGTATTCGTCCCCATTTGCTGTTAAAAAATAACCTTCACTCTTTCTGGGAAGATGGGAGTCAACGTTCCAGTTCTTCTCCAGAGGTGTTTAAATGTTAAGGTCAGAACTCTATCGCAGCCCAAGATCTCCCACTCGCTCCAGTGTGAAGCATGTCGTCATGGTGCATTGGGAATTGTCATTCTGGAACAGATTTGGGTTCAAATGAAGGGAACATTTCGCGCGTCCAAAGGCGTCTTATACCGGAGCTCGGCAACCCGCAGCTCTTTCATCCCTCCTTGTGGCTTAAAAAGCATTTTATTTAAGTTAATAAAAAAAAAAAAAAGGCATTCTAAATACGAGGATCATGGTGTTCTCGTAAAACATCTAAACAAAACACGTTAACATTGTTTTGTCGAATGCATCACAACAAACAATGTGCGAAACGCGCCGGGGGCCCAGCATACAGCCCTGAGGTTCAGGAGCAGAAATCTCATTAACCAAGTTTGCTAAATATTTTTATTGCATTTTTTTAAGAATATTTATGCACCTCGGTGTGCGGCGCTCTCGGTGTACGTCGCCTTCAGCTAACGACGGGTTTTCCGAAATTTGACGTTGGTCAATGGTGTTTCCTTCAGTGTTCGCCTGGAGCGCCATCTAGAGGAACGCGCTAATTACTACATATATATATATATATATATATATATATATATATATATATATATATATATATATATATATATATATATATATATATGGGGTTTTTTTTTTTGTTTTGTTTTTTCCTCATTATATTCCCTATGACGGGTCAATGCATTTGCCAGTAAAAGGACGACAGCGTTTTTAGTTTTGTCTGCTGTTGGATAATTTAAGTTTAATCATTTTAATTTTTTTGTTTGTTTTGTTTTGTTTTTAGACAATGAAGATTTTACTTGAACGTAACCTTCAACCAGCCGTGTTCGGCGTTCAAAATGTTTTTGTCGCATGCAGGAATGTAATTTCGCTTTCCGTTCATTGATTTCATAAATGCAACACGTTATAGTTAAGTTTATACATATCATAAAGGCACTTGTGTGACGTGTTATTTCAATTTTAATGTCAAAAGGGGGTTTGTGTTTCTTTACTGGGGGTGGGGGGGGGGGGGGGGGGGGGGGGGGGGGGGGGGGGGGGGGGGGGGGGGGCGGGGTGGGGGGGGGGGGGGGGTGGGGGGGGGGGGGGGGGGGGGGGGTGGGGGGGGTGGGGTGGGGGGGGGGGGGGGGGGGGGGGTGGGGGGGGGGGGGGGGGGGGGGGGGGGGGGGGGGGGGGGGGGGGGGGGGGGGGATGGGGGGGGGGGGGGGGGGGGGGGGGGGTGGGGGGAAGAGGCTGGATGGGGGGGAACGGGGGGGGGGGGGGGGGGGGGGGGGGGGGGGGGGGGATAACGGATCCCGGATCCAAATGGATCGTTGAGTGGTAAAGGTTGCAGACCCCTGACCTATACGTTTGTCTGCCTCCAATTTTGAGACAAAGATCTTCACATGGCTGGAAAAAGTGAGCTCGCCATGGGTCAGCAAAGCTGGTTCAACTCAACGTTTCTGCATTTAATTTATTTCTTTTAAAGCCGATTTGCGACGATGTCCATTGTGAAAAGTGCTACAGTATATAAATGAAATTGAATGTTATTGAATTATTCATATCTTCCCAGGGAGATTTTTTTATTGAATTTTTTATTTTTTTTTATAGCCGCCGTCTCCTCCGGCTCGCGCGTTTGCGGAAAAATCTATACCTCTATCGGAATATCTTTGACGCTGCTTAGTGGCTGCGATCATTGTTATATAAATACAATATTTCAAAAATGATCCGTCTGTTCCGAATGGTTATGACGATATTAAATATTATCCGTCTGAGAGAATAATTGAAATCTGTTCCTCTTTTGAAGTTCGATGGGGGGTAAAAAAAAAAAAAAAAAAGAAAATGTAACTGGGTCTTTCGC
>JACRUU010000011.1:22662909-22705409 GCA_030449085.1 Kryptopterus vitreolus
TATTATAAATAGTTCAATACTTGGGGCGAGGTGGCAGATCAGTGCAGATGGTTAAGGCTATGGTCCAAAACAATGCAGGTTCGAGTTCCAGATGAGCTGGGCCCTTGAGCAAGGCCCTTAACCCCCAGATTTAGGGTTAGGGTTAACAAACCAGTGTATTTGTAGTCCTGGTCCCAAGCCTGGACAGATATTTATTGTATTGTACAGTGTCCTTGAGTTCTGTGAAAAGCACCTATAAATAAAATGTATTATTGTTATTATTATTATTATTATTATTATTATTATTATTATTATTATTATTATTAGGGTCACGGTGGCTTAGTGGTTAACACGTTCGCCTCACACCTCCAGGGTCCGGGTTCGATTCCCGTCTCGGCCATGTGTGTGTGGAGTTTGTGCATGTTCTCCCCGTGCCTCAGGGGGTTTTTCTCCGGGTTCTCCGGTTTCCTCCACCCGGTCCAAAAACATGCACGGTAGGTTGATTGGCACCTTGGAAAATTGTCACTAGTGTATTGTGTGTGTGTGTGTGTGTGTGTGTGTGGGTGTGTGTGTGTGTGTGCGCCCGCCCTGCGATGGGTTGGCATTCCATCCATGGGTGTTGTCCTGCCTTAATGCCCATAGACACCTGAGATACGCTCAGAGACTCCTGATATAGCGGTAGAAAATGAGTGAATTATTATTATTATTATTATTATTATTATTATTATTCATGCTCCAAATCTAAAGCTAACAGAAGCTAACAGAAACCGATACACACTCTTTTAAAGTAGATGCATCACATCATTAGTGCTTATTTTACCATCCCTTGTAGGATGTGTACATCAGTTTATCACACACTTGGGAGTTTTGTATACACCTTTTCATTGATGCAACGAAGGATAACCAGTGTTCAGCATGGAGCACTCAGTTTTATGGCGGGAGCAAGAAATGCACAGAAGCTCCAGGGTCTTGTTTGCATGTATTGGTTTGCATGTTTGCTTGTTTGGGAAGCATCGATGAGCAAACAGTTCATCTGATGCCATTTCTAGTGCTTACAAGGAATAAGAAGCTGCTCATTTGCATAGGATTTGTTATATGTATTCACATAGGGTATTTATATCTATAGAATTTATTATATGTATATGCATAGACTATGTATATGCACATGCACAGGATTTGTTATTTATATGCATATATGTTTTCTTATATGTATATGCATAGGATATGTTATATACATATGATTTATTATATGTATATGCATAGGGTATGTATATGCATAGTATATCATATATATATATATATATATATATATATATATATATATATAGGATTATATATATATATATATAGTATATATATATATAGGATATGCATGTATATGGTATGTATATGCATAGGATTTATTATATGTATATGCAAAGGATATGTATATGCATAGGATTTCTTATATGTATATGCATAGGATATATGGATATTACATAGGATTTATAGACTATGTATATGCATAGGATTTCTTATGTATATGCATATGCATAGGATATATATATATATATATATATATATATATATATATATATATATATATATATGCATAGGATATTTATATACATAGGATTTATTATATGTATATGCATAGGGTATGTATATGCATAGTATATCTATATACTTAGGATTTGTAATTTGCATATGCATAAGGTATGTATATGCATAGGATTTAGCATGTGTATATGCACAGGGTATGTAAACAGAACAATTTCGATTTATAATGATTCTTGTTTACTTTTCTGGATTTATTAATGAAATTAAACTTAGCGGTTTCGACATTGAAAAGACCGAAACTAATACAAACTGTCAGTAGTCCCGTGGCTTTTAGTGCAGAGATTCATCATTATCGTAATGTTAGAATCAGCGAGGTTTGTGTAAGAATAGTACAACAGATTATAGCAGACATATGGAGGAATGTGAAACATTCACACTTCATGTCGATACATGTGGGCGTCACTAGCGGTTCAATTGAGCCGTAAGGAGGTGGAGGATCTCTCACAGTGCCAGCGTCGTAGGAACGGTAGCGTTAAAGCGGTGCGTTATTATACAAAGTTCTCAACACTGATATCACGGGGCTTCAGACTCGCTTCTGATGCGTCCGTTTCTCTCCTGAGGGCTGCGTTTGGCAATTCTGGCATTCAAATCACATCTTTTCATTCCTTTCTGGCAAAGATAAACGATGCAATAAATCTCATGCGGTATCTAAATGAGTATGTAGACACCGGGGACGGAGAGATTCACTGATCGGTGCGCCGGCATAAAAGTTAACGACGTGATGCATCCGTTTAAATAAATAAATAAATAAAGTGCGGCCATTTTTGCAAAAATATTCTATTTATTGATATATACGTATTAGCAGATACATTATATTTGCTAATGAGCTAATATGGCTAATATTTTATACGTATACATTGATATCTCCTCAATAAACCCTTTCTCTACGCGAGTACTACTAGGGAGGTGGTGGCTTAGTGGTGTAAGGTGTTGGCCTCTGGACCAGAAGATTGCAGGTTCAAACCCCACAACCACCAAGCTACCACTAGTGGGCGCTTGAGCAAGGCCCTTAACCCTCAATTGCTCAGTTGTAAGTCGCTCTGGATAAGGGCGTCTGCCACAAATGTAAATGTAAATGTACTACGGAGATCGAGGCGTAACAGAGAATACAGATGAACATGGAGACCCAACAGGAAAAAGAACATCTTGTTTTATTTAAAAAATACAAAAAATGCCCTACAAAGACCTGTTTTAGAAAGAGTCCTGTGTTAGAAACCAGAAGGCATTTAATTAAATTGATGATTCGAAGCGTGTCTGAACCACAGAAGTAAACACTCGGTATCGTATTTTCCCCCATTGTGTCGCATCACTGGGATCACTGTAACGGAGGTGAATCGTATCACGTAAAATCGGTCGCTATTATTATACGCTCGAAAAATCAAGTTGTAATGGTTACAGTGAGAATGTTATTGGTTTGATGAAATGTATACTGGTGTAACAGGCCCTGTAGGTCTTTACTGGGAATGTGTTGCATTCAGTGTTGGGGAGGAAATGGTTGCATGGTAACGGCGTTACGCAATCGAGTTACAAAACAGTAATCCGCTAGTGAGCAAAAAAAAAAAATAATGCATTAAAGTACAGTTACTTATGATAGTGTTGCCACCGTCCACAATTAGATTCTGATGCAGCTCAATTTTAAGAAATATAATTTTAATGTTCATTTTCATTAAGCGCCACCTAGTGGACAAATGAAAGTAATCAAATGTAATCAGTTACTTTTATAAAGTCACACTACTTATTACACTTGTTACCGAATTACGCCTACTGGGAACGCATTCACAGCAGGCCGTGTTGGGGAGTCACTAGTCACATGTAACGGCGTTACGTCATTTAATTGCAAAACAAAAGTAACAGTAATTTGTTACAGTTACTGAGAAAAAAGATGGTGTAATTAAGTTAAATTTAAGGCCCATCTCCAAAGAATTTCGCTCAAACAACCCCGCGTCCACAATTTGATTCCGATGCAGCTCATTCATTCATTCATTCATTCATTCATCTTCTACCGCTATATCCGATCTTCCCTCGGGTCACGGGGAGTCTGTGCCTATCTCAGGCGTCTATGGGCATTAAGGCAGGATACACCCTGGATGGAATGCCAACCCATCGCAGGGCACACACACACACTCACACACACACACACATTCATACACTAGGGACAATTTTCCAAGGTGCCAATCAACCTACTGTGCATGTCTTTGGACCGGGGGAGGAAACCGGAGAACCCGGAGAAAAACCCCCTGAGGCACGGGGAGAACATGCACAAACTCCACACACACATGGCCGAGACGGGAATCGAACCCGGACTCTGGCAGTGTGAGGCGAACCTGCTAACCACTAAGCCACCGTGCCTCCCCCGATGCAGCTCAATTTCGAGATTTTTTTCCTTACAATGTTCATTTCATTAAGCGCCACCTAGTGGACGCATGAAAGTAATCACATATCATCAGTAACTTTCCTTTTATAAAGTAGCTGAAAAGTTACACTACTTATTACATGTTGAATAGGGTCAGTATGAGAGTACTCTCAGTATATAGTTTTTGATGAGCGACGTCGCCTCATAACACAAAACACACCACGCTTTTTTTCTCCTCGAAGCACAAACACGCATTTGCTTTTTCTTGGAAGTGCCTTCCATCTGCATCTATTTTTCACTTCCTGGACATTTTGGGAGAGAGATTTCTCAATTCCGCCTGTTGAAATGTGGGATACTCTGCACCCTCCCTTGGGAGAGGGCGTGGCTCAGTGGTTTACGGTGCTGGGCTGCTGATTGGAAGATCCGGGTTCGAGCCCTGGTATGGCCAAGCTGCCGCCCTTGGGTCCTTGAGCAGGAACCCTCATGGCTGACCCTGCGCTCTGACCCCAGCTACCAAAAACGAGCTGGGATATGCGAAGAAATGAATTTCACTGTGCTATAATGTATATATGTGACAAATAAAGGCTATTCTTCTTCTAGTGGCGGGATGCCGGCACTTCTTAACATAGTTGCATGCATTGTGGTTTATGGACAAAGCACACTTTAAAGTTGCCTTATTTATAGACAATCGTACACCTTTTAAGCTCTTGCGGGACCAGATCACATGAACGTGGTCCCCTGGCCACGTGTGTCTTATACCATTAAGGAACAAATACAACTGGATTGTTTTTGTCTGGAGGAAACCTGTGCGGCCCATTAGGATGCTATTAAAATCATCCATTATGTGTTTACACTGGTTTGATTATGAGAATTTAATGACAAAACCAAACGCACTAAATAATGGAAAGCATTTTGCTGACACTTGATGGTTTGTAATAATATTTGCCAAGCGTGTCTGTCGTTTTTTAAGGGCCTTGTTTTCATCGGGGGTGAATAAATTCATAGATTTCACTATGCCTTTCCTCTACAAAAGCGGCACGGACACTTTCGAAGCGTATAATCATTATTATTATTATTATTATTATTATTAGCGCGTTCCAGCGCCCGATACAGATAATAGTCTCACTATATTTGTAGATACTTCGGTATACATATGCTGGTGTAACCCCCTACATGTGTGACCCGAACAAAATAACGGAAAACTCTGCTCCGGGAATTAGTCCTGCACTAATGATACTCAGCCAAAAAGGATGGTTAATATAATTTGTCGTGTTTGGAACCTGAGCCGAAAAAATGGCTTAAATGCAATCAAGCGTCGCTAATGCTAGTACAGATTTGGACAGATGTGGCACAGCTGCGAGTTCTGCTCCATATGCCGGCGATACGGTTTGCGAGGCGCGTGAGCTGATTGCTGGCGTCGGACGCCGGTACGCGGGCCAGAAAAAGCCGGAGCGTTTGGGCCAACAGTAATCTGCTTTGTGAAGCGCAATAAATCGAGCTTAGTCAGATGGTGCAGATACTTTGCCCGGGACAGTAGCTCTGAAAATCGGATGTGCCGTTTAAAGATACCATTGTTTCTTTTGTAGGGTCTAATTGACGTGGATGTGTATAATAAATGTGTGTTTGTGTGTGTATAGCAGACGTTCGGAATAATCGATGAAATGGGGACGACTCGGTGAGGAAACAATACCGAGCTTTTCAGGACATGCGGATTATCTTCACTTTCTTGCCATTGTACCGATGCGCAAAACACGAAGATCGTACGCACAATATTTATATAATAATTTATATAATATAGTATAATATAGTATAATTTATAATATAGTATAATTATATAATATTTAATATAGCATATATATATAATATAGTATAATATATAACATATATATATAATATATATGTAATATATAATATATATAAAAGCAAATGAAAAAAAGTGACAGGATTATGTCAGGAGACACGGGATTCCATTTTTCCGTACCTCACGTGATTTTTCCTATTCACATTTTATTTGGCACAAAATATGGCACGTAGTTTTATTTATAAATCAAAAAAAAGAAAAATCCATATCGTCACTTTTTAAAACACTTTTTCTGTTTACAGGATCCTGAAGCATCTTGGGGTAATAAACAAAGACTTATCCCACTCTGAAATCTAGCGCAAATTCTTCCCCAGAAGAGTGGAGGGAATTGTAACTACACACTGAGATTAAATGTGGAGGAGATTTTTCAAAAAGCACAAACAAATCTTATTGTCAGGTTAGAGCTGGGAGATTAATCGGCATTACCGATGAACCCGAGTTTATTGTTTGCGCGACGGTTTTGCAATTTCACTTTGGTTTGACCCAGCGAGTTTCCGTAGTGAATTACGCCCACTAGCTGCGCATTCGCAGCAGGCAGTGTTGGGGAGTAACGGGTTACGTGTAACGGCGTTACGTAATTTAATTACAAAATAAAATTAACATTAAGTGCAACCTCGTTGTTGAATGGGGAGATGTGTGTGGCGCTTGTATAATAACTTGTCATATATTGTATTGAGGAACCTCACTGTGCTAGTTTGCTTAGAATTAGCAACCATTTAGTCATTTTTCAACTCAATATCCCAAACCTACCATTAAAAATGACACCTTTTTTTTTTAGATCCTAATGGATCCTAATGGTAAACCATTTAGACATGCCGTTTAGCACGATGGCATTCGGTTGCCTGGATCTGATCTGATTACAAAAACGAGCTCTTCAGAAGTCCCACTTGCAGTCAGTTTGGGTTTCTGTACGTTTACCTCTCGTTACCGTTCGGCATCCCGGCACGAATCGGGCCAAAACGAAGATGGCCCGTGGGGTCCTCTCTGTCACAGCTGCTACCCAACGCCCTCGCTCCGTCGCTCTCTCCCAGAGGTGCTCCTGTGCTTCATCTCAGACCTTCGCACAGGAAACCGGAGGGACCGGATCATCGAAATAGCTCCATCCGTTTACATAAGAGCGTTCTCTTTTATGTAACCTCAGAAAGTAAGGCCATGTCTGGGAATGATGCATCCTTTTTCTTTTTCTCATCGTTCCGAGAGGCACCGTGACACATTTACAGCTTTCCCATATGTCTCGGATAAACCGTGTACGGCAACAGATGGGAACGTTGGATGGCATGTGTAGAGTAGGTTTATTAAATAAACTGGTGACTTACCGAGAATACCTTTGGTTATATTAAGGTTTGTTTCATGCACCGTGTCTTTTCTTCATTCTTCTTTAGCTTCACAAGCAAGTGACAAAACACCAGTTCATTTCATAGAGAGGTGGAAGACTCGGGGGTGCTAACAGAGACAAGTGTCTCCAAAACGGCAGCTCTAGTGGGGTGTGTTCCGGTCTCCAGTCTCTCAAATGAGGTTCAGCAGTGGTGAACCGTTGACGGGGGTCAGGGTCGGCCAAGTGTCATCCCTGGACATGAATGGTTGGCCCATGTGATGGATAGATCGATAGAATAGACTTTGTCTCACATACATAACAGCACAGTGAATCATCGGATATCCCAGCTTGTTTTGGGTCAGAGCGCAGGGTCAGCCATGAGACAGCGCCCCCTGGAGCACAGAGAGTTAAGAGCCTTGCTCAAGGACCCAAGAGTGGCAGCTTGGGGATATCGGGGCTCAAACTGCCGACCTTCCAATGAGAAGCCCAGTCCCTTAAACCACTGAGCTACACCCCTCCGATCCGATCCGAAAAAACAGACAACTACTGTAAAGAAAAACAGGACCCTACACAGTATTAAGCATGTTGTCGTAATGTGATACCTGATTGGTGTAATATGTACGTGTAGTGTACAATGTTGTAATATTGGTCTTATGTATGTTCCAGTGAAAGTTTTCATTGGTGATGTGTAAGTGGTTGAGGAATTGGTCTTTGGAGACGAAACTCCATGAGTTCAAATTCCAGCAACACCAAGCTGCAACTGCTGGCTCCTTGAGTGAGGCCCTTAACCCTCAACTGATCAGTCCGAATCAGGGTTTTCTGTTAAATACTACATACATATAAAATTTGTGCTGTTAGACAGATGGGACTCAAAGTCCTGGACGATTCAGTACCACCCTGAAGATCTTCTCCGCAGTCTTCAGGGTGAGAATCTCCGAGACTTTGTACAATTTACGAACCATTCAGTAATGCAGCATCTCGGGAACCTCTCAAATCTCGGACCTTTTCAGCTTTCTCAGGAAAAACTATGAAGCAGGTTTCTTCCCATGCTTTGCTCCCTGTAGAATCCTGTCCGCATTCCCAACGGAGTCTCAAAGTAAAGAATGGTGCCATTTCCGGCAATACCGATTATCCGGTAGCCATTGGGATCACTGTGACTCATTGGTCTAGTCATGTAGGCTTTATTGTCATTTCAACATTATACAGTGAAATGAAACAGCGTTTCCCCAGGACCAAGGTCTGTAACCGACAATGTAAATGAACAAAACACAGTACTGCAGGTAATTCTAAACTAAAACAGAAATGAAAATAGAAAAACTAACTAGGAAAAAAAAGGGGGCAGTGAAGATAAGACAATAAACAATTCACTGTAGTGAAAAAGGGTTTGTTCCTATGCAGTGAAAAGTAAATAATGTGATATTTGAATGTAAACTAGTGACAACAGTGGAAACCTCTAAATATCTCACATTACAGGGAGCATCAAAAATGGAAACCTTTTTAGACAAAACCGATTCGTCTCATGGAAGTTTCATTTATTTATTTATTCATTTTTACAAGGACAAGAGAGCATCAGAGAATCCCCTTATTGAGGACCATGAGGGAATTAGGGGACCTAAACCTGTTCCAGCATGACAATGCTGCAGTGTTGAAGCAAGCATGGGCTTCTGTGAAAGGTTTTAAGGGGAGCGGTGTGGTTTAAGGCTCTGGGCTACTGGATCAGAAGGTCGAGGGGTATCACGGGGGTTTCTCGGGGCGGCGGGGGGGGGGGGGGGGGGTCTCGAAAGGGGATATCTCATTGGGTATCTCAGTGGTTTAAGGCTCTGGGCTGCTGATCATGAAGGCCGGGGGTATCACGGGGGATATCTCGAGAGGGGGTATCTCGGGGGGTATCTTAGTGGTTTAAGGCTCTGGGCTGCTGATCAGAAGGCCGGGGGTATCACGGGGGGGGGGGGGGGGGGGGGGGTCTTGAGAGGGGATATCTCATGGGGTATCTCAGTGGTTTAAGGCTCTGGGCTGCTGATCTGAAGGCCGGGGGTATCACGGGGGATATCTCGAGAGGGGGTATCTCGGGGGGTATCTTAGTGGTTTAAGGCTCTGGGCTGCTGATCAGAAGGCCGGGGGTATCTCGCGGGGGATCTTGAGAGGGATATCTCATGGGGTATCTCAATGGTTTAAGGCTCTGGACTACTGATCAGAAGGCCGGGGGTATCTCGGGGTGGATCTTGAGAGGGGATATCTCATGGGGTATCTCAGTGGTTTAAGGCTCTGGGCTGCTGATCAGAAGGCCGGGGGTATCACGGGGGATATCTCGAGAGGGGGTATCTCGGGGGGGTATCTTAGTGGTATTAAGGCTCTAGGGCTGCTGATCAGAAGGCCGGGGGTATCACGGGGGGGATCTCGAGAGGGGGTATCTCGGGGGGGTATCTCAGTGGTTTAAGGCTCTGGGCTGCTGATCAGAAGGCCGGGGGTATCACGGGGAATATCTCGAGAGGGGGCATCTCGGGGGGGTATCTTAGTGGTATAAGGCTCTGGGCTACTGATCAGAAGGCCGGGGGTATCACGGGGGGTGGTCTTGAGAGGGGATATCTCATGGGGTATCTCAGTGGTTTAAGGCTCTGGGCTGATGATCTGAAGGCCGGGGGTATCACGGGGGATATCTCGAGAGGGGGTATCTCGGGGGGTATCTTAGTGGTTTAAGGTTCTGGGCTACTGATCAGAAGACCGGGGGGATCTCGGGGGTGGGTATCTCAGTGGTTTAAGACTCTGGGCTACTGATCAGAAGGCCGGTGGTATCTCGAGAGGGATTATCTCTAGAGGCGGTATCTCAGGGGGTATCTCAGTGGTTTAAAACTCAGATCTGCTGTTCAGAAGGCTAGGGGTTATCTATCCGTAATATGGCTGATCCTTCCCTCTGACCCCAGTTTCTTCCAAAGAACAAGTTGGGATATACGAAGAAAGAATTTTGGCTGTGCTGTAATAATGTGAGAAATAAAGTCTATTCTATTCTACCCGACTTTACCTAGTCCCATGTTTTTGATTGGCCACAAATCTCCTCAGAAATCACTTCCCAGAAGATTGGAGGGTATTGAAAGAGCAAAATGGAACTGAGCATGGAATGTAACTCTGGAAACATTCGCAGCAGTTCATCTTGTGTAGTAAAGAAGCGTTTTATGAATGTACATCTTCTAAAATCCAAAACATTATAACAAGGGCCTCAAGATATTGAACAGAGTCTCGGTATAGGGCGGTAGCTGAATGCATTCATGGGTAATATGCATGTATATAAACACACACACACACGAATTAGCCTGGAAAGTGGATACAGATGTTAATTGGAGAACTCGTGAGCCAATGACGAGACACTAATTCAGACATTACGAAGAAACAAATAACTGTAATTTGGAAGTCCGTGGCAGTGTGAGCTGGCATGAACACTGTTCCTAGGTCTTTAGGAAATCGGAATAAAGTATGCATCATCAGATCACGTCTTGGCCGTCGTGCTCTGCAGAATCTACCACCGTAAGAGTGCTTTTTCTGGAGGTTGCACAGAGGTGCGAATCGTCACATCATTTGAGATGAGTCCAGTCCTGAAAACCATTTCATCATCTGCAGCGGCGGAGAAATAACAAAAAAAAATCTCCAGCACTGCTGCAGCAATAACTGATATAGAAAGTAGAGCAACACCCCGTTCTCCCCCGAGGAACCTTACACAACTCCATATAAGACAATACAATTCTTGCCGAGTACAACACTACAGCACACATCTCTCCTGACGAATCCATAGTTGAGGATTTTTAAAATGAGTCACCGCGATGTGCAATGTTCTGGACACCTCATGAGTGTCTTATTTCTCTCCTTGCCTTTTCTTTCTCTCTCTCTCTCTCTGTGTTTATCCGACTTGCCAAACAACCACCTGTTTCACCAGCTGCTCGTAAGAGGGATCGAGAGGCTAAAGTCGGTCCTAACCTGAGAGGACTCGCTTTAAATTGGTTGAAATCACGTACTAATGTGAATATTTCACGTTCCAACCAGTTTTCAGTGTGCAATCCGAAACGTAATACCACAAAAGTGTGTTACATTTACAGCATTTGGCAGAAGCCCTTATCCAGAGCGACTTAGGGTTAAGGGCCCCCTAGTGGCAGCTTGGTTTGAACCTGCGATATTCCCATTCAGAGGCCTTTACCACTGAGCTCCGTTATTTCTGGATTATTGCGCTACCTGTGCTGAGACATGAGCTGGCCATGTGTTCGAATCCCATCAGCATCGCACTTCTACAGGGACTTTAACTCTCAGTGCTATAAATGAGGTAATTGGAAGTCATTCTGTATAATTAGAATCGCCGTTATTTCTCACATATTCAGTACAACACGGTGAAATCATTCCTTTGCATATCCCAATGTGTTTTGGAAGCTGGGGTCAGAACACAGGGTTCAGGCGATGATACAGCGCCCCCTGGAGCGCAGAGGGTTAAGGAGCCTTGCTCAAGGACCCAAGGGTGGCAGCTTGGCGATACCGGGACTTGAACCCTCAAGCTTCCGATCAGTAACTGAGCGCCTTAAACTGCTGAGCTACCCCCAACGCCCCCCTTTTGTAACTATCTATTTTTATAGTATTGTATAATGCTGTAGTGGGCTCGTTTTATTTATATATATATATATATATATATATATATATATATATATATATATATATATATATATATATATATATTGCATGATTGACCTCAAGTTACCTCAAGATTAATCGCATTTTTAATCACACGTGTACCATAATTGATTGTTACAGATAGAAAGATATACATTTCACTCAATATCACTTCTTTAAGAAAATGTGTAATTATTCTTTTAATACTAATTCCTTGTTCATTTCAATGTTCATTTCTTTTAGTGGTTGTTGTAATTGTTAAATATGGTACGTGGCTCCTTTAATAATTATGTTCCGGTTTCAGTGGCTTGCCATATAAACTGGTGATGCTCCTTACAGTAATATAGTGAGGAGCTCGTACCTGTTGTGAATGCGCAGCTAGGTGGCGTAATTGGGGGACATTTAGGAAGCGTGAGTGGACGCATGTTGCTGGTGTTTTTTGTTATTAAAACACATCAATCGCCTCTTTTATATTCCATCTCAACATTACAAGCTGTAAGCACGGCTGAGGAAAGATCAATGCGGAAATTATCTAGTTTCACGCATTAATATATATATATATATATATATATATATATATATATATATATATATATATATATATATATATATATATATTATATAATCGGTCATACAGAGCCTTTAACAACAGACATTATGACATGATAATTATATACGTTGTAATGGATACTATAAGTTTATCGCTAACGAATTCCTGTCTGAATCCTGGTAATAAATGGAACATTGTAATCCTGGGCAAATCGCCGTGTTCGCTGTAAGCTGAATAACACCCTCCAGACCTGTATCTCATGAATAATAATGTACTTCCTGGGGTTCTCTGCACTCCGCTGCACTTCCTGCAGAATCGCATCAACCTGCCGTGGATTATTCTCATCTAATGTTATTGCTCATGTAATACACCTGTAGGAGCGAGAAATAAGGAGGAAAAACACCTTCATAACAGCAGCTTTTGTCAGCAACAAGTGAGCCTGTTTATACTGATATAAAGATGGTTGGTTCATTGGTTAGTTAGTTCATTCATTGTTTAGTCGATTAGTTATATACATTTTTGTACATTACATTTTTTTTGCCCACTGGTGGAAACTTGGGGGTGCTGGGATTTGAACCAGTGATCATCTGGTCCAGAGGCCAGTGCCTTACCACTGAGCTACCACCTAGGTAGTTAGTCATTAGTTGGTTAGGTAATTCTATATTTGTTCATTGGTTAGGTGGTAGTTGTTTAATTAGCTGGTTAGTTAGTTAAGTAATTAGTTGGTTGGTTCGTTAGTTTGATGATGTTGGTGATGTTGGTTAGCTAATTATCTGGTTAGGTAGTTTGTTTGTTGGTTAGGTAATTTGTTAAGTGGCTATTTGGCTGGTTAGATAGCTAGTTGGTTAGGTGGCTTATAAGGTAGATGGTAGTTAGTTGGTGAGGTAGTTAGACATTAGTTGGTCAGTTAATTGTCTGTTACTTGGTTGGTTAGATAATTGTTTAGTTTGCTGGTTAGGTGGTAGTTGTTTAATTAGTTGCTTGGTTAGTTTGGTAGTTAGTTGTTTATGTGGTTGATTAGTTAGTTAGATGATTGGTTAGTAGTTGGGTGGTTATTAGCACTGGTAGTTCCATAGTTTGTTGGTTAGTTAGTTGGATGATTGGTTAGATAATCCGTTGGTTAGTAGTTGGGTGGTAAGTTGGTAGTTAGTTGGTTAGGTAGTTACTTGGTACTTAGTTGGTTAGGTAGTTAGTTGGTTAGGTAGTTAGTTGGTTAGGTGACTGGTAAGGTAGGTGGCAGTTAGTTGGTTAGGTTGTTACTTGGTTTGTTTATCTGTTAGTTGGTTTGTTAGTTGGTAAGGTAGTTAAGGTAGGTTAGTTAATTGTCTGTTACTTGGTTGGTTAGGTAATTGTTTATTTAGTAGGTTAGGTGGTAGTTGTTTAATTAGTTGGTTGGTTAGTTAGGTAGTTTGTTGTTTAATTATGTGGGTTGTTCCATAGTTGGTTGGTTAGTTAGTTAGATGGTTGGTTAGATAATCTGTTAGTTGACTGGTTAGTATTTGGGTGGTTAGTTGGTAGTTAGTTGGTTAGGTAGTTACTTGGTAGTTGGTTAGGTAGGTAGTTTATTAGTTGGTTCGTTTGTTGGTTAGGTGGCTGGTAAGGTAGGTGGTAGTTAGTTAGTAGTTAGTCATTTGTTGGTGAGTTTATCTGTTAGTTGGTTGGTTAGGTAATTGTTTGTGGCTGGTTAGGTGGTAGATGTTTAATTATTTGGTTGGTTAGTTAGGTAGTTAGTTGTTTAATTAATTGGGTAGTCCCATTGTTGGCTGGTTAGTTAGTTAGCTGATTGGTTAGATAATCTGTCAGTTGATTGGTTAGTAGTTGGTTAGTTGGTTAGGTAGTTACTTGGTAGTTAGTTGGTTAGGTAGTTGTAAAACAGGTTAAAACATCTTCATGGAGTTGATGGTGCACAGCGGCATTGTCATGCTGGAACAGATCCGAGACTTGGTGAAAAGGGAAAAGGCCTCCAAATACATCACAAAGCTGTGTAAGCAGCAAAACAGTGCTAATAACAAGTCATAATCACAGGACTATAATGATACATATGACTAGAAACGTTCTTCTCTCTCTCTCTCTCTCTCTCTCTTTTATTTTAATAGAGTAAGCCCCATGGCTTATTTGCTTATTCCCAGCACTCACAAGACTGTATTTTAATTTGATGTAATATAGCAAATGACTCATCCTATTAAAACCTTTCTATTTTTTAACTCTCTGGAGGACATTATGTTGATTATTAACTCTCTCTCTCTCTCTCTCTTTCTCTCTCTCTCTCTCTCTCTTCCCCCTTTCTCTAAATCTTTTTTTGTCTTTTTCTGTTTTTTGTCTTTATTTCTTAATTCTTTCCATATACTTTTTACTTATTTCTCTTTTACTTTTCCCTATTCTCTCCACGCTTTTTCCATCTGTTCATCTCTCTCTCTCTCTCTCTCTCATCTGCGTCTGAATTTTCCCTATTCTTTCTGTCTTTGCTTATTTTATATTTATTCAATTCATCTCTCTGTCTCTCTCTCTCTTTTTCCCTCTGTCTCTGTTTCCATCTTTGCTTGTTTTTCTCTTCACTCAATTCATCTCTCTCTCTCCCTCTCTCCCCCTCTCTCTCCCTCTCTCTCCCTCTCTCACACTCTCTCTCCCTTTCTCTCACTCTTTCTCTCATTCTTTCTCTCTTTCTCTCACATTCTTTCTCTCTTTCTCTCTCTCTCTGTCCCCTCTCTCTCTCTCTCTCCTCTCTCTCTCTCTCTCTCTCTCTCTCTCCCTCTCTCTCTCTCTCTCTCTCTCTCTCTCTCTCTTTTCCTCTGTATCTCTTTGTTTCCATCTTTTCTTATTTTTCTCTTCACTCAATTCATCTCTGTCTCTCTCTTCCTCTCTCTCTTTCTCTCGCTCTCTCTCTCTCGCTCTCTCTCTCTCATCTGTCTCTCTTTTTCATCATTGCTTATTTTTCTGTTTTTTTTTTTTTCTTTTCTTTTTCTATTGCTTCAAATTTCATTCTCTTCAGCGCATCACTCATCTCTAATCTCTCTCTCTCTCTCTCTCTCTCTCTCTCTCTCTCTCTCTCTCTCTCTCTCTCTATCCAGGTGAGAAAAGTCCAGATCGGCCCAGCACTCCAAAGGCCCCCGTCTCTCCACAGTTCTTGGTTCCTGCCTCTCCGTCAGCTCCCTCGAGCGCGCCGGCGGAGAACAAATCCAGTCCCAAAGCGACCCCGCTCGAAGCCAGTGCGGAATCCGAGGAGGAGAAAGCCAAGAAGCTGCTGTACTGCTCGCTGTGTAAAGTGGCTGTAAACTCGCTGTCGCAGCTCGAAGCTCACAACACAGGTGCGGGAAAACATTTGGCATCGTTCCCTTCAAACGTTCCCTGTCGTTGCTCGCTCTCATTAACACCGAGTGCTCAGAACAGGCCTCGCGTGTCTCGCTCCCTGAAACGGGACGTGTTTCATCACGCTAAATAAATAAATAAATAAATTAATTAATAAATAAATAAATAAATAAATAAATGACACACTGAGGTGTTAATTGATATATTTCCAGTGCTTGACCGGATATTGTTTTTAGACTCGCTGGAGGAAATGTGATATTTTTGGGTTGCGGTGTTTCTGTGATGATGAATATGGATGTGCAGTGTTCAGTGTGGAGCGCTAATTGTCTTTTACATTCCGTCCTGGTTCAGTATAGTGTCGAGCGTCTTACCCCTGCCGCGTCACTCCGCATCCTGCAATGCATGATGCATTTCCCAGCTGTGTTTTTTTTTCGGGTCTTGCTACGCCATGGATTGTGGCATCTGGCAGTTGTTATTGTCGCTTGATGGTCATTTTTTGTGAGGTTAGAGGATCTTACTCTGTGTCGTGGTTTAGGAACATGTCTGTGGGTTTGGGGTTTGTGGTGTCCGGCTGTGCGGGTCAGAATAATGTCTTCCAGTGGTCTGATATTTCACCCGTATCTGAAAGATTGTTTAGATAGATAGATACACAGACAGAAAAACAAACAGACTGACAGACAGCTGGACAATGGATGTATAGACAGATGGATGGATGGACGGATGCATGGATGGACAGACAGATAAACAGATAGATGGATGGATGAATGGAGAGATACTGTATAGAGATAGATAGCGTAGAGAGATGATGGATGAATGGATATATAGATCGATGGATGGTTGGATGGATGGATGGAGAGATACTGTAGAGAGATTAGATCGATGGATGATGGAGAGATACTGTAGAGAGATTGGATGGATGGATGGATAGATAGAGAGCTATAGATAGATAGATAGATAGATAGATAGATAGATAGATAGATAGATAGATAGATAGATAGATAGATAGATAGATAGATAGATAGATAGATAGATCGATAGATAGATAGATAGATAGATAGATAGATAGATACTGTAGAGAGATTGGATGGATGATTGAGAGATAGATAGAGAGATACTGTAGAGAGATTGGATGGATAGAGACAGACAGACAGACAGACAGACAGACAGATAGATAGATAGATAGATAGATAGATAGATAGATAGATAGATAGATAGATAGATAGATAGATAGATAGATAGATAGATAGATAGATAGATAGATAGATAGATAGATAGATAGATAGGACAGATGGACAGATGGACAGATAGATAGATATATAGATAGATAGATAGATAGATAGATAGATAGATAGATAGATAGATAGATAGATAGATAGGTCTAGATAGATACTGTAGAGAGATTGGATGGATGATTGAGAGATAGATAGATAGATACTGTAGAGAGATTGGATGGATACAGACAGACAGACAGACAGACAGACAGACAGACAGACAGACAGACAGACAGACAGACAGACAGACAGACAGACAGACAGACAGACAGACAGACAGACAGACAGACAGATAGATAGATAGATAGATAGATAGATAGATAGATAGATAGATAGATAGATAGATAGATAGATAGATAGATAGATAGATAGAGATAGATAGATAGATAGATAGATAGATAGAAGATAGAAGACAGATGGACAGACAGACAGACAGACAGTAGATAGATAGATAGATAGATAGATAGATAGATAGATAGATAGATAGATAGATAGATAGATAGATAGATAGATAGATAGATAGATAGATAGATAGATAGACAATGGATGGATAGGTAGAGGGCTGCATGGACAGACAGACAGATAAACAGACGGATAGACTGATGGGTAGACAGATAGATAGATACTGTAGGGAGATAGATGGATGGATGGATGGATGCATAGACAGACAGACAGAGAGAGATGAACAGGGAATGAATATGTGAACAGACAGACAGAGAGAGAGAACGAGATGAATGGATATGTGGAAATTTTTTTTAACCTCAGAGAAGTTTTACGGTGTTTATTTGCGAAGGGAAAAGAAGAGAGATGATGCATGACGTCATTGGAGCGCACGCTGCTCACTGACCAGAGCATGAAGGTTAAACGTGGTTTGGATAATGCTCCCTGACAGGACTGAGATGTCACGCGTTGTCTGCTCTGATCTCTCACGGCAGGCTCGAAGCACAAAACCATGCTGGAGGCGAGAAACGGAGCGGGCCCCATTAAATCCTATCCCAGACCCGGCTCCAAACTCAAAATGCAGGCCAACGTCCTGAAGGGGTCGGGATTACAGAACAAGACGTTCCACTGCGAGATCTGCGACGTTCACGTCAACTCGGAGATCCAGCTTAAACAGGTGTGTGAGCGACACGCTGAACCTTTTAGCACTACATACCGGGGTTATTAACACGGTAACGCAAATTAACATTAACGGCACTAATGCTATTAACGTGTGATTAACGCAGTGTGCGTTATTATGTGAGTGATCTGCTCCTTCACTCTGCGTCGTGTTGTGCGAACGAACGAAACCCAAACACACAAAAAATAACAAACGAATAAACGTTCAGCCCCCTAGCTGCGCATTCACAACAGGTACGATCTCCTCACTATATTTAGCGTATATTACCGTATGGAACCTTACGCAAGCACATCGCATTCCCAAATCCGTATTACTGCAATAAAGCGCATTTTTACTGAACGCAATAAAGCGCTTCCGTATAACCTAAACACCGTATCACCAGTTTATATGGAAAAACAACCGGAACACAATTCTTAAGGGAGCCACGTCCCATATTTTATAATTTACAACAAACACTAAAAGAAATTAAAACTGAAATGAACATATTAAAAGAACAATTTCAAAGTGATTTTGACTGAAATGTATATATTTATCCTATTCCAATTAGAGTATTAGAAATATGAAAAGCAAAAATATTAGCGTATGGAACCTTACGCAAGCGCATCGCATTCCCAAATAGGTATTATGCAATAAAGCGGATTTTATCTTTTGCGAATGCAATGCGCTTCCGTATAACAGAAGACTGTATAGCAGTTTATGTGGAAAAGCAACCAAAAGCGGAACATAATTCTTAAAGTAGCAACGTCCCATATTTACCAATTAAAACAACCACTAAAAGAAATTAACACTGAACACATCGCATTCCCAAACCCGTATTACGCAATAAAGCGCATTTTATCTTTTGGGAGCGCAATAAAGCGCTTCCGTATAACCTAAACACCGTATCACCAGTTTATATGGAAAAGCAACCGGAACACAATTCTTAAAGGAGCCACGTCCCATATTTTACACTTCAAACCAACACTAAACAAATAACATTGTAATTAACAAGAAATTCATATTAAAAGAATCATTTCCAGAGTAAAATAAATATTAAACGACCACTAATTTTATTAAAGGGAGAGATTTTGTGAGAAATGTAAATATTTATACCATCCGTTAAAGCTGTTTTCCCTTGAGCGAGGCCCTTAACCCTCACTTGCTCAGTTATTAAGTTGCTTTGGATAAGAGCGCAAGACTTTTTATTTTTGTCCTCTAAACAGCTCGGCTCTACATTTCATTCTCTTATTGTATCGCTTATTGTATCGCTCTTATTGTGTCGCTTCCAACAGTCCAGATTGAATCGCATGCTTTTTTGAAGTATGAAATGCTTCACGCTTCATGCATTACGCTTTTCCACCTCTGTGTGTCAGTGTGGATACGAGTCTCCTGACATCATCCTTCCTTTTATTTCGTTTTATTTGGATCCAACAGAACATGTTCCCCTCATTCATCCCCCTATATACGCAAAAGTGTATTAGTGTGAACACTTTTAACCTTGTGCCGTAGCCGTCACGTTGTGCTGAAAGTTTTCTCTCGGTAAACATTGTACATATTGAACGAGTTGAATACAAAATGATCATTGTTTTCTTTTCCCTATTTTTCTTTTTCTTTATTTTTTGCAGCACATCTCCAGCAGAAGGCACAAAGACCGGGTGGCAGGCAAACCTCTGAAGCCCAAATACAGCCCTTACAACAAGCACCAGCGCAGCTCCAACTCCTTGGCAGTAATGCATTATTTATCAACTTTCAATCAAGCGCTTTCATCAAGAGACACTCGCGTGTCAGGGATCAGCCAAACCCGCACGCCCGTCTGCTCGCTAACACATACTAATAATAATAATAATAATGATAATACGTTCCCGGAGTGGTTAATGCGCCTGAAAATAAAACTCTGTCCCTGAACTACATGACCCCTCCTACACTGCAGGACTTTATTATTTTTTATTTATTTATTTATTTATTTTTATATTACATATACAATGCGAGACGTTTTTACCCCTGAAGCCTGTTCTGTTGCTTGGCAGTAAAGTGGATGTAATGAGTCCGAAACTTTTCTTCTTTATCCAAAACACAGGTATTTCTTTCTAACGTCGTTTCCATAGCAACAGTTCCGAGCAAACGGACGTGTATGATGCAATCGAAAAATAGCCCTGTTTACGAGAAAATACTTCCAAATCCCCTTGTCTTTATGCAGGCTGACTTATGAAGGTTGGGTGCTCCGTGTGATTGCGCGTGCAGCCTTGTGCTGCCACCTGTTGGCATTTTGCAAAACTTGTCTTTTTAATAGTAGTATTAATAATATAATTCATATATTTATATATATATATATATATATATATATATATATATATATATATATATATATATATATATATTTATTCGCCACATTGCCGTGAGTTAACTCGCCATTAATTGTTTTCAGAGTAAAATAAATAACATTAACTGTTACAGATGTTATAATTATATACATTTCTCTCAAAATCTCTCCCTTTAATAAAATTAGTTGTTATTTAATATTTATTTTACTCTGGAAATTAATTTATATTAATTACATTGTTGCTTTGTTTAGTGTTGGTTTGAAGTGTAAAATATGGGACGTGGCTCCTTTAAGAATTGTGTTCCGGTTGCTTTTCCATATAAACTGGTGATACGGTGTTTAGGTTATATGGAAGCGCTTTATTGCGTTCAGTAAAAATGTGCTTTATTGCGTAATACGGATTTGGGAATGCGATGCGCTTGCGTAAGGTTTTATTTATTTATTAACGTTTATTTATTTATTTCTTCTTTTCTTGTTGTTCGGGTTTCGTTCTTTCGCCAACACAACGCATAGTGAAGGAGCAGATCACTCACATAGTAACGCACACTGTGTTAATCACGCCTTAATAACATTAGTGCAGTTAAAGTCAATTTGCGTTACCGTTGACATCCCGAAATAATATCATGTTTGTAATCCATGTAATTAGATTGTGGATATTTTGTGTAAAGAGATTTATGGAAGGAGTCTTTTTTATGATCAAACGTGTGTTATAGGAGCACGGAAACAAGGCAGGGTGCGAAGGGAACATTATACAGTGTGTAAGGGTTAATCCACATTCTGAGGTGTGTGTTACATGATTGCAGTGCAGGTTATTAAAAGCCCGAGGAGAAGCGGAGAGCGTAACACACACCCAGCCATGGATTATCGCACTTGTGTTTCCCATGGTCAGGTCAAAGCTGCCGGATGAACCGAATGGATAGAAATACTGGTAACGTGTGATGGTTATTTTATATAACAACCTGGAAGGGGGGACTTGCACAGAGTCAGATGTGATACTAAACCTTCCCACTGGAACACAGAGGCTTAGGGGCCTTGCTCAAGGACCCCAAATGTGGCAGGTTTGAGATACCCTAACCTTAAACTATGTAGAGCTGGACGATACGTTCCTATAAATCAAACCTGTTTAGACAAAAGTCGATTTTGGATGGGGTAAAATGTTTGCGATATTTGTAACTGTCTGTGTTTTTGTGTTTTGTGTTCTGTGTTTTGGGGTTTTTGCCACTTCCATGTTTATCCCGCAGTGCCACACTCTTGCGATTGGTCAGAGCGCCGCCATATTGTATTTCGAAAGTGTGAGTAGTATGTGAGTCAGTATGAACAGTAAAAGGCCAGTACGAACAGTATAATGCCAGGATGAACAGTAAAAGGCCAGTATGAACAATAAAGGACCAGTATGGACAGTAAACGAACAGTAAAAGACCAGTATGAACAGTAAAAGACCAGTACGAACAGTATAATACCAGTACGAACAGTAAAAGACCAGTATGAACAGTAAAAGACCAGTACGAACAGTATAATGCCAGTATGAACGGTAAAAGGCCAGTACGAGCAGTAAAGGACGAGTATGAACAGTAAAAGACCAGTATGAACAGTAAAAGACCAGTACGAACAGTAAAAGACCAGTACGAACAGTAAAAGGCCAGTACGAACAGTAAAAGACCAGTACGTGAGTATGAACAGTAAAAGGCCAGTACGAACAGTAAAAGCCAGTATGAACGGTAAAAGGCCAGTACGAACAGTAAAAGACCAGTATGAACAGTAAAAGACCAGTACGAACAGTAAAAGGCCAGTATGAACAGTAAACGAATAGTAAAAGACCAGTATGACCAGTATAAAAGGCCAGTGCGAACAGTAAACAAATAGTAAAAGACCAGTACGAAGAGTAATAGGTCAGTACTTACAGTAGAAGGCCAGTATGAATAATAAAAAATCAGTATGAACAGTAAAAGAACAGTAAAAGGCCAATATGAACAGTAAAAAGCGAGTATGAACAGTAAACAAGAGTATAAACAGTAAAAGGTGTGTGTGTGTGTGTGTGTGTGTGTGTGTGTGTGTGTGTGTGTGTGTGTGTGTGTGTGTGTGTGTGTGTGTGCGTGCGCGTGTGTGTACCTGTGGTCAGGGCTGATTTGGCAGCAAAACGGAGGATCATCATGGACAAAATGCTACCACTATGAAGTAACAATGATAATAATACTCACTGTAGGGCGGTGGTGGGGCAGAGAGTTCTCACTGGCGCCCCCGGTGGTTTGTGCACTACACCACCGCCAGAAACGGTGCTGAAACGCTGGTAAAACAATGTAATAAAGTGTTTGATAAAAATAGGACCAGGCTGCACGACACTGGAGCACGTACTAATCATGGTCCGATAATATTACGCCACCGATCTGTTTAACTTCACTAAGCTACTAATTATAAAAAAAAAAAAACCCAGGATGGATTTCATGTACTTGTATATGTAATAAAAATTTCAATGGAGCAGATTTTGATTCAAGGCAAAGTGTGAGTAGTATGAGTCATGAGTATGTGAGTCAGTATGAACAGTAAAAGACCAGTACGAACAGTATAATGCCAGTATGAACAGTAAAAGGCCAGTACGAACAGTATAATGCCAGTATGAACAGTAAAAGGCCAGTACGAACAGTATAAAAGCCAGTATGAACAGTAAAAGGCCAGTATGAAACAGTCAAGGACAAGTAAAAGTAAAAGAAAAGGCCAGTACGAACAGTAAAGGACCAGTAAAAGACCAGTATGAACAGTAAAAGACCAGTAAAGTATGACGAACAGTATGAAAGTAAAAGGCCAGTATGAACAGTAAAGGACCACTATGAACAGTAACCGAACAGTATGGACAGTAAACAAACACTAAAAGACCAGTACGAACAGTAAAAGACCAGTACGAACAGTAAAGGACCAGTAAAAGACCAGTATGAACAGTAAAAGGCCAGTACGAACAGTAAAAGACCAGTATGAACAGTAAAAGGCCAGTACGAACAGTAAAGGACCACTATGAACAGTAACCGAACAGTATGGACAGTAAACAAACAGTAAAAGACCAGTATGAACAGTAAAAGGCCAGTACGAACAGTACGAACAGTAAAAGTAAAAGACCAGTATGAACAGTAAAAGACCAGTACGAACAGTAAAGACCAGTAAAAGACCAGTATGAACAGTAAAAGGCCAGTACGAACAGTATAATGCCAGGATGAACAGTAAACGAATAGTAAAAGACCAGTACGAACAGTATAATGCCAGTATGAACGGTAAAAGGCCAGTACGAGCAGTAAAGGACGAGTATGAACAGTAAAAGGCCAGTACGAACAGTAAAAGACCAGTATGGACAGTAAACGAACGTTAAAAGACCAGTACGAACAGTAAAAGGCCAGTACGAACAGTATAATGCCAGTATGAACAGTAAAAGGCCACGAGTATGAACAGTACGAACAGTAAAAGAAAAGACCAGTACGAACAGTAAAAGACCAGCCAGTACGAACAGTAAACGAATAGTAAAAGACCAGTACGAACAGTAAAAGCAGTAAAAGACCAGTACGAACAGTAAAAGGCCAGTACGAACAGTAAACGAATAGTAAAAGACCAGTATGAACAGTAAAAGACCAGTACGAACAGTAAAAGGCCAGTAGGAACAGTAAACGAATAGTAAAAGACCAGTACCAACAGTAAAAGCTATAACAGTATATATATATATATATATATATATATATATATATATATATATATATATATATATATATATATATATATATATATGATTTTTTTTTTTTTTTTTTTTTATAAAGTGACGTGTCACTTTTAACCCTTTATAACCCATCTAGCAGGTTCATCAGTTGCCATTACGCTTCTGATATCAGGGGTTTGGAAGTAATCATTTGTTCAAATAGATGATAAAATGAATATTCATTGATTTAATTAAAATTATTAATTATTCAGTCTCTCTCTCTCTCTCTCTCTCTCTCTCTCTCTCTCTCTCTCTCTCTCTCTCTCCTCTCTCCAGGCTAAGCTTGCTCTCCAGAAAGACTTTGTGAAACCTGTCTCTCCAGCCTTCATCTCCACACCGTTCTCCTCCACTACGATTCCATCCCTCTCGCTCCACCCACGCCCCAACACCTCCATCTTTCAGACGCCGCCGCTGCCGGCTTCCTTCCTGCGAGGGCCGCCGGGGCCCATCCGTCCCTCCAGCAGCTCCATCCTGTTCAGCCCGTACTGAGCGATGACGAGGACGCGAGGCCGATCCTCTCCGGCACAGAATACTCCACGAGATGTCACAGGCTTGGGAGGAAGTTTTATTGTTTTCTAAAATAAATAAATAAATACAGAACAATCTGATGGTCCAAAATCCTCATGTGCTACTCGAGGGAGAGTGTTTTTTTTTTTTTTTTTTTTTGGATTCTTGTAAAAGGAAAAAAAATGAAAATAAAATAAAATCCTCTTCCTCTCGACGGTCCAAGTTTTCATGAGGTGCTCGTGGCGCGTTTGGATTCCCGCAAACAGGAAACGAACGAATGACAGATAAATACCTGCTTCCTGAACGACTTGAATGATCGCGGTCTTCCTCTTCGACGGAACAAACTATTGTGGATACGTATTCCGGTGTTGGGGGTGGGGTGGTGGTGTCGGCTAGGGGCGGGGCTAAGAATCGCGAACCTGCAGCAATCTGATGCTACGTGTTTGGTTCAGTGGCTGGATGTGGTCAGGGAATGTGTGCCGTCTTGTATCGTGTAGTCGATGATGCTTCATCTCCCCTTGTGCTCCACCTTTTGTTTTCTTTTGTTTATTTTATGCCCTGATGTTATGTAGTTTTTATGACGAAAATATCATTGTTGACTTGCTGGGTTACAGTCTTTACACTTTCGCTCTGAAAAAAAAAAACGTTTGAATAAAACCCTTAGCGCGAGGCTAATTCTTTAATTGCAGAATCCTATTATCACTGATTTCCTCGTTCGCTCGCAAAGTGGATTTTTGATTTCCAGTAACAAACTGCTTTTTATTCTTTCACTGAAAGAAATACAGGCTTTTATCTCAAACACACACGAAACTGTTAAGTGTCATTTTCATTTATTAAAAAAAAAAAAAAAAACGCAGGAAATACACTCGCCGGTTTTGTCCGTGTGCCGTATTTTCCCGACGATAAGTTGCCCCGCGGTGTAACACGCCGCTTGCTTTCCACTGCACGGTTTCCTGATTTGCATATGGTGAAAGAATTCTTTGATCGTGAATTGACATTGAACATATGATGGAACATGCTCGCAAGCAAATATGGTTACTTTTGTAGAACGGGATGCTATAGGATGTCTATTTCTCAGCGTTTAATATAGTAGTACCCCTACAAATGTGGTAGCACAGCTTGAAATATACATCCACACATATATAGTACATCCACACATATGGTCATACGGGTACAAATATGGTAGGAACACCCACAAACACTGCAGTACAGCCATAAATATGGTAGTACATCCACAAATATGGTCATACAAATAGGGTAGAACACCAAACTCTGCAAACTAAATATGGTCATACAAATAGGGTAGAACACCAAAAAACTCGGCAGTACAGCCACAAATATGGCCATACAGATACACATATGGTAGTACAGCCACAAATATGGCCATACAGATACACATATGGTAGTACATCCACGCATATGCTCATACGGGTACAAATATGGTAGGAACACCAACAAACACTGCAGTACATCCATAAATATGGCTATACAGATGCACATATGGTAGTACATCCACACGTATGCTCATACAGGTACAAATATGGTAGGAACACCCACAAACACTGCAGTACAGCCATAAATATGGTCATACAAATAGGGTAGAACACACAAACTCTGCAGTACAGCCATAAATATGGTCATACAGCTACACATACGGTAGTACATCCACAAATATGCTCATACACCTACAAACATGGCAGTACACCCACAAATATGGTCATATAGATTGGAACATGGTAGTACATACACAAATATGGTCATACAAATAGGGTAGAACACCCACAATCTCTGCAGTACAGCCACAAATATGGCCATACAGATACACATATGGTAGTATATCCACAAATATGGTCATACAAATAGGGTAGAACACCCACAATCTCTGCAGTATAGCCACAATTATGGCGATACAGATACACATATGGTAGTACAGCTAGAAACATGGTAGTATATCCACAAATATGGCCTGTACGGCTACAAATATGTAGGACAGCTCCTGGGGTGGTGGTGTTGGGTCATACCACTGAAAATATGACAGTACAGTTGCAGTAATACTGCCACTAATAGGGTAATACTACCAAAGAATATGGCAGTGCAGCAGTTACAGTAATAGAGACACAAATATGGTAGTACAGTTTGACAGCTTCCGGGGGAATGATATTTAGTTATACTGCTGAAAATATGGTAGTACAGCTTCAGGTACAGAAGTACTGCTACAAATACGGTAGTACAGTTACAGTAATACAGCCACAGTTATTTTGGTGGTACAGATGGTCATATAGATAGAATTGTGGCAGTAGACATACAGTTAGTTACGTATATGGTAGTACACTTTTAATTACAGTAGTGCAGCCACAAATATGGTAGCATAACCAAAAATTACGGTGGACCAGTTACAGTACAACAAATGTAGAATGCAAAACATGGTTGGTTTGCAGGAACCTTAATCCCACAGACTGATGGGATGGTGAAGTAATTTTCTTTTTCTTTTCATCATAGAACCTTAAATGTAGAACAGGTTCTCACGTAACACGTTTGCTATACGATTTCTAAATCTCGTATTGCTGGGTGTAAATTCGCACAGGCTTTAAATTCGCATTTACAGTCAGGTACCCAATATGTTAGAATTGTAATATTTGCAGTGTCTTTAGCGCCCTCTATTGGTGCAGGTAATCCCCCCCTGTTTAGTACAGTAGCGTGGTTTTGGTTCCTGCTCAGAAAGCTCACTGCATTCTTTCAAGTTTTATATATCTGATCACTGCCAAAACACCGAGGATAATGTTTCTGCCAAACACTGATTAAATTTAGCACACTGCAGCAATAAAAGGTCACTTGCTAAATCTTCCAAAACGCTCCCCTTCGTTCTGTAAACGCTGTTCCATCATATCAGTTCACATTGAGAATTCATTTTGCAGACAATTAGAATAATTATAAACCCAGGAATGATTTGCTAAATCTAGCTTCTTTTATGGACTGTAGAATATGACAGTAGTTCAACCACAAATAAGGTAGAATCATTAAAATGTATGATTGTACAGTAGTACAGCTACAAATGTGGGGCAGGGGGGGGGGGGGGGGGGGGGGTAAATGTAAATGGAATCCTACTTGATGTGACCATATTACCCCAACATAATACAGACGCTCCCCACCCTGCGAACGAGTTACGTTCCAATCCAAGAGTTTGTTCGTAGTATGAATGTGTTCATAAGTTTTTCGTGGCGTTCGCTATTGACTATGCATGTCTCCGTACGATATTAGCTACGAAATCGGTAGTTGACTGCATTCCTGAATGCCGCACTTAAGAAACGTTATAAAAACAATAACAGTATTACGTTTAAAACGAATAAACAGTATATCATAATAATGCAGTATGTACTGTAGTTTTTGTAGTTTTTTTTTTGTTGTTGTTTTTCGCTAAGCTCCGTGAGTAGCTAATGGTAGCGTTTTTTTTTTTTTTTGTTTGGTTTTTTTTGTTTGTTTGTTTGTTTGTTTCAAATCCGAACAAATTTTACTTTACAGAGACAGGTTTGTTCAGCGAAAGTTTGCGTAATTTGTTCGTAGGGTGGGGAGCGTCCGTACATAAGAGTTAGCTAGCTAATGTCAGTGTAAAATGAAGTCTCGATGACATAGCTAGCAGGCCATTTATGTCAAAATAATTAGCGATCTTCAGCGAGTAGGCTTGTCCTTTTCAAAGCTACACATACAGAGCTTCAGTTGCTTCATAAAATGAAAAGTTTATGAGGTAAAATGTTATCAGTTTTACCTGTAGGTTAACATGACCTCCATTGCCTAGCTAGCTAAACATGGTCGTTCACAATGGGGTTCTGGAGGAATGCTCAGATAAACAGGCTCATGTAACAAAAATAAAATGACAATAAATAATCATTAATAGCTATGAACCAGTCGTGCAATGACATTTTTGTTATTTCGTGAATTTTATGGTAAAACTGACACACTCTTATCGTCTGGAAAATATGCAAATATCCTTATTTCACACACACATGCACATACCCGAGTAAATACACGTTCGATTTGATCATACGTTTCCTGGTTTCCATTCTAAACGAAATAAACGTAACCCGTCATTTCCGTGTTGAATCCTGATTAGGAGCTAACCTGCACTAACTCCGCAGCTCTTTACCGACGCAATAATGTACAGAACGTCCCGTATGTCAAATTTTCTCCGTAGTGTATTTAATGTTTACCGAAACGGTTGCAATACTTTGTTGTAATTTATGGAGGGGAGGAGGTGCTAAGAGATGTAGAAACATTTAATTTGTACTATAAACAAAACAAAAACAAAAAAACAAACTCTGCGAAAGAGACAAAAGCCTGAATCGCAGAGGATTCTTTATTTCATAGATAATCTATGTATGTATGTATGAGGATGTACATAACAATATTTGCTTTACGATAAAAATAATATATTTGAATGATTTTTTTTTCTTCTCAAAATGATACTGTACAGTCATTTTTTTTCCCTAAATATAAAATAAACATTACTTAAAAAAAAAAAAGATTTTTGGAGTTTCTAATAGAAAGCAGCTTTTAGCATAAAGAGCATGCTTGGTGAAGAAAAGAAGCTGTAATTAATATCATGTGAAATGTACAGTATTTATTTTCAGAAACTTTTTTATATAATCCCGATTTTTTTTTGTTTGTTTGTTTTGTTTTTATTTTCCGTGCGGTTTGATGTGTTGGTGGTTGTTTTGGTGTTTCACCTTGTGATTCTTTTATTAAAGCCTCGAGGTTAATGCTTCTTACGTGGAATTATTGGATTGTGTTATAACGTTCGATGAGATTCCATCCATGGAGGCATGAACAATGAGAAAACAATGAGAAGTATGATGTGTTGAGGCGTATAATATATATATATATATATATATATATATATATATATATATATATATATATCACCCTGTTACATGGGTATTCCTTCAAAGACTCCGCCCCCTTCTATGGTATGTATATTTCTCATTAGAACAGAATAGATGTATTTACTTGTCACATGTACATTACAGGGTTCGGGGTTCGATTCCCGCCTCCAACATGTGTGTGTGTGTGTGTGGAGTTTGTGCATGTTCTCCCCGTGCCTCAGGGGGGTTTTCCTCTGGGTTCTTCGGTTTCCCCCTAGGTCCACAAAAAACATGCCCGGTAGGTTGATTGGCACCTTGGAAAATTGTCCCTAGTGTGCGAAAGTGAGTGTGTAATGTTTTGGCATTCTATACAGGGTGCGTCCTGCCTTGATACCCAAAGACGCATGAGATAGGCACAGCCCCCCCCCCCCCCCCCCCCGACCCGAGAGAGAAGACGGATAAAGCGTTTGGTTAGAAGATTAGAAGATGAATGAATGTACATTGTAGCACAATTAAACTTTCTTCAGAGCACAGGGTCAGCGAAGATCCAGCAACCCCGAAGCACAGGGGGCTCAAGAACTTCTAAAGAGCGACGCAGAGCCTTAACCCCTGACTGACGCTCTCACAGGAACGAGAGGTATTTTGGCAAAACAAGCATTTTTCAGGTCTATATTCCAAATCGTAGTCTTACAACCTGCACCGATAATGCAGTGAAATATTATTTTATCCAGCAATATTTATAAATCTTTCTTTTAAAAGGTCCATATAATCATTCTTCCAGAAACTTCACCTTATTACAGCGACCATTTACATTTACAGCATTTAGGAGACGCCCTTATACAGAGCGACGTTCCAAAAGCGCTACCAACGAATACACAAACACTGGTTCGCTAGGTTACATACTTACGATACAATCAGCATCCGTTTCAGATGATTATTGTTGTTTTATTTATTTATTTATTTAGTGCTAGTTCGTATGTTTTAGAAATAGGTAGGTCTTTACAGATGGGACTGCAGTTTGAGCGTTGGTCAGTGCCAGAACAGAAAAGAGCCTTGAAGCCGAAACGAACAGGAAAAGAGCCTAAGTACGTACTTCTTATCCTGAGAAAACGTGGTACCAGTCAAGAAGTGCCAGATGATCTTAGGTAACAAGGTGCAGTATGGGTGGTGATGAGGTCTCTGGACCTACCAATGAGAAGGTGAAGGCTAAGTAATAAATGGCCCAGTGGTCTAAGGCGCTGGGTTACTGATCGGAAGATCCAGGTTCGAGGCCCGGTATGGCCAAGCTGCCGGCCTTGGGTCCTTGAGCAAGACCATTAACCCTCCAGGGGCGCCGTATCATGCTCTGAACCCAGCTACCAACAACAAGCTGGGATATGCGAAGGAACAATTTCACTGTGCTGTAATGTATATGTGACAAATAAAGGCCATTATTATTATTATTATTATTATTATTATTATTATTATTACATAAAGCAAGAACCACATTGTTTCCACATAAGAGGGAGAAACTGCTATCTGCCCTCTTCCACATACATAATCTTAAAAAGCAATCACAATTTGCTGACGTCTCCCCGCATCTCCTTAGTTACTCTAGTGTTTAGTAACACTAAACATACATATGTTGTATATATATATGTGTGTGTGTGTGTGTATGAGGTAGGCGTTTGTTGGCGTATGTAGGCTGTGTGATCATTCAGGATTGCCTGAATGGTCTCTGTTGGTGCTCGGAGCAGGAAGTGCTTTCCTGATCAGAGAGACAAAAAAAAAAAAAAGCATGTGTTAAGGGCAGTGAAATTCTTTGATGTCCATGATTCATACACAGTTTTGCTCATGGCACCGTTGGAATTTGGACCGCCAGACTCCTGACGATTTTTCTCCCGCTTCACGTTTGGCCGGAAATGAAATGAGCAATATTGAGGTGAATAATTTCAATAATGTCATCATTAATATTGTAATTTATTTGAAAAATAGGGTTTAATATAACAAAAAAAGGAAGTGCTCATTTACCCTGAGTGGCTGACTGAGCAGCTGTGGGGTTAAGGGGCTTTGCTTTAGGCTCCTGGAAGTTTGGTTTGGCTGGGATTTGAACTCATGGCATTTGGATCCAATGTCCATTACCTCCACTACTAAGCTACCACCTCCTACCACCACACGTTTTTAAGCATGGCCAGATAGAGACGAGTAGAGTACTGTAGTAGTACAGCAGGGGTGGACAAACTACGGCCCCTGACCGCTTGGTCCTTCATTCATTCAATCATCTTCTACCGCTTTTATCCGACTTCTCTCTCAGGTTGCAGGGGACCTGTGCCTATCTCTGGAGTCTTCGAGCATCAAGGGAGGACACGCCCTGTTTCGAATGCCAGCCTATCACAGGGCACACACTCTCATTCACATACTAGGTGCCAATTTTTCCAAGGTGCCAATCAACCTACTTTGCATGTTTTTGGACTGGGGGGGGGACCGGAGACCCCCCTGAGGCAGAACATGCAAACTCGTACACACACATGGCAGAGGCGAAGTTGCTAATCACTAAACCACTATGCCCCCTGGTGGTAAAGAATTGTTAATATCATATCATATATTCATTTGACATTATCCTGGTGTTCCACCAGGTGGCGCATTAGGCACGGTGAGGTGACACTAAGGTATTAACATTAATACCTTTTATATGTTTATGTTCATACGCATGCATCTAGGCTGGACCCCGGCCCTTCTGGCAAATTTTAATAGTCAGTAGGGCCCTGGATGGAATGCCATCACAGGGCACACACACACACATTCACATTCATACACTAGGGACAATTTTCCAAGGTGCCAATCAACCTACCGTGCATGTTTTTGGACCGGGGGAGGAAAACGGGAAACCGGAGAAACCGGAGAACCCGGAGAAAAACCCCCTGAGACAAGCACGGGGAGAACATGCAAGCGCAAAACTCCACACACACATGGCCGAAGACGGGAATCGAACCCGGACCCTGGCGGTGTGAGGCGAACGTGCTAACCACTACGCCACCGTGCTGCCTATATTATATATATTATTATATATATATATATATATATATATATATTAATTTAAAATGATCATTCTATTTGAACATTCACTTTATCCTCGCATTCACTCGCCCCGAAGTACAATTTCCTTCCCTGAAGATTTATGGTTTAACATGTAATGTGACTTTTTATCTTTCATGGCAAAAAAAAAACGAGACATATTTTCTAGAAACACACTTTTATTTCCTACGATACGATTATTTATTTTATTTATTTATTTATTTATTTTTGCAGTGCAAAACTTTAGCAACTCTTCTCCTCAGTTTTTCTGCCATGCAGCTCACAGACACACAGCTGACCTTCCACCGAGACGCCATTTACAATAGCGTCCAGGAAACGTTGTGCCAATTTTGTCCACTAGTGTTTTTTTCTCCTTTCATTTCTCTTATCACCTCTCCATCTCTCCTTCATTTCTCACTATCTCTCTCTCGTTTCTTTCTATCTTTCTCTATTCATACCCATCCATTCTTCCTCGTTTTATTTATTCCCTTTATTCTCTTTCTTTCATTTCTCTTATCACCTCTCCATCTCTCCTTCATTTTCTTCCCTCTCTCTCCCTCTCTCTCTCTCTTCTTTCTTTCTATCTTTCTCTATTCATACCCCTTCCATTCTTCCTTTCAATTCTCTTATCACCTCTCCATCTCTCCTTCATTTCTCTCTCTCTCTCTCTCTCTCTCTCTCTCTTTTCTTTCTTTCTATCTTTCTCTATTCATACACCTCCATTCTTCCTCGTTTTATGTTATTCCCTTTATTCTCTTCCTCTCATTTCTCTTATCACCTCTCTCCATCTCTCCTTCATTTCTCTCTCTCTCTCTCTCTCTCGCTCTCCTTTCTTTCTATCTTTCTCTATTCATACACCACCTCCATTTCTTCCTCGTTTTATTTATTCCCTTTATTCTCTTCCTCTCATTTCTCTTATCACCTCTCCATATCTCCTTCATCATCTCTCTCCTCTCTTTCTCTCTTCTCTCTCTCTCTCGTTTCTTTCTATCTTTCTCTATTCATACCCCTCCATTCTTCCTCGTTTTATTTATTCCCTTTATTCTCTTTCATTTCTCTTATCAGCTCTCCATCTTTCCTTCATTTTCTCTCTCTCTGTAATGGCACAGACACAACGAACACCAGGAAGTCAACTCAAAGGTATTTATTGAAGAAAGGAGAACTGATACGACGCTGCTCTAAGGAGCAGCCAGACACGAATTTACGGTCCTTTTCGCGGCGCAAGCCGAAGTCGCCGTGTTCGGAAGTTCCGTGGCTGTATTATTCGTCCTCAACGGCGAACGGGGAGGCGTCCGCGGGACAGGGGATTTCGATCAGGCTGGACCGATAGGGAACAGGACCTGATGCGTAGACCAAAAGACAAGAGGTTAGTCAGACAAAACCATTTGCGAGCGTGTGCGTCCGTGCTCTTAACTGATAAAGTACGAGCCCGGACGTGGAGTGAAGGGAGAGCCGGGTTTAAATAGCCTAAGCTACTGATGACTCCAACTAGAGGCAGCTGGAGCTCATCAGTAGCTAGGCGACTGTGATTGAGGAAGTGCAGCGGCGGGAGGAGACAGGTTCGTGACATCACCCCCCCTCCAGGGGGCCTAGAGGGCCTACACAACGGCGGCGAGGGGGGCGTCCTCGTCCTCGGGGCCCCGGCCAGTTGGGATGTGACCTATGAAACTCCTCCAGCAGATTGGGGTCCAAAATGTCCTCCCGTGGAACCCAGGCGCGTTCCTCCGGGCCGTAATCCCTCCCAGTCCACCAAATACTCCAGCCGACCCAGGCGTCGTCGTCGAGCCGAGCCGAGGAGGTCTTTCACCTTGTACGCCAGGCCGTCCTCGGTGACTAGAGGCGGGGGTTGTTCCTCCTGACGTACTGGGTCTGAGGAGGCTGGCTCCGTGAAGGCTTTGAGGAGTGACACGTGGAAGGCTGGATGGATGCGATAAGAGGCCGGGAGTTGAAGGCGATACATTACTAGGAGTGAGCTGTTGTACAATGTGGAATGGACCAATAAATTTGGGACTTAGCTTTCTGCTGGGGAGTCGAAGGCGGATATCCCGGGTGGAGAGCCAGACCTTCTGACCAGGACGGAAGCTAGGTGCCTCTCGTCTACGCCAGGTCCGCCTGCAGCTTGTGGCGGTGTACGGCTCGCTGTAGCTGTCGATGGGTCTTGGCCCACACCTGTTCGCTCTCTCGGAACCAGTGGTCCACTGCCGGGAGGTCCGAGGGGGTCCCCGACCAGGGGAACAACGGAGGCTGGAACCCTAGGATGCATTGAAAAGGGGTTAGACCGGTAGCGGAATGTCGGAGGGAGTTCTTAGCATATTCCGCCCAACCCAGGTACTGGCTCCAGGTGTGCTGTCGGTGATGGCAGTACGTGCGGAGGAACCGTGGCACTTCCTGTACCCGTCTCTCTGTAAGTCCGTTAGACTGGGGGTGATAGCCGGAGGAAAGGCTGACTGCCACCCCCAGGAGTCCAAGAAAGGCCCTCCAGACCCGAGAGATGAACTGTGGCCCGCGGTCCGAGACGATGTCCTCGGGTAGACCAAAGTTTTGGAAAACCCGCTTGAACAGGTGGTGCGCAGTCTCCAGGGCGGTCGGCATCTTTGCTAGGGGGATGAGGCAGCAAAATTTGGAAAATTTGGAAAATCGGTCCACCACCACTAATATGCAAGTATTACCTTCCGATGGAGGCAGGTCGGTAATGAAATCGACCCCAAGGTGGGACCAGAGGACGGTTGGGTACTGGCAGTGGCTGCAATTTCCCAGCGGGTAGTTGTCGCGGACTCTTGGAGACAGCGCACTCCCGGCATCCGCGGACAAACCTCCGAACCTCCTCGGCCAAGGAGGGCCACCAGTAGCGCGCACAGGAGAAGGTCGATGGTGGTGTTGGCCCCTGGGTGACCTGACCCTACAGAGGTATGAGCAGAGTGAATTAACTGGGTGCGTAGGGTTCGAGGTACGTACGTGCAATCTGGCGGGCATCCGGGAGGTCATGGTATGGTAGGTTCTATAGCCTCGAGGGGTGTGGTCCATTGAATGGGGCTTACGAAGAGCTCCGGGTGGAGAATCGGGGCCGGAACCTCTGGCGCTTCAACTACCAGAGCATGCAGTCGGGACAGGGCGTCGGCCTTAGCATTCATTTGAGCCGGGCCTGTAGGAAATGGAAAAATTGAAGCGGGTAAAAAAACAGTGCCCATCTTGCCTGCCGGGGGTTTAAACGCTTTGCATCCCGAAGATATTGCAGGTTCTTGTGGTCGGTGAGCACACTGAAGGGGTGAACGGATCCCTCGAGCCAATGCCTCCACTTCCTCCAAAGCGAGCTTGACGGCCAGGAGCTCCGGTTGCCAATGTCGTAGTTGACTTCTGCAGGGGAAAATTTTCGGGAGAAGTAGGCACAGGGGTGGAGCCGCGATGGTTTGCCCTGGAACTGCGATAGCACTGCGCCCACTCCTGTGGTGGAAGCGTCCACCTCGACCGTGAAGGGGAGGTTAGGGTCAGGGTGAACGAGTAGAGGTGCGGAGGTGAAGGCCTACTTTAAGGTGTCAAATGCCACTGCGGCTTCAGCACTCCACTCCAGCTTCAGTGGCTTGTCCCCTGAGGAGAGAGGTGAGAGGGTGAGCTAAACTGCTGTAGCCTTGGATGAACCTGTGATAAAAATTCGCAAACGCGAGAAACCTCTGGAGCTCCTTAATGGAGGTAGGTTCGGGCCAGGAGGTGACCGCCAGCACCCTCTCCCGGTCCATCTGTACCCCCTGAACGGAAACGACATACCCCAAGAAAGACAGTGTGGACTGATGGAACTCGCATTTCTCCGCCTTTAGGAAAAGCTGCGAGTCCCGGAGACGCTGGAGAGCTGCTGGAGAGGTTGACGGGCAGATAAAACCTTGCTCCAGGGCGGCTTTAATGCACTCGTCCATCGCCCGTTGCTCCGGTCTCGATAACGTGTAAATCTTACCTCGTGGTAAGGGCTCACCTGGCACCAGATCTATGGCACAATCCCAGGGGCGATGTGGAGATAGTCGAGTGGCTGCAAGGGGGCTGAACATGTCCGAATACTCAGCGTAGATAGTAGGGACATCCGGTGGAGTGCGGTCCTTCATTGCGACGGCGGCTACGGGAACCCGGAGGCTAAGGGGCAGACCTGGAAAGCAGCGATGAAAACACTCATTCCCCCACTGTAAATATCCCCCCTTTCCCATGACACCACCGGGTTATGATGGACTAACCAGGGACGAACCCAGTATAACCTCTGCGGTAGACCCTTCTAAGACCAGGAGAGGGAGCTGTTCGTGGTGAAGGAGACCCACCTGAATGTCCACCGGCCTACTTCAAATTGGACGCATTTATGCGTCAGGGGTAACCCGGTCACAGATCGGACCTGGTATGCCCGTTCGGTCCGATGAGGCCGTAATCCCAACTGGAGGCTGAGGTCCCCGGCTATGAAAATCCCCACGGAGCCCGAATCTAGCAACGTGGAGACTGTCACGGAGTGTGCCGGGGAGTATCGATTGAACCCTGGCCCATCATACAGGTTCCCAGCCGGGCGGAACATCAGGTTGCCCGCTGGAGGAAAAGCTCCAGCCCCTCGGAATCATCCACCGTCGCCAGCTGGAGGCGTAGAGTGGGATTCAAGCCCATCCGGTAGATGGTGAGTAGGGCGTGCTCGTTCCATCCACTGACGGCGGCAAGAGTGCGGAACTGGAGCGTATAGTCCTGAATAGATCTGGCGCCTTGAGAGAGCCGGTACAGGTGTTCCCTGGCTGAAACATCCGCCTCAATACGGCCAAATACCTCCCGGAAATGTGCAAAGAAAGCCTGGCTGGTCGGGAAGGCAGGGTTTTCCTGCGACAATAGCGACTCGGCCCAACGGAGGGCGGGTCCAGTGAGGAGCGATATGATGTATGCGACCCTTGACCTCTCTGTCGGGAACAGGTTGTGGTTGCATCTCCGAAAAAGAGGGAGCATTGGAGCAGGAACCCGTTGCATTCCTCCGGGACGCCGGAAAACGGCGCTGGCTTATTCAATAGGCTGGAGTTTCCTTGTTGAATTTCGAGCGGAGGAATGGCGCGGGGCGGAGCGGCGGCCGCCGCTGGCATGATCGGAGGCGGAGTTGTCGCGCCCTGGGCGTTCTCCATTCTTCCGGCGGTTTTGGTCCGGGTTTCTGTAATGGCACAGACACAACGAACACCAGGAAGTCAACTCAAAGGTATTTATTGAAGAAAGGAGAACTGATACGACGCTGCTCTAAGGAGCAGCCAGGCACGAATTTACGGTCCTTTTCGCGGCGCAAACCGAAGTCGCCGTGTTCGGAGGTGCCGTGGCTGTATGGATTATTCGTCCTCAACGGCGAACGGGGAGGCGTCCGCGGGACAGGGGATTTCGATCAGGCTGGACCGACGGGAACAGGACCTGACGCGTAGACCAAAAGACAAGAGGTTAGTCAGACAAAACCATTTGCGAGCGTGTGTCCGTGTGGTCTTAACTGATAAAGTACGAGCCCGGACGTGGAGTGAAGGGAGAGCCGGGTTTAAATAGCCTAAGCTACTGATGACTCCAACTAGAGGCAACCGGAGCTCATCAGTAGCTAGGCGACTGTGATTGAGGAAGTGCAGCGGCGGGAGGAGACAGGTTCGTGACTCTCTCTCTCTCTCTCTCTCTCTCTCGTTTCTTTCTATCTTTCTCTATTCATACTCCTCCATTCTTCCTCGTTTTATTTATTCCCTTTATTCTCTTTCTCTCATTTCTCTTATCACATCTCTCTCTCTTTTTTATTTTTTACAGCCTTTATTTATCACATATGCAATACAGCACAAATTGGTTTGGAAGGCGGGGTTATATACAATTATACCACGCCCCTGGAGCACAGAGAGTTAAGGGCCAAAGCATGGCCATAGCGGGGCTCGAACCCCTGACCCTCCAACCAGTATCCCAGTGCCTTAAACCACTGAGGGGTGCCTTAAACCCCTATATTAAATAAAGATGTCCATAATCAGACCATAGAAAGTAAGTGAAATTACAGGTAGGAGGTAAAGAATGTAATAATAACCCTGTGAAACTGTCAGTGGGGGAAAAGGCCACAAAGAAACGACGTGCTAGAACAACCTGAAGGCAGTCGACTGCAGCCAGATGTTTTTCCTACACGCGCTTGGTTCCTTCTTGCTCGTATATTTTGATGGGTCTCCAGAATTCACCCCGAAATCAGCCAAAACATTCAAACCATTGACAGGTGACGGCAGCGACGTCCAATCTGATGTTTTAAAAAGAAGGAAAATGGGCACGGTGTGAGGACCTCGGTGACCGTGGGCCAAAAGTCCGATCTCTAGACGTCTGGGTGAGCAGGACATGTGCAGGACGTGTGCAGATGTTCCCATTCACACTTGGGCAGCATGAGCACTTTTATCAGTGTGTGTTGCACTTTTATTATTTTTTTTAAGTAAATGTGAGGCTGATTTACACACACACACACACACACACACACACACACACACACTCTCTCTCCTTTCTTTCCTTCTTCATACTTTTTACTCTCTTTATTCTCCATCCTTCCTCATTTTATTTATTCCCTTTATTCTCTCATTTTCTTATCACATCTCTCTCTCTCTCCCTTGTCTCTCGTTTTCTTCTTCTCTCTCTCTCTCTCTCTCTATATATATATATATATATCACCACTCTCCATTTCACACTGTTTTTCTTTCTTTCTTTCTTTCTCCTTCTCTTTATCTGTTTTTTTCCATTTTTCCATTTTTTTTAATTATCCCCTATGTGATTCTCTCTTTATTTGTTTCTATTTCTTCTCTTTCTGTATACTGTATACTCTCTCTCTCTCTCTCTCGCCTTTCTTTCCTTCTTTCTCTATTCATACTTTTTATGCTCGTTATTCTCCATTCTTCCTCGTTTTATTTATTCACTTTATTCTCTTTCTCTCATTTTTCTTATTACATCTCTCTCTCTCCCTTGTCTCTCGTTTTCTTCTCTCTCTCTCTCTCTCTCTCTCTCTCTCTCTCTCTATATAAGATATATATAGATATATATATATATATATATAGATATATATTCATACATTTCATACTCTCCTTTCACACTATTTTTTTTTCTTTCTTTCTTTCTCCTTCTCTTTATCTGTTTTTTTTATTATCCACTATGTGATTCTCTCTCTTTTTATTTTTTTCTCTATCAATTCTATTTCTATATACTGTATACTGTATCTCTCTCTCTCTCTCTCATTTCTTTCCTTCTTTCTCTATTCATACTTTGTTTATGCTCTTTATTCTCTTTCTCTCATTTCTCTTATCACCTCTCCATCTCTCCTTCATTTTCTTCTCTCTCTCTCCTTTCTTTCTGTCTTTCTCTATTCATACTTTTTATGCTCTTTATTCTCCATTCTTCCTCGTTTTATTTATTCCCTTTATTCTCTTTCACTTATTTCGCTTATGACATCTCTCTCCCTTTCACTGTGATTTACTTTCTTTATTTCTCCTTCTCTTTATCTGTTATATTTCAGTTTCTATTATCTCTCTTATTCTCACTTTCTTTGTACTGTATCTCTCTCTCTCTCTCTCTTTCTTTCCTTATTTATCTAGTCATACTTTATGCTCTTTATTTTCCGTTCTCATTTTATTTATTCCATTTATTCTCTTTTTTCAATTATCTTCATCTTCACATCTCTCTCTCTCTCTCTCTCTCTCTCTCTCTCTCTCTCTCTCTCTCTCTCTCCCCATTGTCTCTGATTTCTTCTTCTTTCTATATATATTTAACATATTCTCCCTTTCACACTGTTTTTCTCCTTCTCTTTATCTGTTATTTTTCCATTTTTTTAAATTGATTAAAATATGGGACGTGGCTCCTTTAAGAATTGTGTTCCGGTTGCTTTTTTCCATATAAACTGGTGATACGGTGTTTAGGTTATACGGAAGCGCTTTATTGCGTTCAGTAAAAATGCGCTTTATTGCAGTGAATACGGATTTGGGAATGCGATGCGCTTGCGCGTACGGTTCCGTACGCTAATATAGTGAGGAAGCGTTAGTGGATGCACTTTAATGCATTTTAATGCAATTATCAATGCATTGATAACGTGTTTGTCAGGAGGAGTTGCTAGTAAACATTACTCACCACTAATAAACACCATTTAGTTGACGTTCATGATTTTTATGTAGGTTGCGACTGAACTTTTAGGATTTAAACAGCTGAGGTTGTGTTTTATTGTTGTTGCCGAATGTCTTAGCATAAAGGCGAAAACCCTCTACGACTGTAATAACTGATTGTAACAGGTTTCACCTTCAAAAAAAAGAGGTCTCTTTGCTCATTCTTCTTGGTTCTCCATCTGCTCATTAACATTCTCTGTAAACGTGCTCTTGCAGCACTAATGAAACGTTCCTTCTTGACATTTTTATCCGGCGTCTCGTACATGTTTTTTTTTCCTCCCATCTCTCTCTCTCTCTCTCTCTCTACTCTCTCTCCCTCTCTCTCTCCATCTCTCTCTCTCTCTCTCCGTTGGCCAGGGAACGAAACAGGAACATGATTATTCATTCTCTTTCTCTACGGGCGATCAGATGACAGTTGTGCTCTGTCTCAGATCGGAGAGGCATCAACCCATCCGACGCTGATTAGCTCCGACTGGCCTTCACCGCCGAATATCATTATTATCATTGTGATGCTAATGCGGTCCGGGCTCGCGTCCGCGTTTCCGCGGTGAGAACGAGAACGAAGACTGCTCGTGCTTTTGACGCTCATTTGTCAGGTCTAATGTTGTCTAACATGCTACATCAGACATGGGCAAACTACAACCCGCGGGCCAAACCCGGCCCTTCAGCCCAAACCCAAACCCGGCTCGCCAACCCAAACCCTACCCGCCAGCCCAAACCCAAACCCAAACCCGGCCCTCCAGCCCAAACCCAAACACGGCAACCCAGCCAAAACCCAAACCTGGCCATCCAGCCCAAACCCAAACCCAAACCCGGCTTGCCAACCCAAACCCAAACCCGGCTCGCCAACCCAAACCCGGCCCGCCAGCCCAAACCCAAACACGGCCCGCCATCCCAAACCCAAACCTGGCCCTCCAGCCCAAACCCAAACCCAAACCAAAACGGCTTGCCAACCCAAACCCGGCCAAACCCGGCCAACCCAAACCCACGGCCCAACCAGCCCAAACCTGGCCCTCAACGCCAACCCAAACCCAAACCCGGCCCAAACCCAAACGCCATCCCAAACGCCAACCCAAACCCGGCTCCAAACCCGGCCCGCCAGCCCAAACCCAAACACGGCCCGCCATCCCAAACCCAAACCTGGCCCTCCAGCCCAAACCCAAACCCAAACCCAAACCCGGCTTGCCAACCCAAACCCAAACCCGGCTCGCCAACCCAAACCCGGCCCGCCAGCCCAAACCCAAACACGGCCCGCCATCCCAAACCCAAACCTGGCCCTCCAGCCCAAACCCAAACACGGCAACCCAGCCAAAACCCAAACCTGGCCATCCAGCCCAAACCCAAACCTGGCTTGCCAACCCAAACCCAAACCCGGCTCGCCAACCCAAACCCGGGAATCGAACCCGGACCCTGGTGGTGTGAGGTGAACGTGCTAACCACTTAACCACCGTGCCCCTGGGTTTGGATCACAATCATATACCTCCCGAACCCCACACACGTTTGGAATTTTTGGAAATCCACAACATTCCGGCCCCATAGAGAATGAATGGGGAAATTTGACGCTCCGCTGTTCGGCCCGTGTTCGCTCGACATGCACATTTGACATATCCACTCGTAGGTGAGATGAAGTAGGTCGTGTACGTATGACTGGTGTGACATGATGACAGTGGTGAGACATGTGACATGGTGTCACATGGCCGCAAACGTGAAAAATCTGCGAAACGGCGGAACTCAGGTCATGTGACATGTCTAAACGCTCGCCACATCGACAGGAGTCGGACGGTGGATAATTTGATGATGTCACGTGCGTCACTGGCCCCGCCTCCTCCCGAATAAAAACGGGACAAACAGGATTGTGTCAAGAAATGTGAGGAAAAAAGTGAGGAAAATGCTGCCATGAAAATGTTGGAATTCCAAATCT
>JACRUU010000011.1:22710409-22720409 GCA_030449085.1 Kryptopterus vitreolus
CCCTCGTTCAGTAACATATTTTTGAAATTCTGTCGTTTGTCTTCTTGCCTTCCATCTTTTCTTCCTTCCTTTCTTCCTCCATCCTACCCTCTTATTTATTTTTACCTGACATATTTTCAACATTAAAGCTACGCCTTACAGGCCTCCTCACCTCCCCTACATCAGTACGTGATTGAGTACAAATATCCAGGAGTACACTCTAAAATTTTCCCGGTGGGGACGGGGACGGGGACGGGGGACTTTTTGTCTCAGGGGCCACGCTGACTTTAAAAATTTGACAGATGGTCGGGGCCATGCATACCTATCAAACATAAACATATAAAAGTCATTAATGTTTATACTCAATGTATCCCCATGACTAATGCGCCTCCTGGTGGAACGTCAGGCAATTACAGGACGAATGAATGCATTATAATTATGATATGATTTGATTTGGGCAATTCTGTAACCGATCTTCGGCGAGGGGCCGGATTAAAGGCAGCGAGGGGCCGGACGTGGCCCGCGGGCCGCAGTTCTAAACGAACGTCTTCCCAGAAGAGCGGTTTATTTTAAAAAAGCAACATGCAGCGGGGAATTATTTTTATTACTGTTATTATCAGGCCTGTGAGTCACAAGCGCCGTTAGATACGGCGCGAGAAATCCCGAAGTGGAATAGATTTTCCTGCGCAAAGCCCGAGCAGCAGGTTGTTTAATGCAGTGTAATTACATGTTTCACTGTGTGTTCATTTCCAGAGCTTTAGGGGGGGATAAAAAATTAATAATAAAAAAAAAAAACGCTGGTTGATTGTGAAATAAGCTGTGCCTGGCAGTCTGTCCAGCATTAAAGCTATTCATTTCAGTAAACACACAACTTTAGATTAATGGCTTCTTTTTGTTTGGCGCCCGATACCGAGGCCAGCCTTGGACGATAAACGTGCTTTTTGTCGGTGAATCCCCCCGCTCCCCCGGTGCGCCCCGTTTCATCCATATAAAACAAAAACAACGTTTCTACTTTATTCCTACTGATTCTGATCATTCGCTCTGAACATTAGCAATCAATCTGCCCGAGTTAACGGTCAGATATGTAGCGTTTGGCTCGAGGCGCAGCGAGTTTGGGCCCAATTCATATACGGAGTGCCAGTGTTTCCTCAGGCGCTATCATTTCTTATGGACACGCAAAGGCCTCTGTTTTTGCCTCGTGGTTTTTTTCGCCAAACCCCCCCCCCCCCCCCTCCACCCCCCCCCCCCCCCCATCCCCCCCCTCCCCCCCTCCCCCCTCCCCCCCCCTCCACGGTCCTAAACTCGGCGGCGTTTTCGTCATCCAAAAGCAACATATGCTGAAAAATATGGCACTGTAAAAGGAAGCAAAGACGGAGGCATCTTTTCTGTTGTCGTATTTCATTTATTTATTTATTTGTTTGTTTGTTTGTTTATTTATTTATTTGAATTGAGTACTCCTTGGCGTAATATTTTTTTTTTTTTGCAATTTCTCTCTTTCTTTCGTTCTTTCTATCTTTTGTTTTGTAATATATATGTATTTTTTTCTTGCAATTTCTCTTTCTTTCTTTCTTTCTGCTTTTCTTGACTTCCATCTTTTCCTTCTTTCTTCCTCTATGTCCTTACTATATCCATTCTTCCCTCTTTTTATTTTTTTTTTTGCCGAACATCTTTGTTTTTATTATTCTGTCGTTTGCCCTCTTCTCTTCCTGCCTCCCATCTTTGCTTTCTTTCTTTCATTATTTCTTTATTATTTCTCTATTTATTTATTTATTTATTTATTCCTTTCTTCCAGCCTTCTGTTTTTTTTTTCCTTTTTTACTCGTGCCTGACGTGTTTTTATTATTCGGTTGTCTTGCATCTTTCTTTCTTTCTTTCTTTCTTTCTTTCTTATCTCCCATCTTTATTAATTTGTTTCTTTCTTTATTCTTTCCTTCATCCCTTCCTTTATCCATTCTTCTCATTTTTTTTTACATCTTTGCCTAACATATATATTGATCATTCTGTTGTTTGCCTTCTTGTCTTCCATTTTTCTTTCTTTCTTTCTTTCTCCCTTATCCATTCTTCCTTCTTTTTAATTTTTCCCTTTTTTATTATTCTGTTTTTTGCCCTCTTGTCTTCCTGTCTTTCTTTCTTTCTTCATTCCTTCCTTTATCCATCTTTATCTTTCCATTTATTATATGTTATTTACCAAACATATTTTTGATTATTCTTTCTTTCTTTCTTTTTTCTTTTTTTTCCTCATCTTTTCTTTCTTTCTTTCTTTCTTTCTTTCTTTCTTTCCTTCCTTCATCCATTCTTCCCATGTTTTTTTATTTTTGCCTAACATATTTTTGGATCAATCTGTTGTTTGGCTTCTTGTCTTCCATCTTTTCTTTCTTTCTCTCTTGACTTCTATCTCTTCTTTCATTCTTTCTTTATTATCTTCAACCTTTTCTTTCTTTCTATTTTCTTTCTTTCATTCCTTCCTTTTATCCATCCTTCCCTCTTTTTTTTATTATATCTTATTTACCGGACATATTTTGGATTACTCTGTTTTTTTTTTTCTTCTTTCTTTCGTTCTTTTCCTTCCTGGTGTGTTTTTCCTCTTCGTACCCAACGCATCTAAAAGTGTGCGGTCGCCACTGAAAGCGCCGCGCCCGAGTCCCCGTGTAAAAGGGTGTGAATAATTACGCACATTCCCACACGCATTCGTCTTCGTATTCTGTGCATCGCTTACTTCCACCAAGTCAGGCGACTTTTCTCTCGACGTCTATTTCCGTTTGAAGTGTTCCTTATCAGATCTCATCCCTCACCGGAATCCTGGAAAGATCCTCCATAAGCGAGCTCAATCATCCCACATCCATCACACGTGCATGACCTGGCATTGCTCGCTCAGAGATCAAACACAAATCACGGGGGGGAAAGTAGAGCAGGTATTAGTCATCCGGGGATCAACGCCTCCAAACAAAATGTTTAAATAAATAAATAAATAAAATACAATTTTAAAAAAATCATCTTTTCGGGTGCCTCGAGGTACAAGCGAGCAGCCTACACAACTTCAAAACACTCAGATGTGTTTCCAGGAGAGCCCTCTCATGCACAAGCGTGTTATCTAACCACTACACGTGTCAGCGTGAAGCACTTTTTAAGCACAGCGGGGCTCCGGAGACAGACGTTCAGCAGGAAGATCTGACTAATAAAACTAAAATAAAAGTATGTGAAAGTATTAAAGCGCATAAAGTTCAAAAATTTAAAACAACAACAAAAAATAAATACAAAAAAATAATAATATAAGGGGCGCGGTGGTTTAGTGGTTAGCACGTTCGCCTCACACCGCCAGGGTCAGGGTTCGATTCCCGTCTCGGACATGTGTGTGTGGAGTTTGTGCATGTTCTCCCCGTGTCTCAGGGGGTTTTTCTCCGGGTTCTCCGGTTTCCTCCCCCGGTCCAAAAACATGCACGGCAGGTTGATTGGCATCTTGTATGAATTGTCCCTAGTGTATGAATGTGTGTGTGTGTGTGTGTGTGTCCTGTGATGGGTTGGCATTCCATCCAGGGTGTATCCTGCCTTAATAACCCATAGACGCCTGAGATAGACACAGACTCCCCGTGACCCGAGGGAAGATCGGATAAAGCGCTAGAAGATGAATGAATGAATGAATGAATAAATGAATAATAATAATAATAATGGGAAAATCTATACCTAACTCACATGTATGCCTGTTAAGGGTTAAAATATAGTCACATATACACACACATACAGCACAGGGAAAGTGTGTTTCTACACAGCTTGTGTTCAGAAGCGTTTTACAGCGCCCCCTGGAGGACAGACCCCTGTTGAGCTCAAGGATCCGAGAGTGGCAGGTCGGCGACCCCGGGACTCGAACCCTCGACCTTCCGATCAGTGGCCCAGTTCCTTAAACACTATGCTATTCCCCTTTATGTGTTACAGGCTCATGGACACACACACAGTGGCACGGGGATGTGAACTTATAACCTTCCGATCCAGAGTGTCTTAATATCACTCCTATCAATATCACTCCGCTTATCAATATAATAATGCCTTTATATAATAATCTTTCTTTCCTTCTTCATTCCTTCCTTTCTTTCCTTCCTTTATTTTGTATTATTCTATTGTTTGGCTTCTTGTCTGTTATTTCTTTCTTTCCTTTTTTTTCTTTCTTTCTTCATTCCTTGCTTCCTTCCTCCCTTAATCATCCATCCTTTTCTTTTTTAAATTGTTGCCTCCTTGCCCTCTTGTCTTTCTTTCTTTCTTTCTCTTTCTTTCTTTTTTCTTTCTTTCTTCCTTCCTTCCTTTCCTTTCCTTCCTTTCCTTCCTTTATTTTGTATTTTTCTATTGTTTGCCTTCTTGTCTTTTCTTTCTTTCTTTTGTTTTGTCTTTCTTTCTTTCTTCTTTCTTTCTTCATTCCTTGCTTCCTTCCTCCCTTCATCCATCGTTCTCTTTTTTATTTTTGACTCCTTGCCCTCTTGTCTTTCTTTCTTTCTCTTTCTTTCTTTCTTTCTTTCTTTCTTTCTTTCTTTCTTTCTTTCTTTCTTTCTTTCTTTCTTTCTTTCTTTCTACATTCATCCCTTCCTTTATTTTGTATTATTCTATTGTTTGCCTTCTTTTCTGTTCTTTCTTGCTTGCTTGCTTTTGTTTTTCTTTTCTTTTTTTTCTTTCTTTCTTTTTTCTTTCTTTCTTCATTCCTTGCTTCCTTCCTCCCTTTATCCATCCTTCCCTTTTTTTAAAAATTTTTGCCTAACATGTTTAAACTGGGTGGTTGTTTAACGACTACATTTACCCCATTGGGCAAACACGCCCTTATCCACAGCGACTTACAACTGAGCATTTGAGGGTTAAGGGCCTCTCTCAAGGGCCCACTAGTGGCAGGGGGATTTGGACCTGCGATCTTCTGGTCCAGAGCCCAAAGCATTAACCACTGAGCCACAGAATATAAACGAGCAGCAGCAATTCTGCCGCATTTGTTCGGTCTTTTCCCGCTTAGCGTTCGCCGAGCGTTATAAATCTACAAATCTACTTCTGATTGAGATCCAGGCATGAAAAAAACTTCAAGCTGTCGTTGAAATCCCGATGATGTCCTGATCACATGTTCACAAGACTCATTGGCCAGAACTTGAGCAACAGTTTTTAGGGTCTGAAACACACTTGGGGCCTCTGTGGGTAAACCCCCCCCCCTCCTCCCCCACATTTTGTCTTTGATAAAGAGACTAAAAGGGACATACTGATGAAATCACTTGTCAAAATGGATTCAATCGAATTGTGGCTTCTACGATTAACAAGGTCGGGGGGGGGTTTGGGTCTTGAACCGGGAACAAATCCTACTCAAATAAATCACGCTCACTAAGCCATGCAGTTTCCAACATGGGAAACATCACTTATTTTTTTTAATATGTCATAGACCTCTGTTTTCTGCGAGGTTATGGGAAGACGAATGCTGGGAAGACTCTCTGTGCTTTTTATATTCGCACACAAGCTGTGGTTTATTATTATTATTATTATTATTATTATTATTATTATTATTATTATTATTATTCTGCCCTAAAAGTGATCGTGCGGACCAAACCGTAAGTCCTAGAGACTTGAAATCTGGACAGATGGTAGAGCTCAATTTGGGGAGAGGTTGACAAAGTCTCAACACATTTGGACACAGGGGGGCGCTATTATCCCAAAAAAAAAGATTCGCAGATATGTGGTCATAGCTCGTCGAAAATTTATCGTACACTCAAAACTTGGATATGTCCGGAATCCTCATGTCAAAGCGAAGAAAGTCCGCATTGACGGTTTTATGCTTGCAAAGTTGGCTTTTTCTGTAAAACCTGGTTATGTTAAAAACCTAATTGTGCGCACTAGTCATGGGTCTTTTGCGGCCTCAGAACAAAACCAGTGTAGAAATGTTCAGTAGACGTGGCTTATCAATAATCATCCAATGAACATTGAACTTTCGACTCACCGTTGCAACAGCTCAACTTATAAGTTCAAAGTAGGCGGGGCCACATTGACACAAATGGCTATAACTCCTGAACGCAATGAGATATTTTCATGAAACTCAGCACATCTCTGTATGTCCTGAATCCTTGGTGGAATCCAAAAAATTGCGTAGTTTCGCAAATTAACGGCTCTAAACGAAAAAAAAAAACGTTTCACTTTTCGAAGGCACACGATATCAAGATTTTCAAGCCCCACAATGATGTCTTTGTCCTTGCATCAGATGCTTGAACGCTGCTGCTATATTTATAATTGTTATTTAATAGATTTTATAAAATGTTTAAAAAGGTATGTAATATGGAAGATATTATTGAAGATTATATAATCTTAGTTTCAGTTTCAAATAAGGCATAAAATGCGCAGTGTCGGCTGTTACTATGGAAACAACACCCCGTCAGATCGAGAGTGTTAAAATATCCGTCTGCTTGCGAGAAAAGTGAAAATGTCATTGATTGTACTGCACACGCCGTCGAACGTCTCCTCGTGAACACGCTATTAATCCTGCACTTTTACCCAGTCCCGTTCCACCCGACCAATCGGATTCGAGAATCCGGCAGCGGAAAATGAAGGAAAATAAATCGCCACAATCTCGCCGCCGAAATGGCACCGGTTTCATCGTTTGTTTGTTTGTTTTTCTTTTTTCTCTTCGTTAGACGTGATTCTGTTCTCTCAGAAACAGGGACATGGGCCTCACTAGCAGATGTCAGTCTGTCAGTGTGGACCACTTCTTTGTCAACAAACTACTATGTAATTTTGAGGGGAAAAACAAAAAACAAAAAAAACAATAAAACAAACCCAGATGGTTTGTCCTGCTGCTCGGTCGCACTGTTTACGCCTGCTGTTTTGTGTAGAGAGCGTTTTTTTTTTTTGCCGTTTGTCTCGCGCATGTCTGCCTTTGAGAAGAATCAATGCGTTAGATGATATATATAGATAGATAGATAGATAGATAGATAGATAGATAGATAGATAGATAGATAGATAGATAGATAGATAGATAGATAGATAGATAGATAGATAGATAGCAGACAGACAGACAGACAGACAGACAGACAGACAGACAGATAGATAGATAGATAGATAGATAGATAGATAGATAGATAGATAGATAGATAGATAGATAGCAGACAGACAGACAGACAGACATACAGATAGATAGCAGACAGACAGACAGACAGACAGACAGACAGACAGACAGATAGATAGATAGATAGATAGATAGATAGATAGATAGCAGACAGACAGACAGACAGACAGACAGACAGACAGATAGATAGATAGATAGATAGATAGATAGATAGATAGCAGATAGACAGATCAGACAGACAGACAGAAGACAGACAGACAGACAGACAGATAGATAGATAGATAGATAGATAGATAGATAGATAGATAGATAGCAGACAGACAGACAGACATATAGATAGATAGATAGATTATATATACTTGAACTTGGTTACAGTACCCCTATATCACCTCATATCACCCTGGTGTTTTATATTTTCCTATAATACAACACACTAAAACCTGGGCAAATTTTTCTACCTTTGATAAACCAGCCCTCTTTAGTTTTGCCTTTTTGTTGTAGGGTTTTTCCTTTTACGGGGACAAAGCAATTAGTGAACTAAAGGGCACTTTTGTTTAAGAGCAGAAAAGTGCGTCAGATGCTGTTGGTGTCGTCTCGGCAGATTTCGTGATTTCTCACGCTTCATTGTTCTGCTGGACAAATTATTTGATTGCTTGTTGTTTTTCCAGCTTTATCAAGCGAGCATGATGCCATCTGGGGCGTCGTCGTTAGACATGGTGTTGAAGAGACCGGAGCGAGAGTGGTGAAGGAGAGCACTGATTTTTAGCTGCATGAACGTTTCCCGGCAGGTTGCCGAGCTTTTTGCGTCTCTGCGAGGGAGGTCAAGCCGACGTGAAGCTTGCGCTACTTTAATTACACATCAGCGCAGAAGCACTGGGCCGAGACGGTCTCAGCGACGTGTTCGTACCTCTGAACATCTGGATTGGAATCTTCATTCAGCGATAAAGTAGAGTTTCTCTTCGCTTGGGGGTCGGATTTGTGTCGAATGAATTCCCATCATGATATATCATTATATTTGACACTTTTATTGTCTGTCTAGACCAGGGGTGTACAAACTTTGGGCCAGATTTGTCCGGGTGGTTCAGTCTGACCTTCCTTGAACATTAAAATTAAATACAAATTAACAAATTAATGATTTTTTTTATTACAAATGGCAGAGTTTTCATTTCTTCACTCATAAACAAATAAATCTAAATACATTTTTACTAAAATGACTTTCATATTTTAAGGCCATGCAAAACATTCAGGAAGATGAAACATATCTAGGTTGATTTGAAACATTATATATTATTCACTATTAAATGGCAAAGTGTAAACCTCTAAATCCAAACAAACACTAACATTGATCTTATTCTGAAGTACAAAACGAGGGCAGATAAAAACGATAAAATGTTATTTTATTTTGCCTTAATTGATGAATACAGTGGAATTTTATCGCTTTGCCTCCTTCTTCTCTGAGCTTTTCTTGTATTGTATAGTGTTGGTCAACATATTATTGATTTTATGACGGAGACGTATGTTCAAGCCCCGGTATCGCCAAGTTCCTCCTAGGTCCGTGAGCAAGGTCCTTAACCCTCTGTGTTCCAGGGGGCGCTGTATCATGACCCTAGCTTCCAAAAGCACGTTGGGATATGCGAAGGAAGAATTTCACTGTAAATGTATATGTGGCAAATAAAGTTAGATTTTTTTATTTTATTTGTCACATATTTGCTTCTTGACGACGTCCAATAAACAAGCAAAATTGTCTAAATATAATGTAAAAAAAATAAAAGACAATTATTATTGCGGCGATGAGGAAACATTATCCAAAGGGACAGAAAAACATATGCAGAAACAGAGGCAGGTCAGCAATGTGAAATAATGTGGGGAAAAAAAATGAAAGTATGTGTACACAGCAGGGGGGGTGTGTGTGGGCAGGATAGAGCACAAAAGCATTAATTCATTTTTATAATTATATGTTATAATTATTAGTGTTAGAATTATGTTCTGGTTTTGGTTGCTTTCTGTCAGACTCTGGACCTGGGCTGCCTGGACCACTAGGGGTCGCCTTTGAGCCCTTTGCCCCCTATGCCCTATTCCCTGTCCCCTTCCCCCTAATTTTTCCCACCTGCTCCTCGTTGCCTTTTGTTTTAAGTTTCCCACCTTTCCTTTTGCTTGTGTTGGGTCATTGGAGTTTTTTGGTGTGTTGATGCGCTGCTTGTGTTTTGTCATTGTGTTATGGTGGGTCACTTTGTTCATTTTGCTTTTGTCTGATTTACCTGTTATCTACTTTGTCTTCCCTGGTTTTCCCCTTTTTGTGTTAGCTATGTTTTTTTAGATAGCAGTTTTCATTTATTTCTTTGGTTCCCGGTTTTTTGACGTGTTCTCTCTCTCGAGCCCTGTCCCTAGCCGTGGTTTCGCCCCTTCCCTAGTTCCTCTCTAGTCTCTCTAGCTTCTTCTACCCATTCTCTAGTGCCCTCTCTTTCTACCCCTAGCTTCTACCAATTCTCTAGTGCCCTCTCTTGCTTCTACCAATTCTCTAGTGCCCTCTCTTGCTTCTACCAATTCTCTAGTGCCCTCTCTTGCTTCTACCAATTCTCTAGTGCCCTCTCTTGCTTCTACCAATTCTCTAGTGCCCTCTCTTGCTTCTACCAATTCTCTAGCCCTTCTAGCTTCTACCCCTTCTCTAGTGCCCTCTCTAGATTCTACCCCTTCTCTAGTGCCCTCTCTAGCTTCTACCCCTTCTCTAGTGCCCTCTCTAGTTTCTACCCCTTCTCTAGTGTTCTCTCTAGCTTCTACCCCTTCTCTAGTGCCCTCTCGTGCTTCTACCAATTCTCTAGTGCCCTCTCTAGCTTCAACCCCTTCTCTAGTGTTCTCTCTAGCTTCCACCCCTTCTCTAGTGCCCTCTCTAGCTTCCACCCCTTCTCTAGTGCCCTCTCTAGCTTCCACCCCTTCTCTAGTGCCCTCTCTAGC
>JACRUU010000011.1:22727909-22732909 GCA_030449085.1 Kryptopterus vitreolus
GATACCTTTTCTTCATTTCTTCTGTTTATTCCTTTCTTCGTATTTTTCACATATATATTTTCATATCTATTTTTGTACGAAATGTCTCTGGCAAAAAGACCTTTAAAACATAACATACGTGCTTCAAAATACAAATATGTTTGTAAAATAAACAATGCACCGATACTGTGTACTGTACTGTACTGGGGGCGCGGTGGTTTAGTGGTTAGCACGTTCGCCTCACACCTCCAGGGTCCGGGTTCGAGTCCCGTCTCGGCCATGTGTGTGTGGAGTTTGTGCATGTTCTCCCCGTGCCTCAGGGGGTTTTTCTCCGGGTTCTCCGGTTTCCTCCCCCCGGTCCAAAAACATGCACGGTAGGTTGATTGGCACCTTGGAAAATTGCCCCTAGTGTATGAATGTGTGTGTGTGTGTGTGTGTGTGTGTACTGCGATGGGTTGGCATTCCATCCAGGGTGTATCCTGCCTTAATGCCCACAGACGCCTGAGATAGGCACAGACTCCCCGTGACCCGAGGGAAGATCGGATAAAGCGCTAGAAGATGAATGAATGAATAAGCAATGCACCGATGCTGTGTAGTTTCATAATACAACATGTTTTAATGTAGAAAACGCCTACTCGGGTGTATTAAGGTGCAAAAAAAAAAAAACATCACATGAGCTCTTATATTGCCGTCGTGTCATCACATATAGTGTAGGGTCATATCTCTCCTACCCCTCATATGGGGTCCCCCATTACAAACTAATTGAATATCCAGGCCTTAACCACAGAGCAACCACCTCTGTGGTTAAGGAGGGGGTAGCTCAGGCGCTGGGCTGCTGATCGGAAGCTCCGGGTTCGAGCCCCGGTATGGCCAAGCTGCCGCCCTTGGGTCCTTGAGCAAGACCCTTAACCCTCTGTGCTCCAGGAGCGCCGTATCATGCGCTCTGACCCCAACTACCAACAACAACCTGGGATATGCAAAGAAAAGAATTTCACTGTGCTGTAATGTTTATGTGACAAATAAAGGATTCATTCATTCATCTTCTAGCGCTTTATCCGATCTTTCCTCGGGTCACGGGGAGTCTGTGTCTATCTCAGGCGTCTATGGGCATTAAGGCAGGATACACCCTGGATGGAATGCCAACCCATCACAGGGAACACACACATTCACACACACATTCATACACTAGGGACAATTTTCCAAGGTGCCAATCAATAAAGGATTATTATTATTATTATTATTATTATTATTATTATCATAAACCCACATATTTGAGCTAAAGACGTAGATACGCGACTGTGAAGTGTTATTCATGTCTTAATCATGTGAGAACAGCTTCTATAAAGAGACGAGACGAGAAGGATGGGAGGTAGAGAGAGCGACGGCGTTTTTGATTTTCCGAGGTGACTCATTCCCCCAAGGTTGATCCTTAAGTTCGAACACAGAGCATGTGTATGTTCTCCGTGTGCTCAAGGCACCGGCGTGAGTTCGCATAACGACGGCGGTGTCTGGACCGGATTCTTCGGCGTCGCTCGCAAAGTGCGTCAGGGACGCGAGCGGTGAGGAAACGCGGTTAAAAGGGAGCGGCAGGACGCTCCGGCAGGACTCGAGGGAGGCGAGTGTAGTTGGAGCTGAAATGAGGCCGAGGGGAGGGGGGTAAATAGAGCTGGCGGTTCTCGCGGCACTCGTCTTCCAGCGCTTCGTTTAAACCGAGTTGTCTGGCGTCGATGTTGTAGCATTTCCACTATGATTTCGCTGGATTCAACACTCTCATTTGAACGTATTTATTTATGGAATCTTTGGGTCAAACCGAAGAAAATCCTGATTTTGACGGTTTCCGGCTGCAAAGTTCGTTAAAGATTCGTTATCTTAACTGGTCACGCGCATTGGGCAATTCTTGTCAATAATTGTCGCAACGGCTCACCTAAAAGTTCAAAGTAGGCGGGGCCACACTGATACGAATGGCTATAACGCCTGAGCGCAACCAGATCTCTTCATGAAACTTGGTAGATCTCTCAATCCTTGAATCCCCAAAAAACATCACCACCTAGCGGCGCTAAACGGAGGGAGAAACATTTCACGGTGTGTTTCTATAGCGCCACCTAGTGGCCAAGCTACGCAAAAGCTATGCTATAACTTTGCCCTTATGTCCTTCAGTGCCTCAGTTGCTCGAACCCTGCAGATCGTTGATTTGATTCATTGTAAATTACCATTCAGTTTTATTTCTATAGCACTTTTTTTTTTAAGGACGGACATCGTCTCAAAGCAGATTTACACGGTTAGTGACGTAAAAATGAAAACGATTGTTCTGTATAAGTTTGTCCCTGGTGAGCGAGCAGGTGGAAGAACTCCCTACGATGGAAAGGAAGAAACCTTGAGAGGAACCAGACTCCCGAGGGAACCTGATCCTCATACGGGTGAGACCCAATGTCCATTCGTGACAACTATACCATGTTCACATGTAGCATAACAGATGATGGGGGATGAGTTTTTTGTCTTTTGCTCGGTTGTTATTGATTGTTTTTTAATCCGACACAAACAAATAAATCCAAACATTATAGCATATTGTTCTTTAAGCTACCTTAAGACAATGTTCATTATTAAAAACTATATTAAATACTTTATTGACCCCCCCCCCCCCCCCCCCCCCCCCCCCCCCCCCCCCCCCCCCGTGGAAATTTGTTGCTTTGTGAATTCTTATAGAAAAATGCAAGTATTATATTATAAACTATATATTGATTGAAATCAGATAAAATGAAAGGTGTAGCAGCAACGAAACACAAGAAAGTCGGAATAAAGTGATAGTTATACAAGTTATTGCGCATGTAACAGTATATTATTATTTTTTATTTATTTTTTATTTTTCATTCATTCATCTTCTAGCGCTTTATCCGATCTTCCCTCGGGTCACGGGGATCCTGTGCCTATCTCAGGCGTCTATGGGCATTAAGGCAGGATACACCCTGGATGGAATGCCAACTCATCACAGGACACACACACACACACACACACACATTCATACACTAGGGACAATTTTCCAAGGTGCCAATCAACCTACCGTGCATGTTTTTGGACCGGGGAGGAAACCGGAGAACCCGGAGAAAAACCCCCTGAGGCACGGGGAGAACATGCACAAACTCCACACACACATGGCCGAGACGGGAATCGAACCCGGACCCTGGCGGTGTGAGGCGAACGTGCTAACCACTAAACCACCGTGCTCCTTATTATTATTATTATTATTATTATTATTATTATTATTGTTGTTGTTAAGTTATTAAATTACAAGATATTGCACATTTAACACTATTATTATTATTATTATTATTATTATTATTATTATTATTATTATTATTATTATTATTATTATTATTGCACTTAACACACTGCATATAATTGCCTGGGAGAATAAATTAATATAAGTGTGGCATGAACATTTATATATAGATATATAAGCATAAGTTATGAGAAATTTTGTTGAATTTTAGTTGAATGCTCAATTAATCTTTGTCTCATTTATCAAAAAAATAAATAAATAAATATATGTATATATTTTTTGGTTGATAAATTTTCTACAGATTAATTTCCCTGTGAGAAGGGATTATAGATATATATATATATATATATATATATATATATATATATATATATATATATATATATATATATATACTGCAGTCATTTCATTAATGCACGGTTAATGAAGCGAGCATTTCTGTTTGATTAAAACGTAAATAAATATAATAAAAAGCTCATCAAAACCTTCAGTGCAGCGCACACTTTAAAATGAAACTCTTTAAAATATTTTTAAACAATATTTAAACAATTGTTTTACTGATGTGCAAAGTCGTAGGGGGCACGGTGGTTTAGTGGTTAGCACGTTCGCCTCACACCACCAGGGTCCGGGTTCGATTCCCAGCTCGGCCATGTGTGTGTGGAGTTTGTGCATGTTCTCCCCGTGCCTCAGGGGGTTTTTCTCCGGGTTCTCCGGTTTCCTCCCCCGGTCCAAAAACATGCACGGTAGATTGATTGGCACCTTGGAAATTTGTCCCTAGTGTATGAATGCTTGTGTGAATGTGTGTGTGTGTGTCCTGCGATGGGCTGGCATTCCATCACGGGTGTATCCTGCCTTAATGCCCATAGACGTCTGAGACTCCCCATGACCCTCCCCATGACCCATATGGGAGGGGGTAGCTCAGTGGTCTAAGGCGCTGGGCTGCTGATCGGAAGATCCGGGTTCGAGCCCCGGTATGGCCAAGCTGCCGCCCTTGGGTCCTTGAGCAAGACCCTTAACCCTCTGTGCTCCAGGGGCGCCGTATCATGGCCGACCCTGCGCTCTGACCCCAACTACCAAACATCAAGCTGGGATATGCGAAGAAAAGAATTTCACTGTGCTGTAATGTATATGTGACAAATAAAGGCTATTCTATTCTATTCTATGACCCGAGGGAAGATCGGATAAAGCGGTAGAAGATGAATGAATGAATGTGCATCTGCCATGCAACATCTGCCATGACGCACATGTCCGGCACTTAAAACCGTCCGTGTGGAAACATGACAAAAGCTCTGATAATTTATGTAATTTGCTATATTAATTAGAGTGTTAAAAACATGAGAGGTACTCATTTCAGCTACATTTCAAACAGATAAATACGTGTAATTAAGTTTAATCAGGAGTTCAGTCACGGCAGTCCTGCGATTAAATATTAGAACCGGTTGACGGCCTTGATGTTTATTAATTATGAGGAATTGTTGTTATTAAATTAGCGAGAAGATCAGAAGCACAAACTCCCAGAGCAGCTCCAGCTGACCCAAAGTGCCATCTCCTGCTAATGAACCATTTTGATGGTTAATAGACGGATTAAGAATGCTTTGTTGGTCCGGCTATTACCAGTGTTTCCTTTACCACACTTTTGTCTCGCTCGAAGAGAAAAGAAACACATTCAAGTGTTGAGTACAGAAGACTTTCCCGTGGCAGGAAACTCCAAGTTTTGCTTAATTGTCATGTCATGTCATGCACA
>JACRUU010000011.1:22742909-22787909 GCA_030449085.1 Kryptopterus vitreolus
TTACACACACACACACACACTTCTTCCTGAACACCATATAAGTATCGTAGTAAAAAGCACATTTGCAGTGCTGGAATGTTAAAGATGTTGTGTGTTTACTCTTGTTGTTGATTGATTACTGGCTGTGCGCTTCAGCGTTAGAAGAATGGCGTTGGCGTACGGCGCTCTAGAACCACATCCACGTGGCTGATGTACGCTAGAATTTATTCGAGTTTATTTTATTTTTAGTTTGGACTGTACGATTTGGGTTTTGAAAAATGTAGATCATTTTTTTTCTGCCTCAGTTCCATCTGGAAACAACTTGGCTTCGGAGTGTAATGGAGGAAACTCTGATTGATTACAGGGTGCAGTGATTTAAACCGCGATTGGCGCGTCCTCGTCGGGTTTAAGCCATGTGGAAAGTGGCTTTTATAATCCCTCGTGTATTTTCCTGTACATAGAAGACGGATTACGCAGCAGCCTCGTTGTCGTGTTGTCAGTCGGTTACAGTGGACACTTCACAGTTTGCTGGTGTAGATGAGGTTCCAGTTACTGCGCCAGTGTCGGAGTAAACTAGAACCCTCACACTTTTATTTACGCCTCGGGTTTTAAATCGCGCTTTGGTGCAGATTTCAGGACCGGTAACAGGAAGAAATGAAATTGCTGCTTGTTGTTGTTGTTGTTGTTGTTGTTGTTGTTTTATTATTATTATTATCATTCGTGAAAATCAAAAGTTTACTTTTTATAAGACAGTTTGAAATAAAATGTTTGGCTAAAAAAAAAAATCCTTTATAAAAATAATATGAAATAAAAAAGAAAAATAATTGTTTACAAAATGATAATAAAATATTACATATTTCATAAGATAATAAAAGATAATAAAAAAATATGCAAATTGTTTATTAAATAGTGTGCGTGTGTGTGTGTGTGTGTGTGTGTGTGTGTGAAATACATAAATATTTAATTGTGATTAATCACATATTGAGAGGCACGGTGGCGGAGTGGTTAGCACGTTCGCCTCACACCGCCAGGATCCGGGTTCGATTCCCGTCTCGGTCATGTGTGTGTGGAGTTTGTGCATGTTCTCCCCGTGCCTCAAGGAGGTTTTTCTCCGGGTTCTCCGGTTTCCTCCCGGTCCAAAAACATGCACAGTAGGTTGAGTTGGCACCTTGGAAAATTGCCCCTAGTGTATGAATGTGTGTGTGAATGTGTGTGTGTGTGTGTGTGATGGGTTGGCATTCCATCCAGGGTGTATCCTGCCTTAATGCCCATAGACGCCTGAGATAGACACAGGCTCCCCGTGACCCGAGGGAAGATCGGATAAAGCGCTAGAAGATGAATGAATGAATAATCACATATTGATCTTAACGTTTTCAATGTACCATAAATGAACACTTTTCTAATACTGTAAGTAACTGTAACAGATGTTATAATTCTATACATTTCTCTCCAAATCTCTTCCTTTAATAAAATTATTGATTATTTAATATTGATTTTACTCTGTAATTAACAGGAAATTAATATTAAAAGAATCATTTTCAATGTTGTTTTGTTTAGCGGTGGTTTGAAGTGTAAAATATGGGACGTGTCTCCTTTAAGAATTGTGTTCCGGTTGCTTTTCCATATAAACTGGTGATACGGTGTTTAGGTTATACGGAAGCGCTTTATTGCGTTCAGTAAAAATGCGCTTTATTGCAGTAATACGGATTTGGGAATGCGATGCATTATACACAATATAGTGAGGAGATCGTACCTGTTGTGAATGCGCAGCTAGGGGGCGTCATTGGGGGAAATTTTGGACGCGTGAGTGGACGCACTGAACGTTTCTTTATTTGTTCTTTTTGTTCATTCGCCAACACGACGCTCGAGTGAAGGAGCGGATCACTCACATAGTAACGCCCACTAATTCATATTCTTATATTCAGTATGAACACAGTGTACTATTACATTGATGGTAGTAGTGGGAACCCTTATTTGTACATTCTGACCAATCAGGTGTCGGAGCGTTATAGTGAATGTGTGAAGAGCGATCGTCTCTCGCTCATCTCCTTTATCCATCCGTCTTGTAAAATATCCATATTGAGCGGTGTGTGTGTGTTCTCTCAGGAGGTAAAGACCGGCGCAGCGGCCTGATCCTGACCATCCCGCTATGCACGGAGCAGACCAGTATGGAGGAGCTCAGCTCCACGCTGGACTACCTGCTCAGCATCCCCAGGTCAGCACATCCACTCTACGCCATTTGGCACACGCCTTTATCCAGGGCGACTTGCACCTAGTAAAGTGGGGGTTAAGGGCCTCCCTCAAGGGCCCACTAGTATAATTTAATGTTATGGATTAGCGATCAAAGACTTGGATTGCAATCCGGCTAACTTTCCTCTCTTTCTCCTCCTTTCCCTCCTTTTCTCCTCTCTTCCCTCCTTTCTCTCCTTTTACTACCTTCTATCTTGTTTCCTCCCTTCCCTCCTGTCCTTTCTCCTCCGTTTTCCTCCATTCTATCCCTTCTCATCCTTTCTGTCCTTTCTCCTCTCTTCCGTCCTCTCTTCCCTCTTTTCTCCTATATTCCCTCCTTTCTTCTTCTTTTCTCCTCTCTTCTATCCTTTCTCCTCTTTTCCCTCCCTTCTCCTCTCTTACCTCCTTTCTCCTGTCTTCCCTCCTTTCTTCTTCCTTTCTGCTCCCTTCCCTCCTTTCTCCTCTCTTCTCTCATTTTTCCTCCCTTCCCTCCTTTCTTCTTCCTTTCTGCTCCCTTCCCTCCTTTCTCCTCCCTTCTCTCCTGTTTCTTCCATTCCCCCCTTTCTCTTCCATTCTGTCCTTTCTCCTCCCTCCCTTCCGTTTCCTCCATTATATCCCTTCTCATCCTTTCCCTCCTTTCTCCTCCCTTCTGTCCTTTCTCTTCTCTTTCCTCTTTTCTCCTCTCTTCTGTCCTTTCTTTTCTCTTCCCTCTTTTCTCCTCTCTTCTGTCCATTCTCTCCTGTTTCCTCCTTTCCCTCCTTTCTCCTCCCTTCTGTCCTTTCTCTTCTCTTCCCTCTTTTCTCCTCTCTTCTGTCCATTCTCTTCTTTTCTCTCGTTTCCTCGTTTCCCTCCTTTCTCCTCTCTTCCCTCCTTTCTCCTATGTAAATAAAAGTAACAGTTTATTATTTATATATTTCTTGACGCTCTGGGACTGGAGACTCCTTCTTTAAAGGTGAACATGTGTTTATTTCCAGGTGTTTTTGTTTGTGTATTATAAACAGATTAAACCTTCCACAATGTGTGTAAATACTTTGTAGTCGTCTTTACAGCGAGTAAACATGCACGAGTTTCATAAGCGCATCATGTGGTTCTCTCTCACTCGTTCCTCTCACGCTGATCCCGAGCGCCATGTAAACGACAGCTGATCCCTCGCTCCGGATTGGGTCACTGCGAGATGAATATCAGCATAATAAAGCACCCGGAGTGTAGCACAGAGAACCTTCTACATCCTTCTCACTGTATCACTCTTTCCTTTATTCACCTTTATCTCTCTGTTTATCTCCACCTGTTTGTCTTTTGATGCACTAAAATCCTTTATTTCTTTCTAACGCCTTTATATCTCTCTTTCCCTCTGTCTTCCCTTCTTTTTATCTTTAATTCCTCGCTTGTTTCTCTCCTTCCTTCCTTCATTCTTTTTATTCCTTCTTTCTTTCCTTATTTCTTTCTTTCTTTTTCTTCCTTCATTCTTTCCTTGCTTTCTCCCTTTTTTCTTTCTTTCTTCCTTTCTTTTTCATCCTCCTTTCTTTCTTTACTTGCTTCCTCCCTTCTTTCTTTCTTTCTTTAATTCCTCACTTTCTTCCTCTTTCTTTCCTTATTTCTTTCTTTCTTTTTCTTCCTTCTTTTTTTCCTTGCTTCCTCCCTCCCTCCCTTCTTTCTTTCTTCAATCTTTCCTCCCTTACCTTCTTTACTTTCCTTCTTTTCTTCTCTTTCTTCCTCTTTCCTTCTTTCTTTCTTTTTCATCCTCCTTTCTTTCTTTCTTTCTTGCTTTACTTCCTCGTGTATGTCTTTCTTTCCTTCCTCTCTCTTGCCTTATTTCTTTCTTTTTCTCCCTTCTTTCTGTCTTGCTCTCCTTCCTCGCTTCTTTCTTTCCTTCCTCCCTTCCTTCTTTCTTTCTTTTTCTTTTTTTTCTTTCTTTCTTTCTTTCTTTACTTGCCTCCTCCCTTCTTTCTTTCCTTCCTTATTTCTTTCTTTCTTTCTTTCTTTCCTTCTTCCTTATTTTTATTCCTTCCTTGTTCTTTCTTTCTTTTTCCTTCTTTCTCTTTCTTTCCTTCCTCCCTTCTTTCTTTTTCTTCCTTCCTCTGTCTTTCTTCTTTCTTTTTCTCTTTTACTCTTATTCATAGATCTGCCCATGTTCATTTCAGTCTCTCTCAACTCTTCTTCGTGTGTGTGTGTGTGTGTGTGTGTGTGTGTGTGTGTGTGTCCTGTGTCTGTGTCTGTGTCTGTGTCTGTGTGTGTGTGTGTGTGTGTGTGTGTGTGTGTGTGTGTGTGTGTGTGTGTGTGTGTGTGTGTGGTGTGTGTGTGTGTGTGTGTGTGTGTGTGTGTGTGGTGTGTGTGTGTGTGTGTGTCTCCACAGTGAGAAGTGTAAAGCACGTGGTTTCACCGTGATTGTGGACGGCAGGAGGTCTCAGTGGAACGTGGTGAAGACGGTCGTCCTCATGCTGCAGGTACAGGAACAGACCAGCGTCTCTGCTCTTTTATACAGCGTCACAAAGTGTGTGTGTGTGTGTGTGTGTGTGTGTGTGTGTGTGTGTGTGTGTGTGTGTGTGGTACATATACGTATTATGGGATGTGTAATTCTGTTGCTAGTAAAACAGGGTGATTATGTGCGAATACCTCGGCGTGTGTTTACACTGTTATCACTCCTTCACCAGGATTAAACTAATATACACTTTAATACAGCGCTCATGGAATCAATGAAAGTGTGTTCTCATTCTCATCTGTGTGTGTGAGATTCACTTCTGTGACCTGGAGGAGGATGTTCATAACACCACATGTCATGTGACCTACTTCAGTCTGATCGGGACCACCGTCTCTCTCTCTCTCTCTCTCTCCATCTCTCTCTCTCCTCTCTCTCTCTCCTCTCGCTCTCTCCTCTCTCTCTCCATCTCTCTCTCTCTACATCTCTCTCTCATCTTTCTACATCTCTCTCCCTCTCTCTATTCCTCTCAATCTCTCTTTCTCTCTCTCTCTCCCCCGATCTCTCTCTCTCTCCATCTCTCTCTATCTCTCTCTCTCTCTCTCTCTCCATCTCTCTCTCTCTCTATCCATCTCTCTCTCTCTCCTCCATCTCTCTCCATCTCTCTTCCTCTCTCCTCTCTCTCCCCTCTATCTCTCTCTCTCTCTCTCTCCTATCCTCTCATCTCTTTCTATCTCCCCCTATCTCTCTCCATCTCACTCTCTCTCTACATCCTTCTCCATCTCTCTCTCCTCCTCTATTCTCTAATCTCTCTCTCTCTCTCTCTCTCTCTCTCTCTCTCCCCCCCTATCTCTCTCACACTTTCTATCCCTCTCTCTCGCTCTCCCTTCCTCTCTCTCTCGCTCTCACTCTCTCTCTCCCTCCCTCACCCTCTCTTTCTCTCTCCCCTATCTTCCCTCTCTATCCCTCTCTCTCTCTCTCCCTTTCTATCCATCTCTCTCTTCTCTCTCTCTCTATCCCTCTCTCTCTCTTCTCTCTCGCTCTCTATCCCTCTCCCTCTATCCCTCTCTCTCTCCCTGTCTCTCTCCCTCTCCCTCTCTCTCTCTCCTTTATGAGAATTTATAGCTCCGGGTTTTCCCTCACCGATACACTGCGGGACTTTTAAAACCTATTTACACCCTGTGTGTGTGTGTGTGTGTGTGTGTGTGTTTGTGTGTGTGTGTGTGTGTAGGCTCTAAGTGGATCTGGATTGATCCGGTGGATTGATGTACGCTGCCTTGTGTGGTATTACGAGTAGGAGGAAGTGTGACATGCGCAGTGCAGGGTTTAGAGCTCATCCCCTGCTATTCCATGTCACAGGGTGTTGGGTTGTTTGGGACGCTCTTGTGTCAAACAGGATTTGGTGATCAGGATGACCATAATGTCAGCATGTAATGGTGTGTTTATAAAGGCAGACTCCTTTATTCAGAGCGACTTACAACTGAGCAGCTGAGGGTTAGGGGCCGTCCTCAAGGGCCCGCTGGTGGCAGCTTTATTGATTTATTGGGCAAAAAAATGCACATCGGTAGTTTTTCCGGGTCGCGTCAGATCCGCTGGTTGGTTCTCTCTCTCTCTCTCTCTCTCTCTCTTCTTTCACTCATTTTCTCACTGTCCTCTTTTATTCTCTCTCTCTATCTCACTCTTGCTCTTTCTCTCTCTCTCCTGCGTTTCTTTCAACGCCACAAGTTCATTCGGTCTTTTTTCCTCTCCTTTGATATTCTTTCCTCCCGTCATGATCTCTCTCTTTTTTCTGTTTCTTCCTTCTCTTTTCTTTCTTTCTTTCATCCATCCTTTCTATCTTTCATTCTCTCTCCCCCCTTTGAATCTTTCTTATTCTTTCCTCCCCTCTTGATTTCTCACTCTTTTTCCCCCTTCTCTTTTCACTCTCTTCTTTCTCCCCCTCCCTATTTTGAATCTTTTCTCTTCCTCTCCTTTGATATTCTTTCCTCCCCTCTCTGTCTCTTTATTTTTTCTTTCTCATATGCTCTCTCTCCCTACTTTGAATCTTTTTTCTTCTTCTCCTTTGATCTTCTTTCCTCCCCTCTCTCTTTCTTTCTTTCTTTTTCCATCCTTTCTGTCTTTCACTCCCTCTCTCCCCCTCCCTACATTGAATACTTTGATATTCTTTCCTCCCCCCCATGATTTCTCTCACACACACACACTCTCTCTCTCTCTCTTTCGTCCTTCTCTTTTCACTTTCTTTCTTTCTATCCCCTACTTTGAATCTTTTATTTTCTTCGATATTCTTTCCTCCCCTTTTCTCTCTGTCCCTTTCTTTTTTCCTTCTCTAACTCTCTCCTTTCTTTCTCTGCCTCTCTCTCCCTCGTCTTTTGTCTTTCACCCACTCATGCATTCTTTCTTTTTTCTTCTTCTTCTCCTTTGATATTCTCCTGCTCTTTCTTTCCCCCTTTATCTCTCTCTCTCTCTTTTTCTTTCTCTCCTTTGATATTCCTTCCTTCATACATATCGTATCGTGACACACAGATACACATCATGATTTCAGATATAATAGTATTGTAGATTGCAGATCCTCAGCCGTGATCTCGTCTCGTTATCTCCTGACCTGTAAACAGAAGAGGAGGAGGAGGAGGAGGAGGACGAGTGTGAGGAGCTGCGGGTGGATTTCGGTGGGCCGGGATGGAGAACGTGGGAGTGTATTTGGGGATTGAGTTCATGTGTAGCGTTTGCGGTGTCATAATTCAGGTCAGGACCTGTGTTGTGATGATGATGATGATGATGATGATGATGATGGGCGTTCATGACCCCTTTACTGCAGTACAGTCAGGACCGACCTGTAGATGGTTTCTTGTTACTGAGTACATTAAGATCTGATTGGTTGAAGGTGATCATGTGTTTCTGAGTGGTTTCATCTTTATATTTGTGTGTGTGTGTGTGTGTGTGTGTGTGTGTGTGTGTGTGTGTGTGTGTGTGTGTGTGTGTGTGTGTAGAACGTGATCCCAGCCGAGGTGTCCTTGGTGTGTGTGGTGAAGCCTGATGAATTCTGGGATAAAAAGGTCACCCATTTCTGCTTCTGGAAGGAGAAGGACCGACTTGGCTTCGAGGTGAGTGCTGCACTTTTTTACTTCCTCCCCCTTTTCTATCATTCCATCTTTCTCTCAACTCCTCCTCCCTCACTGCCTCTATTTTCCCACAGTCATCCTTTATTTCCTCTCTCGCTCTCTCTCTCTCTCTCTCTCTCACATACACACTTTCTTACGCCCCTCACCTCCGTCATTCATTGCCCCTCAACCCTCACCTCTAACGTCATTGCCCCTCACCTCCAGCACTGCCCCTCACCTCCCTCACCTCCGTCATGCCAGCACCGCCCCTCACCTCCGTCACCTCACTAGCCCCTCACCTCCGTCATTGCCCCTCACCTCCGTCATTGCCCCTCACCTCCAGCACTGCCCCTCACCTCCAGCACTGCCCCTCACCTCCGTCATTGCCCCTCACCTCCGTCATTGCCCCTCACCTCCGTCATTGCCCCTCACCTCCGTCATTGCCCCTCACCTCCAGCACTGCCCCTCACCTCCCAGCACTGCCCCTCACCTCCGCACTGTCCCTCACCTCCAGCACTGCCCCTCACCTCCCCTCACCTCCGTCATTGCCCCTCACCTCCAGTCACTGCCCCTCACCTCCGTCATTGCCCCTCACCTCCGTCATTTCCTCTCACCTCTAACGCTGCCCCTCACCTCCAGCACTGTCCCTCCCCTCCGACATAGCCCCTCACCTCCAGCACAGCCCCTCACCTCCAGCACAGCCCCTCACCCCCAGCCCCTCACCTCCAGCACAGCCCCTCACCTCCAGCACAGCCCCTCACCTCCAGCACTGCCCCTCACCTCCAGCACAGCCCCTCACCTCCAGCACTGCCCCTCACCTCCAGCACTGCCCCTCACCTCCAGCACTGCCCCTCACCTCCAGCACAGCCCCTCACCTCCCTCAGCACAGCCCCTCACCTCCAGCACTCCCTCACAGCCCCTCAGCACTGCCCCTCCCTCCAGCACAGCCCCTCACCTCCAGCACAGCCCCTCACCTCCAGCACTGCCCCTCACCTCCAGCACTGCCCCTCACCTCCAGCACAGCCCCTCACCTCCAGCACAGCCCCTCACCTCCAGCACAGCCCCTCACCTCCAGCAGTCCCTCACCTCCAGCAGCCCCTCACCTCCAGCACTGCCCCTCCCTCACCTCCAGCACAGCCCCTCACCTCCAGCACAGCCCCTCACCTCCAGCACTGCCCCTCACCTCCAGCACTGCCCTCACCTCCAGCTCACCTCCAGCACTGCCCCTCACCTCCAGCACTGTCCCCTCACCTCCAGCACAGCCCCTCACCTCCAGCACAGCCCCTCACCTCCACCTCCCCTCACTGTCCAGCACTCCAGCACTGCCCCTCACCTCCAGCACTGTCCCTCACCTCCAGCACTGTCCCTCACCTCCAGCTCACCTCCAGCACTGCCCCCCTCACCTCCAGCACTGCCCCTCACCTCCAGCACTGCCCCTCACCTCCAGCACTGTCCCTCACCCCCGACATTGCCCCTCACCTCTGCAGCACTGCCCCTCACCTCCGACGCTCCCCCTCCCCTCTGCAGCACTTTTTTTATTTCTTAGTTTCCATGATGATGTATTTCTGTTTTTGATGTGATGAAGGTTTTATGGGATGATGATGAATGTAAGATCCTACTTTTATCCCCAAAATGTACATTTATTAATATATTTTGCCTTTAAAAAAAGAATCTCACACCTGTCGAGTGTTTCTGAATCATTGTATAAAAAGTGTGCATCGAATCGCTGAGGCTCACGCCTGCGTCAGCACCGTTATACAGAACAGCTCCTTTATAAAGCTCACCTTTATAAAAAAAAAAAAAAAAAAAAAAAAAAAAAAAAAAAAACTCTAATAGACGGAGTGTCATTCCGTGAGTCATGTTTCCACACGAGGCCACTGATTGTGGTTATATAACATGCGATTGGGCTCAGGGTCGCCCCTGGGCTTCCTGCGTCATAACCGGGTCATATCCGCCTCTGACTGACGCTAATTTAGCGTAATCAAGAAATCAAATCAGGCGGGCCTCGACCCCCTGTGACTTCTCCCCCTGTTACTGTTCATAAACAAGTCATGTCCAAGTGGAATAACTGCCTTTAAGTGATGTGATCAGTGTGAATGTGGTCATGACATGAGTTTATGAGGTCGGTTGTTTTGCAGGATGATATTAACCTTGACCCCTGGTGGTACGACCGTCTCGTCATTCGTATCTCTCCTTCAAGTTTGCAGGATTGTTTCTGCAGGAGCTGTGTCATTTTATCATTTAGATCATCCGAAGATCATAAAGTATTGGAAATCCGTTTGTTGTTTGCATGTTTTTTTTTTTTTTGGGCTCAAGAACTTTTATTACACTTTTATATGCACAAGGGGCACTATGGTGGTTTAGTGGTTAGCACGTTCGCCTCACACCGCCAGGGTCCGGGTTCGATTCCCGTCTCGGCCATGTGTGTGTGGAGTTTGTGCATGTTCTCCCCGTGCCTCAGGGGGTTTTTCTCCGGCTTCTCCGGTTTCCTCCCCCGGTCCAAAAAACATGCACGGTAGGTTGATTGGCACCTTGGAAAAATTGTCCCTAGTGTGTGAATGTGTGTGTGTGTGTGTGTGTGTGTGTGTGTGTTGTGTGTGTGTGTGTGTGTGATGGATGGGATAAAGCACTAGAAGATGAATGAATATATGCATTCCGGTATACAAGTACACAAACATACACCTAAACATGTACATACACATGCGTTGACACATACAAAATAAATAAATAAATAATAATAATAATAATAATAATAATAATAAATAAATGTCTACATTAAAAAAATGTTGTTTGCATGTCTAATGAAAATGTAATATGTAATTGGAAACCAAAATATATATTTATTTATTTTTGCGCCATTGAAAAACTTTTATCATTTAAACAGTAAGTTGTTAAAGGTGACACTTTGTTTCGTACCAGCAGGTGGCAGTAGTCTGTATTCGCCATCCATACTGGGAAACTGGAAGAGCTAGCACTGGGAATAGCGTTTTTTACACTCGAGAAATACGACATACAACATGGCGGCGCTCGGGCGAATCCCGACGAACTTGTTTCCAAAAGGGGGGGGGGGCGGGGCTTCAGCAGCCGTATGGAAATTTTGCAACTTCAACAAACCAAATCCCAGCTGTAACGTTTAGTGATTTAAAGTTTGTAGCGACTAAAGGAAGCAGAGCTCATTTATTCCATACAGAACGTGTGTGTGTGTGTGTGTGTGTGTGGTGTGTGTGTGTGTGTGTGTGTGTGTGTTGTATCGCCCAGCTCTAGTTGCGCGTCATAACAGTTTGAGGAGATGATGTCAGGAAAAGAAGCGGGAGGTGGTAGCCCAGTGGTTAAAAGGTCTGGACCGGAAGATCATGGGTTCAAACCCCACCCCTTGAGCAAGGCCCTTATGCCACTGTCAGTGTTGACTCGCTCAGCAAGGGCTGTAAATGCGCTCTGTAAATGATAGGTCTGCGGCCCGAAGTACTGGCAAATTTAAATGGGAAATTGTACTCCAGTGGAGAGTCTGTGGGAGACGAACCCCCCACAGTGTCTTTCTGGACTTTCGTGTTAAGAAGTAAATAGATAAGTGCATTGGGTGTGGCACGTGTGTGTATATACACACACACACACACACACACACACACACACACACGGGAAGTGTGTAGTTGTAGGTCCAGGTACATGATGGAGTTCTCCTGTCAGTCCTTCACGAAGAAACAATAACAAACAAGCAAATCTCACAACGTCCTTCCAGAAGAGTCACGTCCTCGTATCTGACGTACACCAGCGTGTGTGTGTGTGTGTGTGTGTGTGTGTGTGTGTGTGTGTGTGTATGGCCATTTAATTTGTGCTCCACCTGTTATAATGTGGGCCAGCATTTCCCCCCGGGCTGTTTTCCTTCCTTGCGGCCGTTGTGCTGAAGCAGATGGTGGGTGTGTGTGTGTGTGTGTGTGTGTGTGTGTGTGTGTGTGTGTTGGGTGTGTGTGTGTTCTGGCAGGGAGGTCGCTGTACCCGCTGCAGTCAGAGAGGTGACCTGAATGGGGATAGCCGAGGGAACACTCGCTTCTGACTGACCTACATACTGACTTTTTTTTTTTTTTTCCTCTTCTCTTTTAATAATTGTTTTCTTTCTTTCATGCTTTTAACGATTTATTTTTCTTGCCTTTTTCTTCCATCTTTTTTTTTTAAATCCTCTTTCTTGATTTTTTTTCTTACTTTTTTTCTTTCTTTCATGCTTTTAATAGTTTCTTTCTTTCTTTCTTTCTTTCTTTCTTTCTCTAAATCCTCTTGATTTTATCAAACTTTTTGTTTCATGCTTTTAATAATTTATTTCTTTTTAAATTCTTTCTTTTTGTTTTTTTTCTTACTTTTTAATTCTTTTTTTCTTTCTTGTTTTTTTTTCTTTCTGTCTTGATTTTAATAGTTTTTCTTTTTAATCCCCTTTCTTTGTTTTATCTTGCTTTTAATGTTTTTTTTTGTTTCCTGCTTTTAATAGTTTATTTCTTTTTTTAATTCTTTCTTTATTTTTGTTTTTTTCTTACTTTTTATTTTTTTTTTTCTTTCTTGTTTGTTTTTTTTTCCTTTCTGTCCTGATTCCAATAGTTTATTTCCTCCTTTAAATCCTCTTTCTTTTTATCTTAAATTTTTTTTTTCTTTTTTTCTTTAGATCCTCTATTTTCCTTTCTTTAAATTTTTTTATTTCTTTGATTTCTATCTTGCTTTCATTTTTATTCATTCTTTTAATAGTTTATTTATTTTAAAAAAATCTTTTCATTTCTTTTCATTATTGCTCTTAATCGCCTTTCTTTTCTTTAAATCTCCCCTTTTAATTATTCTTCTTTCTATCTTTCCATCTCTTTTACCAGCTCCTCCTTTTCTTTCTTTCTCTTTCATTTGGTTATTGGTTGCTTTTAGTGTGCAGATTTTTCCTGCATTTTAAGGTTCCACACGTGTGAATGTTATCGCTCCCTCTAGAACGGATCTCCGGACAGAAAGCTTCCCTCGATCAGCGCGCGGTCCTGAATGTGGATTATCCCAGTAAACGTGTGCTGCAGAAATCCGACGCCGTTCCCCTTCTCTCTCCCTCTCTCTCTCTCTCTCTCTCTCTCTCTCTCTCTCTCTCTCTCTCTCTCTCCCTCTCTGCCGCTCGGCTCCCAGAAGTCCACTCCTTTTTCCAGCTTTGCACATTTTCTCTGCTAATTGCATGTTCTGTTTCTCCTCCAGCAGCGTAAGACTTTTCCCAGTGACTTCCAAAAAAGCTGCCTCTCACCCAGAGGGCTGCACTGCTGCCGGCCTGTTCGCTTTAGAGCAGGAGCTGGAACGCTTAAGTAGCTCATTTTTACTGCCAAAAAGGGTTTATTTATTTATTTATTCATTTATTTAGTTATTTATTTATTTATAATGAACTTTTCCTTCTCATATAAATGTGAGGAAGAGCTTACATTCTTCTCTTTTATACATGTTCTCAAATAATCACAATGCAAGGCCTTAATAATAATAATAATAATAATAATAAATAACCACCGTATCGCTAATCAAAACCATAGAGAACAAAAATAAATACAACTTTGTTTTTATTTTGTGATTCTTGCAAAAGCATCGAGTCATACCTCATCGTGCGTCCCGATGGTGTGAGGTGTGCTGTTACTTTTATAAGGGATCCCCGCCCCCCCCCCCCCCACCCCCCCCCCCTCCCCCCCCCACCCCCCCCCCCCCCCCCCCCCCCCCCCCCCCCACCCCCCCCCCCCCCCCCCCAATTCCCCCCCCCCCCCCCCCGAGAGAACCCATTCGGAAAAATTTTTTCCCATAGAAAATGAATGGGGTTGAGATTTCCGTGCCTCACAGTTCGACCTGTGAGCGTCCGACATGCACATATGGCAAATCCACTCGTAGGGGGTCCGGAGTGGATCACGGATCATATACCTCCCGAATCCCACACACACGTTCGGAATTTCGGGAAATCCGCGACATTCCGGCCCCATAGGGAATGAATGGGGAAATTTGACACTCCGCTGTTCGGCCCCGTGTTCGCCTGACATGCACATATTAAACACTCGTAGGTGAGATGGAGTAGGTCGTGAAGCATATGACTGCTGCATGGCGTCACGTGGCCGCAAAGGTGAAAAATCTGCGAGAACTCGGACACAGGGTCATGTGACACGTCTTAAACGCTCGGCACGTCGATGGGAGTCGGACGCTGGGTAATTTGATCATGTCACATGCGTCACTGGCCCCGCCCCCTCATTTTGTTTAAAACAAATGGGTAGAACCATTAAATTTTAAGAATATTATAATATATTTAAGAAACTCCCTGGTATTATTGAGACGCCAAACGTTTTATTTATTTATTTATACCCCCCCCCCCCCCCCCCCCCCCCCCCCACCCCCCCCCCCCCCCCCCCCCCCCCCCCCCCCCCCCCCACCCCACCCCCCCCCCCTATGTTTGATGTATAGATACCGCCGAGATGACCGATACATGTGCAAAGCGAAAAGTTGAATAAGTTCAGGATTCGAGAAATATACGTTACCGTAAATGGTCACGGTCGTTTCCAACATGGGCTGAAAACAAACGTCAGCATTAACTCTGTGCGGTGGGATTTCACAGCGGAAAAAGAAAGGATGCATGTGGTTTCTCACTCGCTCGTTTCCCTTCGCGAGATAAAGCACCTAAAATAAAAACAGATTATCCGCCAAAGTAGAAATGATCGTCCTCCAGTTAAGGGGCTCCTCTGGTTCTGGGCTCGCTCTCGGGGTTTTAATAAACAAACATGCTTTCTTTCTTTTTAAATGCTTTTTTTTTTTTTTTTCTTTAGACATTTCTTTGAATGCCTTTTCTTTCTTACTTTTAATCCTTTTATTTTGTTGTTTTTGTTGACTTTTTCTTGTTTTTTGGTTGTCTTTCTTTTAAACTTTCCCTTGTTTCTATCTTGCTTCTAATCATGTCTTTATTTCTTCTTTGCTCAGCATTTCTTTTTCTTTCATCCTTTGTTCTTGTCCGTATTGAATTCTTTCTTGTTTGCGTTGCTCTGTTTCGTTTTCTTTCTGCTTTTTGCATTGCTTTCTTTTCCTTTTTTGTTTTTGTTTATTTCTTGTTTGCTTTGAATTCTTCCTTTTACTTTCTTCTTTACCTTTTTCTTTACTTCTTGTTTGTTTTTCACTCGTTCTATTTGTTTGCTTTATTCGTTTTGCGTTCTTGATTGTATTTCATTCTTTCTTTTTTTGTGTGTGTTTCTTTTTTTTTTCCCATTGCTTTCTTCGTCTGCTCTCTTTTCCTTTTTTTTTGTTTTTGTTTATTTCTTATTTGCTTTGCTTGCTTTTTCCTTCTTTCTTGTTTGCTTTCAACTCTTTTTATTTGTTTGCGTGGTTCTGTTTCTTTTTCCTTGTTTGTTTGTTTGTTTCTTGTTTGCTTTGCTTTCTGTCTTCAACTCCTTACAAACTTCACCTCCAGCAGTAAATAAGCAAAGAAAAAATTAATGTAGATGTGTGTGTGTGTGTGTGTGTGTGTGTGTGTGTGTGTGTGTGTGTGTGTGTGTGTGTGTGTGGGTGTGTGTGGCACCATTATTTTTGGTAATTCTTTGACCCAGTACTCGGTTTGTGACCCGGCGGTCGGGGTCGTGTGGGGTGTGTGTGTGTGTGTGTGTGTGTGTGTGTGTGTGTGTGTGATGAAGCCCATTGGAGTGTGTATATGCAGTAGGTAATGAGGTTGTGATTTGCGCTCCTCTGCTGTGTGGTGTTTAATTACAGGGCAGGATTGTGATCCCTGCCAAGACTCTTTCATAAATACTGCTAATGAAATATTGAAGCGTGACGGAGAGCAGGAACGTGTGTGAAACGCCGTCGTGTCTTTCTAAAGTGTGTGTGTGTGTGTGTGTGTGTGTGTGTGTGTGTGTGTGTGTGTGTGTGTGTGTGTGGTGATGCAGCTACACTCATTAAAGCCCACTCATTAAAGACTCAAAAAAAATATATATACCGTAAATTCTGGACTATAAAGCGCACCTGCATATAAGCCGCATCCGCTCTATTTGAAAAAAAAAAACCCAAAAAAAAAATCAATATAATAAGCCGCACCTGCATACAAGCCGCATCCGCTTTTGAATTGGAAATGTACATTGTCCTTTCCTATGTACATAAATAGAACCTTCCCAACCTGTATTTTAACACGGTGTAACGGTGGACGCTGCACAGAGACGCGGAGATCCGGAATTCAAAACGATTTATTACTCAAAAAGCCTCAATACCGGAAGCAGGAGTCCGGGAATTCAGGACATAAAGCATAGGCATATCGGATAGCGTCCGTGTCCACGACACTAGGTATTGCTACGAGCCCGGCCGGGTTGTAGAGTGAACCGGGCTTATATCGGGATTTGTGCGTGTGTGTGTGTGTGTGTGTGTGGTATGTGGGGAAAAGAGCAGGGGAGGAGAGAAAGAGCACCGTTGCAGCAACTTTGGACGCTGCAGAACAGAGAAAAAAAACGCGGATATTTACCGGATTTATTTCATACAAAACAGGATCATTATTAGAACTCAGGCTAAAGATTTACTCATTTTGCCGCTCTGCGCGCCGTGGTACCCACAGTTACCGGCTAACGAGGTCCGGAACTAGCGGACAGACACAAGGTTCTTATTCGATATTTATGTCTTATATCTACGAGCCGTAGATTCCGCATTTCAAAACCTAGGAAAAAAGTCGGCTTTTTGTGTGTGAAATCAGAAATTTACGTGTTATTATTCATTCTTTAATTATTAAAAAATCGCAGTTTTATTCAGATTACTAATTCATTAGCCCCTAGCGGTCGGGAAAATAGAATAGCCGCACCTATTATTAGGATTTATCCTTTATTTCTCCTGTGTGTGAGTGAAATAATTATAAGACGTCACTTTAACTTTGATATTTAGATATAGAGTTTGTCTAATTATATCTGTAAAGAGGAACTATCTTTTTTTATATATATAATTAATTTTTTTATCTCTTTATTATTACGTGACCATTAATGTTCATAATACCACCCGACTTATTATTAGCCGCATGGTTTAAAACCTTTACTCTTCCTTCCTTTAAATTGTTTTTACTTTCTTTCTTATTTTTCATTTAATCATTCCCTTTCTTTCTTGTTTTTTTTCCTTTCCATCTTTCTCTGTGGATCTCTCTTTATTGTTTCCGCTTTCTTTCTTTGTTTCTGCATTTCCCTCCCCCGTTCTCCATCATTCTTTCTCTCTCTGTGCCAACCTTGCTTTTTGCTTTTCTTTCTTTCGTTCTCTATCGATCTTTGTCTCTTCTGTTTTTCTATCTTTCTCTACGGCTCTTTCTCTTCTGCCTTTCTCCTTTCTCTCTTGTCTTTCTTTTGCTTTCCTGTCTCTTTCTCCATCAAACTTTCTGGTTCTACTCTTTCTTTCTCCACCATTCTTCCCTGATGACCTGAGTTTTCTTTCTTCATTCCTTCCTTCCTTCCTTCCATTATTTTGTATTATATCAAACTTTCTTATTTTACTCTTTCTTTCTCTGTCATTGTTTCTTGTTTCTTTTTTCTCTGTCGATTTTTTTTTTTCTCTTTTTTCTCTTCATTCCTTTCCTTCCTTCCTTCCACTGTTTTTTTTTATGACTCTATTATTTGCCTTCTTATCTGTTCTGTCTTTCTTTCGAAGGTTGCTGCTTTGAAAGTTGATGATTTTCATCACATCTTTCGGTGATTAAAGAAAAGTGTCTCAACATCACACACACACACACACACACACACACACACACACACACACACACACACACACACACACTCTCTCTCTCACACACACACACACCGACAGCTGCATCAATGATTTTGCACCTTATTGGTGTCATTGTTTGCTCCGTTAACAGCTCGGGGTTGGGATCAGATTAAGCGTGTGTGTGTGTGTGTGTGTGTGTGTGTGTGTGTGTGTGTGTGTGTGTGTGTGTGTGTGTGTGTGTGTGTGTGTGTGTGTGTGTGTGTGTGTGAACTAAATGAATAAATACACAGTAGGCCCCTGCAGCCCCTCAGTCTCACCGCAGACTTTGTGTTCTCCTTTTGCTCCATTATGTATGCGAGTAACGAGCGGCAGTGATATTTAGCGCAGTCACCCGACACTCGTTTCTCACCTGCCGTCTCCGTCGCCTCTGCCTTTAAATACCACATCAATTATTCACGCACCGGTAACCTCCGCTGCCGTCGATGCTGTTATTATTTCTGGGGTCACGGCACCACTCGGCCCCAGCGCTTTCCCCACTCTGGCATTTTACAAATGCGGAAAGCCTTAATGACCTCTGGTCTGGAGTGAATTTATCTATGGTCTCACGTCCCGAGCGAGATAATGGAGTGATTTTTAACGTGGCTGTTCGCAGGTGATCCTGGTCTCGGCGAATAAGCTCACGCGCTACATCGAGCCGTGCCAGCTGACCGACGAGTTCGGAGGAAGTCTGCAGTATGACCACGTGGACTGGCTTAACAAGAGGCTGGTGAGTCGCCTCGCTCACCATAACCAGAGCGCGCTCGCGATTTGCCCGGGTTTTCATCCTGTGTCGTGTGCAGGTGTTCGAGAAGTTCACCAAGGAGTCCACGTCCCTGCTGGACGAGCTCGCCGTCATCAACGAGAACGAAAAGGCCAGTCAGCCGGATAAGGCCAGGTAATCCACCGCACCTCATTACGTTTATTAAGTGTTTATTAAGTGTTTTTATAAACGCACATCTGTAATAATGTAGCTGTAGCGTCGAGTACCAAGTGCGTTTCTTACATGGTCACATGATCACAATTCCATTGTACAACACGCTGTCCAAATAATCAAAGAAGCACCAGAATACAGACGCCAGTTTATTATTATTATTATTATTATTATTATTATTATATACAGCTCTCAGGAGATCCAGGTTTTCAGAAACAGTTTGCAAATATGACGGCCCCAAAATTATGCTCCTATATTTTTTATATAGTAAAAATAAAAAATGCATGTAAATGGCTATTTTTTATCATTCATTCATTCATTCATTCATCTTCTAGCGCTTTATCCGATCTTCCCTCGGGTCACGGGGAGTCTGTGTCTATCTCAGGCGTCTATGGGCATTAAGGCAGGATACACCCTGGATGGAATGCCAACCCATCATAAGACACACACACACACACACACACACACACACACACATTCATACACTATGGACAATTTTCCAAGGTGCCAATCAACCTACCGTGCATGTTTTTGGACCGGGGGAGGAGGAAACCGGAGAACCCGGAGAAAAATCCCCCTGAGGCACGGGGGAGAACATGCACAAACTCCACACACACATGGCCGAGACGGGAATCGAACCCCGACCCTGGCGGTGTGAGGCGAACGTGCTCTAACCACTAAACCACCGTGTCCCCTCACTACTTTAATTTCATTTCAAGTCCCTTTAATAAAAGCACGTATTTCGGTGTCTCCCGCAGCGCTACAGTGTCAAATAAACATAATAAAAGTCATTTAATTGAATAAAAATTCTGTAAAATGTACGGATCCACAGCAACAATGATTGATATGAATGAATGAAATTTTAGTGTAATTTAGTGTTAAAACGCATGAAATCATTCTATATCATTATACATTTGGGCGGGGAAAGAGTCACATGACCCCCATTTTATAAATACGGTCTAATAGGAAAATCCACGGTTTATGTCTTGCAGTGATCCTGTCCAGAAAAAGTGCCTTTCCTTCCGAATTATAATAAAAAATAATATATATTATAATATAAAAATAAATAAAAATGCCCTTCCGTTACGCAGTAATTCGTCCTTGTGGGTTCGGTGCGCCCGAGTCGAGTTACTGCCTCGGCCGCAAGAGTCTCCAATTTCCTCTTTATTTTTGCGCAAGTTAAAAACCGCCATTACGTAAACGCCGCCGACCTCCGACCGCACCAGAGACGCCGAGGCTCCGGCCAGACGCGGTTCCACCAGACGCTGCAAAATAATAACCCCACCGCTTTGTGCTTGTCTGTCTCAGGTCTTCGGAGTGTAACGCCCTGCCGTCGTTCGACCCTGAAACCGTCCTGCAGACCGGTATGTTTTATATATATAAATATATATTAATATTAATATATATTATTTTTTTCCCCACTTTATTCACAATCCTGCGTAGAGTAATAAACATCTCTGGTGAGATTTATCGTACCAGGCTGTAACAACCCCACATTTTCTCGGCCTGGAATATTTCCCCAGAGCCGCAGCACACACCCGGGGTTGTTTTCTCTCCTGAGTGGAGCTCTGCTTCTCCGCCTGAGCTGGAGCTGCTGAAAGAACCACTGTCTCCGTACCACATTATAGTGCAACACACACACACACACACACACACACACACACACACACACACACACACACACACTTGGCTAAACAATGCCAGCGGCAGTCAGATGACTCGCACCGAATGAGCAAAAGGTCTCGTCTTAAAGTATAAACACAGTAATAATCGCATAAAATATACTGCGATCAAAAAAAGGTTTCTGTAAATAAAAACAATTTATATATCGCAGTGAAACAACACGTAAAAGACCTTTGTTTCTCTGATCCTGAGATTTGGCCGGAGAAATGATCACATGACACATGACCCCCCCCCCCCCCCCCCCCATGTGATCATACGGTCTGATAGGAAAGGTTTATGCCGTATGACTGACCAGAAAATATCACTTTCCTACCACAAACAAAACACCCTTCAGTGATGCAGTAATTGGTCCTTATGGGTTACCGTTAAAGTGCGCGCACACACACACGCGCGCGCGTTTTAAGTGGGAATGAGAGAGAGAGATAAAGAGGGAATGAGAGAGCTAGAGAGAGAGATAAAGAGGGAATGAGAGAGAGATAAAGAGGGAATGAGCGAGGGAATGAGAGATAGATAAAGAGGGAATGAGAGAGAGATAAAGAGGGAATGAGAGAGAGATAAAGAGGGAATGAGCGAGGGAATGAGAGAGAGAGATAAAGAGGGAATGAGGGAGGGAATGAGAGAGAGAGATAAAGAGGGAATGAGAGAGAGATAAAGAGGGAATGAGCGAGGGAATGAGAGATAGATAAAGAGGGAATGAGAGAGAGATAGAGATAGGTAAAGAGGGAATGAGAGAGAGATAAAGAGAGAATGAGAGAGAGAGAGAGAGAAGTTTTTTGTTCCGTCACACATGTTTTGTGTTCTCCTCACCTTTGACCTCTCTCAGGCCACGAGTTGCTGTCGGAGTTGCAGCAGAGGCGGTTTAACGGCTCCGAGGGTGGTGGAGGGAGGTGGAGGAGGGAGGAGGATGGGGGTGGAGGAGGTGGAGGGGGGGTCGGAGGAGGAACGGCCTGGTCTCCGATGGACGACGAGCTCCTGGCTCAGCCGCAGGTCATGAAGCTGCTGGACTCTTTGCGCGAGCAGTACACCAAGTACCAGGAAGTGTGTCGCCAACGCAGCCGCCGCTCGCAGCTCGACCAGATCCACACCAAGGTCATGCAGGTAAAGTGTAACGCTTTACTTCACCCACACGCTGGAGCTCCACGGCGCCCGTTAGCGCATGTGGGGGGGTCTAATTAGCATAATATTATATACGAACCTCCGAGACAGGAGCATACATTTATCAAAAGATGTTTTATTTGTATAAAAAAAAAACATTAATACTATCAAAATGCCATTTTGTGTTGCTATAAACTTTAAGATTTGCTTATGCGTAAATAATTATACTATTGTTCACTACAGTTACTGATTAATCATCTAAAGGAAAAATAAATAAATAAAAAATGAAAATGTGTGTGTGTATATGCATGTGTATATATGTATGTGTGTGTGTGTGTGTATGTATGTGTGTGTGTATATATATATATATATATATATATATATAATATATATATATATATATATATATATATATATATATATATATCTTTATGTATGTATGTATGTATGTCTATGTGTGTGTGTGTGTATGTATGTATGTATGTGTATATATGTATGTGTGTGTGTGTGTGTATGTATATATATATATCTATATATATATAATATATATATATATATCTATATATATATATATATATATATATATATATCTCCAAACAAACTGAAACCTTCATTTAAGGTCCTTGTAAAGCACTCTGATAAGTCTTTCCTCTCTCTTTCTATAAAGTATTTCCTGTTACTTGTTCTTTCCTTCCTTTCTTTTCTTTTCATTTTCTTTCCTTCCCTCTATTATTTTATATTATTTGTCTTCTTATCTGCTCTTTCTTTCAAATGTTGTATATACAAACGAACTGAAACGTTCATTTAAGGTCATTTTACAGCACTCTGATTCTTTATAGGAAGGAAGAAAGAAAGAAAATGTCTTTCCTGTTACTTGTTCTTTCTTTCTTCCTTCCTTCCTTTGTTCCTTTCTTTCTTTCTTCCTTCCTTCCTTCCCTTTTTTTTCTTCCTTCTTTTGTTCCTTTTTCTTTCTTTCTTTCCTTTCTTTCTTCCTTCCTTCCTTTGTTCCTTTCTTTCTTTCTTCTTTCCTTTCTTTCTTCCTTCCTTCCTTCCTTTGTTCCTTTCTTTCTTTCCTTTCTTCCGGTTTTCCTTCCTTCCTTCCTTTGTTCCTTTTTTTTTTCTTTCTTTCTTCCTTCCTTTTTTTTCTTCCTTCCTTTGTTGTTTTCGTTCTTTCTTCCTTCCTTTCTTCCTTCTTTTGTTCCTTTCTTCCTTCCTTCGTTCCTTCCTTCCTTTCTTTTTTCCTTCCTTCTTTCCTTTCCTTTCCTTTCCTTTTTGTTCCTTTCTTCTTTCTTTCTTTCTTTCTTTCTTTCTTTCTTTCTTTCTTTCTTTCTTTTTCCTTTCTTTCCTCCTCCTTTGTTTCTTTCTTTCTTCTTTCCTTTCTTTCTTCCATTCTTTTCTTTTCTTCGTTCCTTCCATTATTTTGTATTATTCTATTATTTCCCTTATCTGTTCTTTCTCTCTTTCGAAGGTTGTATATACAAACGAACTGAAATGTTCATATAAGGTCCTTTTAAAGCACTCTCGGACTAAATGAACAATCTGCCACCATGCTGAACTGTGTGTGTGTGTGTGTGTGTGTGTGTGTGTGTGTGTGTGTGTGTGTGTGTGTGTGTGTGTGTGTGTGTGTGTGTGTGTGTGTGTGTGTGTGTGTGTGTGTGTGTGTGTGTGTGTGTGTGTTATGAGGCGCTCTGTTCATCCTTACGTGAGCAGAACACGCATGCATAAGCGTCTCCTGACTCAGCAGCTTCCCCTCAGCAGCCGTCTGCGTACTCTGGATGTCCTAATTGGTTTAACAGCAGACGGGAATTGAGTTTGCGATTCTCTCGTGAAACACAGATGTGAGTTAGTGTACGCACCGGAGAACCTCGCCAGAGACGCGTCTTTTAATCAACTCGCACCGAGGATACAGCATCAAATAAACCTCGTCCTGTTTCCGCGCTCGCTACATATCACACACGGGCGCGCTCCCGTCCCCTTCATACGCCAGTCCGAGGTAGGACCACACCTCCTGTCGCTTCCACAACGTCGTTTCCTGATGGACATACTGCAGCTGCTGCAATGAAGTGGAATAATAGATGGATGGCTTTGATAGACAGATGGATAGGTTGATGAGATATGGATGAAGAGGTGGATGGATGGATTGATGGGTTTGATGGATGGATGGATATGTAGATAGATAAATGGGTTTGATGGATGGATGGATGAATATGTGGATGAATGGAGGATGAGCATGTGAATTGATGGACAGGGTGATAGATGGATGGGTTTTGATGGATGGATGGATATGTGGGTAGTTAATTGGAGGGATGGATGGATATGTGGGGGTAGTGGGATAATTGGAGGGATGGATGGATATGTGGATAGTTGGATGGATGGGTGGATATGTGGATGGTTCATTGGATGGATGGATGTGTGGATAGCTGGATGGATGGATGGAAGGATGGATATGTGGATAGTTAATTGGCTGGATGAATGGATAGATGGATGGATGGATGGATATGTTCTTGGATGGATGATGGTATGGATGGATGGATGGATGGATATGTGGATAGTTACTTGGATGGATTGGATGGATGGATGGAAGGATGGATATGTGGATAGTTAATTGGCTGGATGAATGGATGGATGGATGGACGGATGGATATGTGGATAGTTAATTGGATGGATGGATGGATGGATGGATGGATGGATGGATGGATGGATGGATGGATGGATGGAAGGATGGATATGTGGATAGTTAATTGGATGGATGGATGGATGGATGGATGGATGGAAGGATGGATGTATGGATAGTTAATTGGATGGATGGATGGATGGATGGATGGATGGATGGATGGATGGATGGATATGTGGATAAATTGGATGGATGGAAGGATGGATATGTGGATAGTTAATTGGATGGATGGATGGATGTAAGGATTTGATTGTGGCTAATTGGATGTATGGATGGATGGATGGATGGATAGTTAATTGGATGGATGGAAGGATGGCGGATGGATGGATGGATGGATGGATGGTGGATGGTTATTGGATGGATGGATGGATGGATGGATGGATGGATGGATATGTGGATAGTTAATTGGATGGATGGAATGGATGGATGGATGGATGGATGGATGGATGTGGATGGATGGATGGATGTGGATAATTGGATGGATGGATGGATGGATGGATAAATATGTGGATAGCTAATTGGATGTATGGATGGATGGATGGATGGCGGATGGATATGTGGATAGTTGGATGGATTGGATGGATGGATGGAGGATGGATGGATGTGGATAGTTAATGGCCGGATGGATATGTGGATAGTAATGGATGGATGGATGGATGGATGGATAGGATGGATTGGATGGATGGATGGATATGGATGGATAGGATGGATGGATGGATGGATGGATGGAAGGATGGATATGTGGATAGTTAATTGGATGGATGGATGGATGGAATGGATGTGGATAGGATGTGTGGATAGCTAATTGGATGTATGGATGGATGGAAGGATGGATATGTGGATAGGATTAATTGGATGGATGGATGGATGGATGGATGGATGGATAGTGGATATGTGGATAGTTGGATGGATGGATGGATATGTGGATATGGTGGATCATTGGATGGATGGATGGTGTGGATAGATAGATGGAAGGATGGATATGTGGATAGTTAATTGGCTGGATGGATGGATGGATGGATAGGATGGATATGTGGATAGTTAATTGGATATGGATGGATGGATGGATAATATGTGGATAGCTAATTGGATGTATGGATGGATGGATGGATGTGGATATGTGGATAATTGGATGGATGGATGGATGGATGGATATGTGATAGTGGATAGTTAATTGGATGGATGGATGGATGGATGGATGGATGGATGGAATATATGTGGATAGCTAATTGGATGGATGGATGGATGGATGGATGGATATGTGGATAGTTAATTGGATGGATGGATGGAAGGATGGATATGTGGATAGTGAATTGGATGGATGGATGGATGGATGGATAGCTAATTGGATGGATGAACAGATATGCATGTGGATAGATATACAGACAGAGTATTTGGTTGGATGGATGGATGGATGGATGGATGGATATATGTGGATAGGAGGGTGGATAGTGAATTGGAATGATAGATATGCAGATGAATTGGATGGATGGATGGATGGATGGATATGTGGATAGTTAATTGGATGGATAGATATGCATGTGGATAGATAGACAGATTATTTAGTATGGATGGATGGATGGATGGATATGTGGATAGTGAATTGGATGGATGGATGGATATTAATTGGATATGTGGATGGAGTGGATAGTTGGATGGATATTGGATGGATGGATATGAATATGTGGATAGATAGATAGATAGACAGACAGATTATTTTCTATGGATGGATGGATGGATGGATGGATATGTGGATAGTGTGGATGGATGGATGGATGGATGGATGTGATGGATGGATGGGATAGTAATTGGATGGATAGATATGCATGTGGATAGATAGACAGATTATTTAGTATGGATGGATGGATGGATATGGGATATGTGGATAGTGATGGATGGATGGATATGTGGATAGTGAATTGGATGGATGGATATGTGGATAGTTAATTGGATGGATAGATATGCATGTGGATAGATAGATAGACAGACAGATTATTTGCTATGGATGGATGGATGGATGGATGGATATGTGGATAGTGAATTGGATGGATAGATATGCATGTGGATAGATAGACAGATTATTTAGGATGGATGGATATGTGGATAGTGAATTGGATGGATGGATGGATATGTGGATAGTGAATTGGATGGATAGATATGCATGTGGATAGATAGACAGATTATTTAGGATGGATGGATGGATGGATATGTGGATAGTGAATTGGATGGATGGATGGGTGGATATGTGGATAGTGAATTGGATGGATAGATATGAATTGGATGGATAGATATGCATGTGGATAGATAGACAGATTATTTAGTATGGATGGATATGTGGATAGTTAATTGGATGTATAGATATGCATGTGGATAGATAGACAGATTATTTAGGATGGATGGATATGTGGATAGTGAATTGGATGGATGGATGGATGGATATGTGGATAGTGATAATTGGATGGATGGATAGATATGCATGTGGATAGATAGACAGATTATTTAGGATGGATGGATGGATGGATATGTGGATAGTGAATTGGATGGATGGATGGATATGTGGATAGTTAATTGGACGGATAGATATGCATGTGGATAGATAGACAGATTATTTAGTATGGATGGATATGTGGATAGTGAATTGGATGGATAGATATGCATGTGGATAGATAGACAGACAGATTATTTGCTATGGATGGATGGATATGTGGATAGTTAATTGGATGGATAGATATGCATTTGGATAGATAGACAGATTATTTAGTATGGATGGATGGATGGATATGTGGATAGTGAAGTGGATGGATGGATGGGTGGATAGTGAATTGGATGGATAGATATGCATGTGGATAGATAGACAGATGGGTTTGATGGATAATGAAATCGACGGGTTTACCTTCACCTTTGTCCACAAAACTTGATTATAAAAGAGTTGGTGTGAATAAAAGCCACGGAAGAGGAAGATCTCCGTTTCGGAGGTGTGGAAAATGATTTCACACAGAAGGACTGACTCTGGAGAAGCAGTGTGTGAAAGAGAGCGCGCCTGGGCATAAATCTGTCCGCTCGCTCCCCAGGGGGCGCCAGAGCAGTGCGAAAGCGTTTCGGAAGTTGACGAGCATATTGGTGGCGTAATTGGTTACCTTAATCTCGGAAACGCCAGATGTTCTCGGGGGGTGGTGACGGGCCGCGAGGGGCAGGAAAAGCGCTTGTCAAACACAGTGTTTTATAGAACACGAGGTCAGTGTGGGGAAGAGCGGAGATGATCATCACTGTGGCGTGTGTGTGTGTGTGTGTGTGTGTGTGTGTGTGTGTGTGTTACAGTACTCTTACTATACTTTCTATACTCTTACTATACTTTCTATACTCTTACTATACTTCCTGTACTTTTTATACTGTACTACTTACTATACTCTTACTCCTACTGTACTTGCTATACTCTTACTATACTCTAATATACTCTTACTATACTTCTTGCTATACTTGTACTAGACTTACTGTACTTTCTATACTCCTACTGTACTTTCTATACTATACTACTTGCAATACTCTTACTCCTACTGTACTTGCTATACTCTTACTATACGCTAATATACTCTTACTATACTGCTTGCTATACTTGTACTAACTATACTCTTACTATACTCTTACTCCTACTGTACTTTCTATACTCTTACTATACGCTAATATACTCTTACTATACTTCTTGCTATACTTGTACTATACTTACTGTACTCTTACTATACTTTCTATACTCCTACTGTACTTTCTATACTATACTAATACTATACTCTTACTCCTACTGTACTTTCTATACTCTTACTATACTCTAATATCTTCTTACTATACTTCTTGCTATACTTGTACTATACTTACTGTACTCGTACTATACTGACTTGCTATACTTTCTATACTCTTACTATGCTGACTTACTATACTTGCTATACTCTTACTATACTCTAATATTCTCTTACTATACTTGTACTATACTTACTATACTTGCTATACTCTTACTATACTCTGATATACTCTTACTATACTTCTTGCTATACTTCTTGCTATACTTACTATACTTTCTATACTCTTACTATACTGACGTACTATACTTTCTATACTCTTATTATACCCTATATACTCTTACTATACTGATTTACTGTACTTGCTATACTCTTACTATACTTTCTATACTCTTACTATACTTTTTATACTATACTACTTACTATACTCTAATGTACTTCTTGCAATACTTGTACTATACTTACTGTACTCTTACTATACTCTCTGTACTCTTACTATACTGACTTGCTATACTATCTATACTCTTACTATACTTATTGCCATACTTGTACTATACTTATTGCCATACTTGTACTATACTTGCTATACTTGTACTATACTTATTGCCATACTTGTACTATACTTGCTATACTCTTACTATACTTTCTATACTCTTACTATACTTATTGCCATACTTGTACTATACTTGCTATACTCTTACTATACTTTCTATACTCTTACTATACTTACGTACTACACTTGCTATACTCTAATATACTCTTACTATACTTATTGCTATACTTGTGCTATACTTGCTATACTCTTACTATACTTTCTATACTCTTATTATACTGACGTACTATTTTTACTATACTCTATATACTCTTACTATACTGACTTACTATACTTAATATACTCTTACTATATTCTATATACTCTTAGTGTACCTGCTATACTCTTACTATACTCTATATACTCTTACTGTACTTGCTTTACTCTTACTATACTTGCTATACTTATTATACTCTTGCTATACTTTCTATACGCTTACTGTAATCTTCAGTAATCTTAGTATACTTACTATACTCTTACTATGCTCTTGGTATACTTAGTGTACTTGCTATACGCTTACTATATTTACTAAACTCTTGCTATAATCTTACTATACTTACTGTACTATTGCTATTCTTACTATACCTACTATACTTTTACTACACTTACTGTACTTAATTTACTCTTTCTATACTCTTACTCTATTTACTAATGAGGGCTGTCTGTAGGAAAGTAATTCTTGTCAGGGCGTCTCTCTCATTCCCTCTTTCTCTCATTCCATATTTGTTTCTCATTTCTTCTTTCCATTTCTCTCTCTCTTTCATTCCCTCTTTCTGTTCATTTGATCCCTACCTTACTGTTTTCCTCTCTTACCCCTCGCTTTATTTATTCACCTGATCCCTCCATATCATGCTCTCTCTCTCTCTCTCCCCCATCTCATTTGTCTCTCCCTCTCTTTTTATTCATTCACCTGTCACATGATCCCTCCATTTCATGCTCTCACTCCCTCCCCTCCTCTGATCTCCTGACCTCCATATTTCTCTCTCCCCCCTCTCTCATTATTTACCTGATCTTTCTATTTTGCACGCGCTCGCTCTCTCTCTCTCTCTCTCTCTCTCTCTCTCTCTCTCTCTCTCTCTCTCTCTCTCTCTCTCTCTCTTTTTTCCTATCTAAATCTAATCTAAGTCTTAATTTCCTTTTAGTGTTTCTCAGGCGATCATGGCATTGCATTTAATCACTCACTCACTGTTACACAATTAGCTGATACAGTGTCGGGTTAATGTTTTCTCACCTTACACAAGTCACTGTCATGGGATTGTGACATTGCTGTGTGTGTGTGTGTGTGTGTGTGTAGGTGGTAAACTGGCTGGAGGGTCCGGGCACAGAGCAGCTCCGCACTCAGTGGGGAATCGGAGACTCTATCCGGGCGTCGCAGGCCCTACAGCTCAAACACGAGGAGATCGAGAGTCAGCACAGCGTAAGCACAAAGACATTTTCAAGCACTTTCTGCTCCCATTCTGTGATTGGCCGAGCTCAGCTTCTTCCCGAGCATCGCTATGTGCACATCCTATTCCGCTTACACGTCCACACAGCAGGTCTTGGAATAGCATGGACAGCAGGCTGCTAATAATGGACGGTGTTCACCGTCACCAAATAAAGAACAGCTTAATAAATAAAGGTTCAGTGCATCCACACGCGCTTCCTAAATTTCCCCCAATGACGCCCCCTAGCTGCGCATTCACAACAGGTACGATCTCCTCACTATATTGTGTATGCATCGCATTCCCAAATCCGTATTACTGCAATGAAGCGCATTTTTACTGAACGCAATAAAGCGCTTCCGTATAACCTAAACACCGTATCACCAGTTTATATGGAAAAGCAACCGGAACACAATTCTTAAAGGAGCCACGTCCCATATTTTACACTTCAAACCAAACACTAAACAAAATAACATTGTCATTAACAAGAAATTCATATTAAAATAATCATTTCCAGAGTAAAATAAACATTAAATAATCTATAATTGTATTAAAGGGAGAGATTTTGAGAGAAATGTATAGAATTATAACATCTGTATCGGTTAGAGTATTAGAAACATGAAAAGTCTTCATTTATGCTACATTGAAAACGTGGCAATTGTGCGATTGATGGCTAATTAAGTATTTTAATCGATTGACTAATTATAATAAATATAATTAGATTATTAATATAATATAACGTAGCTGTCCATGCAGTGCACAGTCTCACAAACAAGCAGCATGTAGTGTCTGGGATTTGCCTCTAGAGGCCGCTCTTGTAATGACATTTACCGCATACAAATATATAACGGAAAATCACCAGTGTAATCCGTTATGAGCAGCTCGTCTACGGCGTGACCGCGCCGTCAAAACGGCTCCCAAATACGAGCGTAAATAATGACCGGTGATGAATTACAAGTGTGGCGAGTCCGGTCTCGCAGTCACCCGGGATTTGTTGCTCATTAGTTCGAGTGTGTTTAGGAACAGTCATGTCCGTGAGTGGTGTAGTAAAGGCTTTATAATGTCCTCTACAACACTCGGCCTTGTGTACGTTTACTGGATGGTTTTCCGCACGGTTTTAATGACGGCTGCGTTTGTAACGCACTACGGGCATGATTTGTCAGAAGGTTATAAAGAACAAAATGATTAAAGAACGTAGGCTATTTATTTATTTATTTATTTTTAATAATGTTTGCAGGGGCACTATGGTGGTTTAGTGGTTAGCACGTTCGCCTCACACCGCCAGGATCCGGGTTCGATTCCCGTCTCGGCCATGTGTGTGTGGAGTTTGTGCATGTTCTCCCCGTGCCTCAGGGAGTTTTTCTCCGGGTTCTCCGGTTTCCTCCCGGTCCAAAAACATGCACGGTAGGTTGATTGGCACCTTGGAAAATTGTCCCTAGTGTATGAATGTGTGTGTGAATGTGTGTGTGTGTGTCCTGCGATGGGTTGGCATTCCGTCCAGGGTGTATCCTGCCTTAATGCCCATAGACGCCTGAGATAGACACAGACTCCCCGTGACCCAAGAAGATCGGATAAAGCGGTAGAAGATGAATGAATGAATGAATGAATGTTTGCCCATCAAAATGTCTGAAAATAATTCAGCCTGTTTGTCTTATAATATATTTGTGTTATAAATTCGGCCCTAAAATGAGACATTTAAACGAGGAAATGATTTTACTATTACAATCAATTATTTATTAAAATGCAGGCTTGTCTAACACACAGTATTTATGACATACAAACAAACAAACAAACAAACAAACAAATCATTACTTGGATCCTAGCAATAACTCATTCCAACATAATTGGAAGTGGGAGAAATCAAACTACATTACTTATTAATAATTTTAAAAAAATGCTTTATATAACAAAGTTCTAAACAATAAAACTACATAAATTAATAATAAAACGTTTTAAACAATTATTTGTATTACAAAGTTCTAAAAAAGAAAACTACATAATTAATAAAACACTTTGTATAACAAATGTATACAAAAAAATGAAAACCACATAACTTTATAATAAAAAAAATGTAAAAAATATTTGTATAACAAAGCTCTAAAAAAAATAAAACTACATTAACTTAATAATAACAAAAAAGTGTTGTATAACAAACTTCTACAAAATAAAACTACATAACTTAATACAAATAATAAAAAAAAAACTTTTTGTATAACAAACTTCTAAAAAATAAAACTACATAAATAATAATAATAATAATAATAATAATAATAATAATAATAATAATAATAATAATAATAAAAGCTTTGTATAACAAAGTTATAAAAAAAACAATGACGGTACTGGATAATGCTTGGAAATAGAATACTGCAGAATAAATTATTATTGTTGTTAATAAAGTATGATTATTGATTATTTGATTTGTTTGTTTATTTTTTAAACTAGGCGACCTTAAAACCTATTTATTACAACTAAAATTATGTCTGAAAAGATACAAGGCTCACCAGCAAATGATGTCTGGTGTTACCTAAGCTCAGTTTGCAAGTAAAATAACCTCAGGCAAATAAATAATGTCAAAAACAAATCGGCGGTTTAGCGGTTAGCACGTTCGCCTCACACCGCCAGGGTCCGGGTTCGATTCCCGTCTCGGCCATGTGTGTGTGGAGTTTGTGCATGTTCTCCCCGTGTCTCAGGGTGGTTTTTCTCCGGGTTCTCCGGTTTCCTCCCCCGGTCCAAAAACATGCACGGTAGGTTGATTGGCACCTTGGAAAATTGTCCCTAGTGTGTGAATGTGTGTGTGTGTGTGTGCCCGCCCTGCGATGAGCTGGCATTCCATCCAGGGTGTATCCTGCCTTAATGCCCGTAGACGCCTGAGATAGACACAGACTCCCCGTGACCCGAGGGAAGATCGGATAAAGCGCTAGAAGATGAATGAATAATCATGTCATGGCTGTGATCCACCAACCACGTAGCATCGTTCAGCCGCTAGATCGCCACGCCGTCTGATCCGGCCATCGGGCGAGAATTCTCCGTTTCCGCCCCGTAAAGCCGCTAATCCGCGGTCTGTCCCAGCGGTCGTCCTGAGACCGTCCAGAGGTGGTTTGTGGGCTGCGGAGAGTCAGACGCTCGGGTTTAATACGCCTTCGCGCCCCTGGATTGTTGGTCTGTGGTTAAAATGAGAGGTATTAGGCGAGTCGTTTGGGCCGTGCTGGTGGAGTGGTGATTACAGTGCCAGGTCTGTTTGACGGTGCCGTCGTGCTTTGTGGTTTTGCCTATTTGTCAGAAGGATTGGTTAGGTTGCTGTTCTGCTCATGATTCTTCATGTGGGATGGAGCAGGCTTGAAGGATTTGTGCTAAACATATTTAAGGCATGATGATAAATTCTGGTGTCACCTGGAATTATATGGACACGAACCACAACACGACACTGTGAGATTAAGTTGTTTTCTCTTTAAGCACACTTATTGTCAAAAAAAAAAGGAAATGTGTGTAGTTTTTATAGTTTAAACCTGCCGGCCCCTTGTTCCTGATCTCAAAGATTGGTACAGAATTGTCCAAAAGCAGATCATATGTTAATTATGTCTGTATTTATTTGACCTTGTCCTGTAATTGCCTGCCGTTCCACCAGGTGGCGCATTAAGCATGGTGATACGGCAAGTGTTAACATTACTGCCTTTTATATGTGCATGTTTGATTATGTATGCATCTGGTGCTGGCCCGTCCTCGTCTGTCAATTTGTAAGTCATTGTGGCCCCTGAGCCAAAAGCATTCCCTCCCTCCCCCGAAAAAAAATATGAAATATGACCCCGAAACACTTTTTCATTATAATGCTGACGTGTTCATGCAGACTGCAGTCCTGAGCCGTTTGTCGATGTGACTCCCAGTCCCGTTCTATAATAGGACAATTATAGGAATATACATATATATATGTATACATATATATGAATATACTATATATAGATATAGATATATACATACTCTACGTACTCTGACGTACTCTACACTACGGAGGAACCTTTTGAACGCCCTGTATGTGTATTTTGATGTAATGTGGCAATTAAATACACTAATAGAATGCAATTCCATCCGTAAAATGCAGATTTTTCCGAAAAAGACAAACAATTTGCTTGCTGATTTTATGAGACCCGTCTTATTTTCTCTCTCTTATTTAAAATAAAAATAACCGATTAATCAATGTAATAATCACTCGATGACTAAAATAATCGATGGCAACATCCCTAAACTGCCCTGAGGGAGTGTCCCAGTGTTTAAGGCGTAGGCCTCTGGACCGGAAGATCACAGGTTCAAATCCCACCACTACCACCAAGCTGCTCACCCTCAATTTGCTTTGGATAAGAGCGTCTGCCACACATGTATGTATATATATATATATATATATATATATATATATAATATATATATATATATATATATATATATATATATATATATATATATAAACGATGAATAATTTTGTACACAGGAGTGGTTCGCCGTGTACGTGGAGCTGAACCAGCAGATGGCGGCGCTGTTGAGCGCCGGCGACGAGGAGGACCTTCTGGAGCTGAAGAACCTGCAGCAGCAGCTGAGTGACGTGTGCTACAGGCAGGCGAGCCAGCTGGAGTTTTCAGACAGAACGTCCTGCACTCGGCGCACGAGTTCCACAGCACGGCGCAGGACGTACGAGTTTCTCCACCTGCTTTTTGTAGAACAATGTTACGGTCCGGTGTCGGTATTAGTCCGTACTCTAAAGCGTTAGAATGCATTATGTATTATTGGAGTATATGGCCTCTTATTTGAATAGCACAAATGCCCCTGATTGGCTAGTTTCATCGCAATGCAAACGTGTGAGAATGTGGCCCCGCCCACTGATTCTTTTTCTCTCAGTGGGCGGGGCCACATTCTCCCACGTTTGCATTGCGATGAAACTAGCTCGGTCATGTTTACAATGTTGAGAACGTCGACTTCAGTATTACGTTTAGTATTCTGAAATCCTTTACGTGGAAATATTTTTCGCTGATATTGACCGCATTGAGGGCACGGTGGTTTAGTGGTTAGCATGTTCGCCTCACACCGCCAGGATCCGGGTTCGATTCCCGTCTCGGTCATGTGTGTGTGGAGTTTGTGCATGTTCTCCCCGTGCCTCAGGGGGTTTTTCTCCGGGTTCTCCGGTTTCCTCCCCCGGTCCAAAAACATGCACGGTAGGTTGATTGGCACCTTGGAAAATTGTCCCTAGTGTATGAATGTGTGTGTGAGTGTGTGTGTGTGTGTGTGTGTGCCCTGCGATGGATTGGCATTCCATCCAGGGTGTATCCTGCCTTAATGCCCATAGACGCCTGAGAGAGACACAGACTCCCCGTGACCCGAAGGAAGATCGGATAAAGCGGTAGAAAATTAATGAATGAATGAATGAATGACCGCATTGAAACGAGGAATCAGTGTGTCGGATTTTACCGCTCGGTTCGATTGTACTTTGCCGATAGTCGAATAATTAACACAATTAGTTTTGGAAATGGATGCTAAATATCAAATATTGCTGGATTTAATTTACAAAAAAATATACGAATATATGAATAAATATTGAGATAAATGACAGATTTATACGAAGAGTCCAAATACATACAAATATTTCCATCCAAAATGAATAAAATAAAATAAAAAAAAAGACGTTAAATAAATAGCACGTGGTGTGAGTGAATCGCCTCTAGAGGCCGCTCTCGTATTGTATAACGCGACCCGGAAAAACCATCGGTGCCTGTTAATGTTTATGTGTTTATTTATTTATATTTGGCTCGCATTCAGATTTTACAGCACATGTGTGTACAGGAGAATATTAGAATGCACAGACTCTTTATGTGCATGCCCCGTTTGCCCGAACGCTGACACAGCGCCCCCTAGAGCCGAGGAGGTTTAAGGGACAAAGAGTTTCAGCTTCAGCTTTTTGATCGAACTGGTTTACGGTCTCGTTTCCGTCCTCAGCTCTCGCAGCAGCTGGACGGTCTGCTGGGCATGCTCTGTGCCGACGTCGCCCCTGCCGACGGAGCTGCCATTCAGCAAACCCTCAAACATCTGGAGGAGAAACTGAAGAGTGTCGGTGAGCATGACATCATCATTAGATTAACATTCTAACATGTCGGAAGATAAAGAACTCCTGGTGTGTGTGTGTGTGTGTGTGTGTGTGTGTAGAGGGAGCCCTGCAGGGCCTGAGAGAAAAAGGCCAGGTGCTTCTGGACCAGATCTCGAACCAGACGTCCTGGTTCTACGGGAAAGACATGCAGATGGAGAACAAGGAGAACATCGACCACATCCACAGCGTGATGGAGGACATGCAGCTACGCAAGCAGAGGTTCAGAGCTTCTCATTCGCAATCGCACCCTTCCTGCAGGCGCAATTCTTTTCACCTATAAATAGCTTTACCTGCAAATAGCAAGTCAACTAGGCAATTAGGTTTAGGGGCCTTGCTCAAGGGCCCACTAGTGGCAGCTTGGATTTGAACCTGCGATCTTCCGGTGCAGAGACCAAATCCTTAACCACGTTTGAAAAATCCATTGCACCTTGGTTTGGAACAACAGGCTTCCGTAGTTCTCCGCCTCCCGTCCCGCATTACACTTGGGCAATAGGAATATGGCCGCGCTTTCTGTGTGTGTTTGTTTTCAGTACTATAAATATACTATATTCAGGGATAAACATGACTGCGGTAAAACACCCACTTCAAACCGGTACAAATAGCGCACACATTTTCCCCCATTCATTCATCGTCTAGCGCTTTATCCGATCTTCCCTCGGGTCACGGGGAGTCTGTGTCTATCTCAGGCGTTTATGGGCATTAAGGCAGGATACACCCTGGATGGAATGCCAACCCATCACACACACACACACACACACACACACACACTAGGGACAATTTTCCAAGGTGCCAATCAACCTATTGTGCATGTTTTTGGACCGGGGAGGAAACCGGAAACCGGAGAACCCGGAGGGGAAAAGAAAAAACCCCCTGAGGCACGGGACGGGGAGAACATGCACAAACTCCACACACACATGGCCGAGACGGGAATCGAACCCGGACCCTGGCGGTGTGAGGCGAACGTGCTAACCACTAAGCCATCGTGCCCCGCATCCCCCCCCCCCCCCCCCCCACCCCCTTCCGCTGTATCCATGATTCATATAATATGACCAGTATCACCCTGCTGTAACTCGGACCTTCTCCTATTACACCGACTCCACCTTTTTAGAATGTAACTGCAGTTTAAGTGTGGTGTTTAAATATTAACCAAGCGCCTACTTTCCCCTCTCCGTGTTTTTAGCAGCCGTCATTCCTCGGCATGCAGGGACGCTTCCGAGAGTCCGAGGCGTCGGGTTTTGTGCTTCGCGTGTGGGGGGGGGGGGGAGCCTTTTTTATTTGACAGATATTGATGCGCTGAACCTGTGTGTTAAAGGTGCGAGGACATGGTGGACGTGCGGCGGCTGAAGATGCTGCAGATGGTCCAGCTTTTCAAATGTGAGGAGGACGCGTCGCAGGTGAGAGATCCTCCTGAAGTCCGAGGCAGGGCACGGGGTCAGCCGGCGAATTTCATTTGGGATACATTTTTGCACCTCACGTTCCTTTTGATCTTTGTGTGTGTGTGTGTGTGTGTGTGTGTGTGTGTGTGTGTGTGTGTGGTGTGTGTGTGTGAGAACTGTTTAAATTAAACATAAAATATTGTATTTTAGCTTGTGTTAGCATGAAAGTCGGAGTGCATTCATTCATTCATCTTCTAGCGCTTTATCCGATCTTCCCTCGGGTCACGGGGAGTCTGTGTCTCTCTCAGGCGTCTATGGGCATTAAGGCAGGATACACCCTGGATGGAATGCCAACCCATCACAGGGCACACACACACACTCACACATTCATACACTAGGGCCATTTTTCTAAGGTGCCAATCAACCTACCGTGCATGTTTTTGGCCCGGGGGAGGAAACCGGAGAACCCGGAGAAAAACCCCCCTGAGGCACGGGGAGAACATGCACAAACTCCACACACACACATGGCCGAGACGGTAATCGAACCCGGACCCTGGGGGTGTGAGGCGAACGTGCTAACCACTGTGCTTGTACACAGTGCACCATGTGCACACTGCCCCCTACAGTCCAACTCTCTGAACTACAGCCATCAAGTAACCGGTACTAATGAAATGAAAGCCGGGTGTCGCAGCACAGTATGCAACGCTAATGTGTGTGTAGTGCGTGTTTATTACCTGAGGACCAAGTCAAAATAGCAAAACCCACTGTGCATTCAAGGACACTTTGTAGTATGGGTCATTTTCGAAGCTTGTGGCCTGATGTAGACACACACCGTCCCCATAAAAGTTTGTCTGACCACGCCCCGGTTTCTGGGTGTCCTGCTTTTATTATTAGCAGTAAATCCAAGGAGATGGTTTATAAATAAAGGTTTAAATCTGGTGATGAGGAGGTTATTTGTCATCTCTGCAGCAGAAATTGACTATAATTTGAGCTGCTTGTGTAACTCGAGCGCCACGATTAAATCACGTCCTTTTAAACGTCCCAAAAATAGCCTTCTAGTCCTGTTTCTGCATGGAATTTTGCCAATTACAACATTCCGATCTCAGACGGCCCAGTTTAGTTTGCTAGTTCTATTTGTCCCAGCGAGCATCTATGTGTATATATAGTGTTAACGCAAATTTACTTTACCTGCACTAATGTTATTAAGGCATGATTAACGCAGTGTGTGTTACTATGTGAGTGATCTGCTCCTTCACTCTGCGTCGTGTTGTCGAACGAGCGAATCCCCCAATGACGCCCCCTAGCTGCGCATTCACAACAGGTACGATCTCCTCACTCTATTAGCGTATATTACCGTATGGAACCTTACGCAAGCGCATCGCATTCCCAAATCCGTATTACGCAATAAAGCGCATTTTTACTGAACGCAATAAAGCGCTTCCGTATAACCTAAACACCGTATCACCAGTTTATATGGAAAAGCAACCGGAACACAATTCTTAAAGGAGCCACGTCCCATATTTTACACTTCAAACCAACACTAAACAAATGAAAAAGCTACATATACATAGAAAATACATAGAAAGAAGTTAAAGAAAGAAAGAAAGAAAGAAGTGAAGAGAGAAAAAACGAAAGGAGAAGAATAGAGAATATGAGAATGAAAAAAATTTAAGAATGAAAAAAAAAATGAAAAAGAAAAATACTTTTATATAAAGCTGAACAGAAAGATAGAGAGAGAGAGAGAGAAAAAGGAGGAAGGAAGGGGTTGAAGGGAAAGGAAATAAGACGCAATAAAATGAAAATAATTGTGAGGAAAACTTTGTTATGTTGGAGAATGATAGAAATGGGCTGAAAAAGTTAGAATACATAGAAGGAAGAGAAAGAAAGAAACTTCCTTTAGTTTCTTTTAATCCCTCCATTCTTTCTTTCTTCCATTCTTAAGTCTGATCACATGACATTATAATTTCTTTCTTTTTTTGCTATGTCTATCTGTTCATGTTCTTTCTGTTAATCATTTCATCCTTTCCTTCATTCTTCCTTGAGTGATCTGCTCCTTCAACAAAACGAATAAATAAACGTTCAGTGCATTCCACTCACACTTCCTAAATTTCCCATCAATGACGCCCCCTAGCTGCGCATTCACAACCGGTACGATCTCCTCACTATATTAGCGTATATTACCGTATGGAACCTTACGCAAGCGCATCGCATTCCCAAATCCGTATTACTGCAATAAAGCGCATTTTTACTGAACGCAATAAAGCGCTTCCGTATAACCTAAACACCGTATCACCAGTTTATATGGAAAAGCAACCGGAACACAATTCTTAAAGGAGCCACGTCCCATATTTTACACTTCAAACCAACACTAAACAAAGCAACAATTTAATTAATATAAATTAATTTCCAGAGTAAAATAAATATTAAATAATCAATAATTGTATTAAAGGGAGAGATTTTGAGGGAAATGTATATAATTATTAAATCTGTTAGAATTAGTTACAGTATTGGAAACATGAAAAGTATTCATTTATGGTACATTGAAAAATGCACGATTTATCATGAGTTTTGGTATATATATATATATATATATATATATATATACATACACACACACACACGCGTCCCTAGTGTATGAATATGTGTGTGTGTGTGTGTGTGTGTGCCCTGCGATGGGTTGGCATTCCATCCAGGGTGTATCCTGCCTTAATACCCATAGACGCCTGAGATAGGCACAGACTCCCCGTGACCCGAGGGAAGATCGGATATAGCGGTAGAAGATGAATGAATGAATGATGCATTATCTATGTTCAGTATGCATTATTATGTAAGTAATCTGGAATCCCTGCCGTCACAGGCTGTGGAGTGGCTCACCGAGCTGCTGGATGCCCTTCTGAAGACCCACATCAGGCTGGGAGACGACGCCCAGGAAACCAAAGTCCTCCTGGAGAAACACAGGAAGTTTGTGGATGTCGCGCAGGTAAGCGCTTTAATCCGACGAGTGTGTAGCGTGTAAAGTGGAGCCGGGTTTAACTCTCCTGTCCCGTCTGTCCAGAGCACGTACGATTACGGCAGGCAGCTGCTGCAGGCCACGGTGGTGCTGTGCCAGTCTCTGCGCTGTGCCACGCGCTCCTCGGGCGACACGCTTCCCCGACTCAACCGCGTCTGGAAGCAGTTCACCGTCTCCGCCGACGAGCGCCAGCACCGCCTCGAGACGGCCAGAGACTTCCATACCGCCGCCGAGAGGGTGGGTTTACCGCCGCGCGGGGTGACGATCATTATTGTCTAAATTGTCATAATTGAAGCCAATAAATGAGCTTTTTCCACTCCTGGTGGAAAACAAAAATAAGATGTAATAAGCACATGCACTAATAATTATTTATAAGTATTTCAGTTTGTACAGCTTCAAATATGTCAGTGATGCTGCGGCAAATACAGACATTTTATCCACATTTATTTTATAAGTGTCAATCTAACTTTCAATTTTCCTCTGAAACCTCAAAAGCAAAGGAGATTCTTGTTTTTCTTTCTAAATCAATGTAAAAAAAATAAAAAAAAAAAAAAAAAAATGCATTATAAATTCTTCCCGGAAATGTATTGCTTGCATGTACATGTCCTCTGAGCTGGGTTAATTAAGCATTATAACAGTCATTTGTAGCCTGAATTTATTTTTGCTTTCATGTAGATACTATAATTTGCGCTGGGTGGCGCAATTACATTACATTTACAGCATTCGGCAGACACCCCTTATACACAATGACTTGCAATTGAGGGGTAAGGGCCTTACTCAAGGGCCCTAATAGTTGAAGCGTGGTGGTGGTGGTGGTGGTGGTGTGGGATTTGAACCTGCAATCTTCCAGTCCAGAGGCCAATGCCTTAACCACTGAGCTCCTACCAATAAGTATGTGTTAAATATGCATCATCAGGCATCGGAGGAATAAATAGAGTAATTTGGCCGTGTTTACGGCTGGAAGCAGTTTGAAGCGATTTCGCGACACTAGTCTACAAGGAGTTAATATGGAAATAGAGCTCCAAAGTGGCCTAAAATGCATTGCAGATCACAACAGCGCCATTTGACAGTTACTTAAAAGCTGTGTTTGATCATTAGAACCTATTTCTTGTAACCGTGTGGGTCAGTTGTTGTTGTCACCATAACCAGTGCAGATGTTCTGCAGAAGGTGGCGCAGGCTGTCCGTGAAAGAACAAGAGCTATATTTATAACCTTTATAGCACGTTCAGTCCTCAGGTGGACGCACACTGAGAATTCCATGACTCGAGTTTTTGAGGGATATATCCCGTGTCTTATCCATATGATTCAGCCTGCTTGTGTATCTCCACTGTATTGTTTGTTTATATATATATATATATAGGTATAATAGAGTATCTGATCAGTATATATAGTATAACATGGAAATGCTGTTTATATACACTCCTGTGTACAGTGATGTGTTTGTATGATATATATCCGGTGTATATATATAGTAAGCTCCCTATTCATTACATACTCATGGTAGATATGCAGATACTCGGGTATATATAATATATCTTATATCCATACTTTCTCTCTCTTCTCTCTAACATAGTATAAAAGTAATGTACACAGTGGGGAAAACATGTTATATATATATATATATATCAATTTGTGTGACGTGATTTGTCGTGGTGCAGGTGTGACGGATCACATACAAATCAATAGGGTGTCGGAATGGTGCGTGTTTATCTCTCATCCAATCACATTCACTCTTTCCGGATGGAGACGTCTATCTGGATTGTTTTTGAACGACGTTATGAAAACGAGCCGTAATGCGCCTGGGCTTTTATGTAACGAGTCAGGAGTAGAAGTAAAAAAGAACGACTCCAGTACCCAATATTTCTACTAAAGGACAGTAACGGAGTATGTGTAGTAGGTTACTCGACAGCGCCGGGGTTTGGACGGATGTAACGCGCCGCCGCATGACATTTTCTCCCGTGTTTGATCTGAAAACTGGACGACTGGATCTCGTCTAAGTAGTGTTTTTGGATCTTGCTTTGTTTTGTTCTTAGTTTCTTGGAAACGGCAGCTTAGTGTGCGCTTCACTTTCTAAATGCCAGTTGTTGACATTTTGAAGGATGTGTTATTCAGAGGATGATATGTGTGTGTGTGTGTGTGTGTGTGTGGTGTGTGTGTGTGTGTGTGTGTGTGGTGTGTGTGTGTGTGTGTGTGTGTGTGAGTGTAACTGGTGGTGCTCTCGGAGATCTGAGTGCTCTCTGGCTTCAGTAGTGATGGTGAAAGTCCCTGGCTCGACAGTCTGGAGCTCTGTATTGTTTCAGATAATAACCCATTCTGTCTGGTTCTTTTCTCTCTCTCTCTCTCTCTAACTCTCTCTCTCTTCTCTCCTCCCATCCATCTCTCTATCTCTCTCTCTCCTGTCTCCCTCTCTTTCTCCCCTTTCCTCTCTCCCTGTCTCTCTCCCCTTTGCTCTCTTCCATACTCTGTTTATACCCCTCCTGTCGTTCCCCCTTTCCCTCTCCTCTCAAAAACTAGAGTCTCTCTCTCCTCTCCTTTCTCTCCCTCTCTAGATCTCTCTCTTTCTCTCCCTCCCTCTCTTCTCTCCTTCTCTCTCTCTCTCTCCCTCTCTTTCTCCCCTTCCCTCTCTCCCTGTCTCCGTCTCTCTCCCCTTTGCTCTCTCTCTCTCTCACTCCCTCTCTCTCTCTCTCTCCCTATCTCTCTCTCTCTCTCTCTCCTCCCTCTCTCTCTCTCTCTCTCTCCCTCTCTCTCTCTCTCTCTCTCTCTTTTGCTCTCTCTCTTCTTCTCTCTCCTTGCTCTTTCGCATCTTCTCTTCTCCCTCAGTCTCTCTCTTCTCTCTCTCCTCTCTCTCCTCTCCCTCACTCCCTGTCTCCGTCTTCTCTCATCCCTCTCTCTCTTTCTCCCTATCTCTCCCTCTCTCTCCTCCTCCTCTCTCTCTCTCTCCTCTACCTCCTCTCCTCTCTCTCCACCTCTCTCCCCCTCTCTCCGGTCTCCCCTCTCTTTTCTCCCCTTCCCTCTCTCCATGTCTCCATCGCTCCGTCTCTACTCCCCCTCTCTCTCCCATCCCTCTCCCTCTCTCCCTCTCTCCTCTCCCTCCTCTCCCCCTCTCTCGCCCCACTCCCTCCCCCTCTCTCTCTGCCCTTCCCTCTCTTCTCTTCTCCCCCATCTCTCCCTGTATCCCCCCCACCTCTCTCTCTCTATTCCTCTCCCCCTCTTTCTCTCCCCCGTCTCCCCCCCCCCTCTCTCTCTCTCTCTCTCTCTCTGTACAGGTTCTGAGAGACGACCAGGCCGGGTTGGTGGACACAGAAGCGTTGGATGAAGTCGAGACACTCGGGAAGACTCTGCTGGACCGCCTCACGGTGCCGGTGATATTTCCCGATGGGTAAGATAATCAGGTGGCGTTCAGACCGCTGCTATGAGGGCTTTTTTTTCCCCTCTTCTATCTTTCTTCTTCTCCTCCCCCTCGGCGTCTCGAGTCCTGAAGCACGGTTAAGTGTTAACTCCGTGTTTTTTTTATATTTCCCAGGAGCGAGCAGTTTTTCGGCAGCCCCAGCGACATGGCGTCCTCGGCCGAGAACATCCGCGACAAGATGAAGCTGGTGGAGGACAAGAGGCTGCAGGAAGAGTCAGAGAGACACCTCGAGGAGGACACCACTCCGGAGGAAGAGCCTGAGGAGAGTTAATGCAAATACGCCAATCCCCTTACAGGCCATTCTGTCCTTATATGCCTTTATAACCTCCCGGGAGCAAACATAGTAACCGTGTAGACATCGCTTACATCCATATATATATATATATATATATATATATATATATATATATATATATATATATATATATCTAGATATATATATATATATATATATATATCTATATATATCTATATATATATACATATATAAAATAAAGCATAACAGTAAAAAAAAAAAAAGCTTTATCTGACATGTCTCCTCTATAAAGAGGAGGTGATTTGGGCTTTTCTTGGTGCTACTAAAGGCTATAGAATGTACAGAAACTACCATCTCTCTGCTCCGTGCGTGCATATGGTGCTGTAGATGTTTCATAAGTAAGCAATGTAATAATTTGCTTTTTGTTTGTTTGTTTGTTTTTTTGGCTTTCCATGTACATAATATCATCGTTTACCTTTCTACGCCAACATGATAAAGGTCTCCGAGTCCGGCATATTCTGCCTAAGGTACACTTTCATAATCAGATAGGTGTGTGTGTATGCGCATGAAGAAAGATGGTGTGTGTGTGTGTGTGTGTGTGTTGTACAGTTCTGGAAGTGAAACCATGCCTTTAATCATCGTGTGTCTATTGTACAGCATTTTGCTTTATCAAAAGTAACACAAAAATAAATAAACAGGGCTTTGATAAGATATGTTAAAAAAACAACAACAAAAAACAACACAAATAAACGGTGGGTTGAATCAACAGCCCCATGAATAAACCGTGAAACCAAAAGAACGCTTCATCTCGTAATTGTCTAAACGTATGCTGCTTGCGTATCATTAAATACGCTCCATATTTATTGTTTTTTTGTTTGTTTGTTTTATCTGAACTCCATTTAAAAGTGTGGAATGTGTTTTTTTTTTTTTATTTGAATAAATACGACGAGGTAAAATCCACGATCGTAATATTCGAGAACGTTTGCATGTAAAGATGTTTTAAACAACACGGAATTTGGGACCTATCTGCGTCGTATGGAAAAGAAGCGAAGCAAGTGTTTTGTGTATGAAATTATGGGTTGCTTTTTGCCCCCCCCCCTTTTTTTTTTACCCCTAAATATTAGAATTTTGCCGAAATCTTGGTCGTATGTAAATAAATAAAGCAAAAAAAAAATAAACCCCGTAAGATTTGG